>JAHREE010000308.1:3049130-3296454 GCA_033628505.1 Tringa tobata | reverse complement strand
CCCGGGGGGGGGGCGACGCCGGCGTCGGGATCCTGCACCGGCGAGGGGACGAGGATCGGGAGAGGAAGGACGGAGGCCGCCCCCCGCGGAGGCCCTTTCCCGCCGGAGCCGTGAGGAGGCGGCGGCGCTGAGGTAACGGCGGGCGCGGGCGAGCCGGGCCCCTCCGCCGCCCCTCGCCTCAGCTGCGGCCGGGCCGCCCGGAGCGACGGCGGCGACAACCAAATCTCATCACGGCGCAAAAAACCCCAAAAAACCAGCTACAAAATTGCTCCCATCGTTTTTCCACAAGTTCGAAGCATTTTGACAAACTGTTCCGCACTCCTTCAGGAAGGAATGACTGTAGCTATCGGTTCCCAGTGAACTGGGCACAGGTGAACCCCAGGACACGTTCTATACCACGTTACTTCCAAACACTGGGCAGAATACATACCTTTTCTGTAAAGTGTAATTAAATGTTGACTATTATTTAACCTTAATTTTTTCCCTCCCCCTTTGCTACACGTCTGTCAAAGTACCAATGGCACACACACACACACAAAACAAAACATGAAAGCAAAGTAGATTGAGAAAGGAGAGAATGGCAAACTGCTAGGCATAAGCTGATGTCAACCTGTAAAACTGTACAGATTCTTGGCAAGGCCAGGAGGAAAGTAGCAACTTAAATTAACCAGGATATACAGAAACAGCAGTGGAAAGGAGGCTCAGACACGGGTAATGCACAGCAGCAGGGCTAACAGTGCTGCTAAAACATAACAATCTTCATGTCTCTATCCCATAAAATAGAAAAACTGTGGAGAAGTATAATAGAGCACATTGGATTACCTGTAGCTGGGAAAAGCGTACTGTAAATGTCTGATTAGAGAGAAACTACAGCAGAGTTAATTTTCTGACTGCAACTGTAGTTTCGTAACTGTCAACAAAGAGCAGGAGTTTTAAGGGGCAATCCAGAAATCAGCAGGGAAGTATCTCTCAGCTTTTCAAGGTTAATTGAGGAGAGGGGAGAGCTGAGCGTACTAGTAGAGCTTGGTAAATTATGTGCAATGCTGTAGCTTGAGGACTGCATCTATTCACAGGGGTGAAGAAGATCCACGTAACCACAACTTCTTCCTGGCCTCATCTTTTTCTATGGCATTTCACAGATTTCAAGATGTGTCCTTGTCTCGAATGCTGTGGTCTAAATTTTAATGTAATATGCACAGTGATATCTTGATTCTGCAGAGAGACTTCTGCACAGAGATACTGTGATAGTTATTTTACTGGAAATAATCTCTCTGCTTGAAAATAAACTAGATTGCAAAAATGAATGTTAGAGATGTATTAAAAAGATTGTTGCAGTTAAGTAATGAGTTGTCCCTATCGGGAAGAAAGACTGTGAATTACACTCAGATGGGAAACAAATCTTGCCAAACTACATTTTGATGCAATGCAAGTTTCAGTGAGAAAGGTAATGGAATGTCTGTAATAGCAGTCCATAAAGCACGTGGCTTGATCCTTATGATGATTAAACAGAAATTAGCAAAAACCAAAATACATTTAGCCCATACAATCTAAAATATTTGTAAATCTTCATCCATTGGAGTATTTCTACTAGTGATATGCAGAATATTACAAAGCTACTTGATATACCAGCAATTTGAGAGAGAATAAACAAATGGCTGATTAAATGCCACGCAACAAAGATTTGTTGATGGTCAATTATGATGGATACGGGGTAATGGAACAGACCAGGCTAGACGCCTTGGTAAGGTGGCCTCATTTGTTTAACAGAAATGCTGAAGTCAAGGTCAGGTATCTAGTGAAAAAGAACACAGGATTGTTTTCTGGAAGGCAGTTTAGAGTAAGCAGCATTAGTTTGTCCTGGTGCATAAGTGAATATATGCTCCCGCTGTTACGGGTTAGTAAAGATGACAGCTGTCAGTGGATGGATAGCTGAGAGACTATCAAAGCAAAACCAAACAAAAATTACATCTAGGCATTATTAGTAAGACCAACACAGGCTTTGTGTCCTCACTTAGGACTAATGATAACTATGGAACAATTAGAATAGTTGAGAGATAATTAACGTATGTTTTAGAAGGATAACCATGTCTTCTCCCTAAAGTGAGAGTCCTAACAAGACAGGGAGCCATGTTCTCTCTTCCTCTTGTTCGCAATTGAAATTGATCTTGGATTCTTTTAGATGTGGTGATACAGCTTCAATGGAAGAGGTTTGTTCCCATCCCTTTAATCTGGTGGTAAGGGTATTCTCCTGGGAAAGGGAGACGTGAGACTCAGTATGCATGAGGCTGAGAAGAATAAACCAACTACCTCATTTCTTGGGTTATAACTTTAGCTACTGGATTAGTAAGTGAATGGTGACCACAGGCTACTTCTCTAGCACATTTTAAATCCTTTAGCTCTGTTCAGTTCTTTAGAGGAAAGAACGTAAGCACCTACCCTCAAGAACAAGTTCCAAGCAGCAAATGCCAAGTGAATATAAAAGTTTTTCTTCAGACTTTAGCGAAGTGGCTTGAGGAATGGGACTGCAGCGGTATCGCTGTCCTGTTTCCTGTTGGCTATATTAATTACTGTTCCATGCCCGAGATGCTTAAAAGGCAGGCCTGTGATACACAGACTAGAACCTGCATGCTTTATTGGCTTCAGTCCCCAATATCTTCAGAGTCTCTCTCAGCATCACATTGTCACCTACAGAACCTGCTGACATGAGAACATCTTGTCCACTTTCAGAAGGGCCGGGATTTTCTTTATCACACTTCTTTGGAAAACTGAACTTCAGTGTGATTTGAGAGGAAAGGAAAGGAAAAAGGAGACAAAAAAGATTTGCAGTTTCCTGGAGATAAATGCTGGATGCTTGTCCCCTTGCCTTTTAAGCATGTGTTTGAATTTTCTGACCTGGAACTGCTGATTTTTCAATGTGTCCCTATATATCATTATTCCTCTATTAGTATGGAGCTGCTCCACCACACATATTGCTATAGTTTGATCAAAACAGGCATAATTAAAGACAGTTTCTTGAAGCTGATGCTATGTAAATGCATTGTACAATGAAGGTGAAATTTTAATACTGCTAATTAATGACTGGAACATTTTACCTATGGAATGTGAATTCTGTTTTGCTTGGAGTCTTTAAACAGAACTGCAAATCTTTCTGAAAGATATGCTGCATCTCAAATGTAAGTTATGGGACTGATGGAGTGGTTACGTGGGTGAAGTTGGGGTGAAGTTCACTGGCTGGCATTACACAACCGGTCACACCAAGTGATAAGCACAGTTTTGTCCAACCTTGTAAGCTATAAATCATGATATGCAATGATCCAGCATATCAACATAGGGCTCAACTCTTCAGAATAAAGAGAGCGCTTATCTTACCAAACAATGCCTCTCAAATGCTTTAACACATTGTAAAGAGGATTATTTTAATTAATTGGTACAATTCCCCACATTTATTATATACACTGGAATATCATTAGTTGCACCTGATTTAGATGTCCTATTTTCATTCTTAATCCTATGCCTGCAATTGCATAGTTAAGAAATACAAGCTCCAAACAGTAGTCTGAATTATAAAAAAATAAAAAAAAAAACAACAAACCACATGGGAGTATCTGTTCCAAGGAAGTAACCACACAGTGGTAAGGGAGACGTACCAGAGTACCACGCAGGGAGCTACCAAGAGAGGAGGAGTGGGAAGATAGAGAATTTTAACACACTGGAATTACCATCTTTGGTAATTCAGTAGATGTGGTGCAGGTTTGACATTAAAATAAGGGAGTTTGTGTGACCTCTTAAATATTGAAAGAAGCTGTCCGTAATTTGTGAAACAAAAAGAAGAGAAAGGTGTTGAAATTGTACTGGTATTTTCAGGTAGTTTCCAGTCCCTTTAGCCTTTTTTTTTTTTTTCCCCTTCCCTTCTCCAGCCAGCCCATCTACCTGGTAAGAATTATAGCCTGTCTTTGAAATGGCTCAAATGGAAGTACCAAGCAGGTAGAAAGCTACTTGCTATATGCTTGAACGGCTCCGAACAATTCAAAGCCATCAGCATGTTTGCAGTTCTGGAAGAAGAAGAGAAAAAAGAGGGTAAGTCTTTGTAGGTAATACCTGCTCAATGTAAAGAAAATGTGCAGATTTTTTACAGGCACAGAACAGCGCTGTAATGAAAGAGGGATCATTCTTCTTTAGAGAAGATGCTGCAAATGAGCATGTTGAGTATGCACAGCCATCCCTAATGAACTTCCCACCCCCCTGCAAAATTCAGTAGAACACACCACCTGTCTGTCCTGGTGTGCATCGACAGCGTGTTCTACGTACATGGAACTCCAGACCTACCCACCTCAACCCCTTTTCCTCTATTATCTTTGCTGATCACAAATATTTCAAAGGAATGCTGAAGAATATGGCCGCCAACTTACTGGTAAAGTGGATTAGTGCCATCTCTAAGCAAATGATGAACCTTTGCTCATCTGCCAGATCGAGAGGAGAATTAACTGGGCTCTGGGAAAAAAATATTGAGTTCAAATTGTCCAGCTTTCAGGAAAGCACACCTTGTGGGTATTGACATTAGGTACCACTGCTGAAGAGTTGGTGGGATGCACTGCTTCCAATGAGTTAGCGTGCTAAGAGTGCTTATCTGATAATCCTAAACTGCTAATACAAACGTGAAACAAAATACACGAATATCAGGGCAATTCCTACTCGTGTGAATCAGGACCCAGGTCTCTTACCTTCTTCTGTCTGTCCAGTTTCTGGAGTCATACTGGTTTCTAATACAAATTTTAGATTACAGTTCCCAAATACTGAAACCTGTATTCTCATTACTGTTGTGGCATAAGTGGCAGATACAGTTGTTAACTAGTCCTTAGTTTTGTTGTGCAAGCTACTGACTGCTCTTGAGTGTAATTGCAAGCTATTACAATGTTAATTCTCTTAGCCATTTTAATGACTCTGACACCAGAAAAGATGAACAGTTTCACTTGTCTCCCTGCAGTAATTACTGAGAGGTAGTAACCACTACATTAAAGAAAAAGTCTATGCTTTATGTAGTTGTCTGTATATACAAATGCCTTTGCATTTTTGGTCTCAGAGAAAATACTACAAGGTGATTATGATAAAAACCATGGGAGCATTCTGTTTAGTAACAATGATTTCACCAACGAAATGAGAAAATCAACATTTATTTCTGATAGCAGAAGTATTTTTTTCTCAGTTCTGCATGAAGCGGTATTGGTATGGGTGAGGAACATCACAGATAAATACTAAGTTTGGGTAAATGGCAACACAGGCAGTTCTACTACCTAGTCTAGGTGAAAGGTCAGTTAAATTGTTTTATCTACAAGAAGTGGAAGAATAATATATCTGGAACAATACACAGAGAAGAAAAAAAGAAACTAGCAGGGTGAGAAGGATGCAGTAGCTATTTTGCATAATATTGACATTAGTTCAGTCAGTACAAGATTTAAAGCCTAACTCAAAAGCAGCAGTAAGTTATCCGTCTGCTTCAGCCGTGAGCGTCTGAAAAACTGCAGAGAAATCATCTACTGGAAGGTGCATGTAAAAATGCAAGAAATGATTGGGGAAAGAATGATGAGAACCAAAAGTAAAAATAGATGTGCATAATATCTAAAATAGGGCATGCGATTTGTGACAGTTTACCTTTGAAGTGATACACTTCTATCCCTACATTAAAATGCCAATGCAAACCTCACTAGCAACATTTGTTCCTTTTAAATAAGACCACTCTGGAGATCAGGGCAGGAATTAGAGGGGGGGGAAAGCTGAATTTGTTACCCAAAAATACTATGATATTTTAACTATCATAGGCTCGTTTGGCATTAGAAAATATAATAGAACAGTACTTTTTAAATTTTCTTAGTATGTAAGAATGAAAAAGACAATGAGAAATATGAAATAATAATAAACCAACATAAAATTCTCAGGATTGGAATAACTTTTTTTCCATCAGATAGAATAAATTCTGTACTATCGCATAGCATTTCTAATAAAATAATGAAGTAATAGAGACTATGTAACTGACGTTTATTTTAAGTAAGTTATAAGTTAAACAATTTTATTTTTTATTTGCTTAGCCTTAATTTAGCCCCATCTTTCATGACTAATTTTTATGCTCTGGGCCTTCTTCTACCCTTTGTTCTTTTAATGCAAAATATTTTCCTTGAAAAGAAGTTCTGTACGAGCAGACAAAAGCATTCACTTGCTTTATTTATCTTCTGACAAAATCCGAAACTCCCTTCAGGATCAGGGCCCCATTTTTGCTACTGACTACACAAGTTGACACAGTCCTTTCTCTGTGAAGGTCATGGTTTAACTGCCTGATTTCCTGAATATTGCATGAAAGAAGGATGATGAACTTAGCTGTTATCAGTTACTTTGTGTGACGAAAGGTGCAAGATAAAGAGGAAGTTTTCATGCCTGATCTCTTTTCATTATCTGTTGTGTTAAACTGCAGTGAGCAGTCCATGAGAAGCTCAATATTTAATGCATTGGCTATAACAGCACTGGGCAATAGATTTATAAAGTGATATGGTATACACAGTTTATTTGCTGTAAATATGTATAATGCAAAGAAACACATTCATTTATCACTCCTACCACTAAGAACTCCTGCAGTGCAAAAAGAAACGAAGGCAGCCACAGAAGAGTGGGAAGCTAGAGCAGGATGTATAATCCAGGATGTCTGTTGTATGATTACAAAAATAATGCATTATAGCAATCACTAGTCAAGTAACTAGATTCCAAAACATGTTCTTTTAAACTGTAAATAAATAGAAAAGAAGACAACAAAACATAATAATTGTAAGGTTTACTATGTCTAGATGTTTTATGAAGTTGAAATTTAAAGTGCTGAAAGAGGTAAGAGAATAAAGGCAAGTAACCCAAGGAACAATGAGAATATATACTCAACTAGGTTAGTTTAATGGTTGTTTTCTTTTCTGTTGTTTTCTTGCTTTAATTTATATATCTCATTAAAAAAACCCTAAGTCATATTTGCTATATAAAATCCACCAAATCAATGAAAATTTCCTTCTAGTTTTAATGTCACTTCACTGTTACTTTATTTTATTTTCAAACAATTGTTTAGTTTGCCATGCTCATTAAAGACATCATTTCTTTGTACCCAAAGGAACTTGTAATTGTTGGCTAACACACTACTGCACCAAGGCTTACTAAGCAAGTCACTTCATTATTCCCATTCTCTTCCAAAGAGGTATAGGTACACTTCTGATACTTAAAATAATTGCCTGGGTGTTCTCACATTATTCAGTGTAAAATATGAGAATGGCAGAACTTTCACACTGATACATGTTTGCAGAGTTGACATTTATGAAACTGTATTTCTATGTTCTCTGTATTCTCCTGTCCTATTAGTTTTAGAAAGGTTTGGGGGATCCTTTGTATTCCTCATGTCATAAACTATTCCTGGGCTAATTTCTGATCTCAGGAAAAAAGATGTAAGCTGAGACAATCAGATCCTCAGTGCCAGTGTATAAATCAGACATAAAGGTACCCCAAAAAAAAGAACTTAAAATTCTCCCACTGTTTCTTTAGGAATGTGAAACTTAGCTTACTAATACCAAGATTACTTTTTTTACTTACTCCTATTGCAATAGTAAACTGAAATAGAAACTCTGAAATATAAATGTGTTAAGTAGAAAAAACATGTACACAATAAAAATAAATATATAAAATCAAATACATTTTTTACATTGCTAATAAGATTCTGCAAATGGAATTCACTCATCATTGAGTTCATCATACGCAATTTATCATAAGAATGCTGCAGTCTCTCAGGTCTGACGACCTGCTTCACCTACAGAAAGAGTAAAAACTCGACTTTTCCAGCATTCCAAATAAATATGCCTCTAAATGTAATTAAAAATATATGCCTGTTATGTAAGAAGACACAATTTGTACTAATTCATTAATGTGTTCATATTCAAACTTCAACACATTTCTAACAATGGGCCACAAAAAACTTGGTGTCTGTCCATGACACCACTTATTACTACTGGCATAATTAAGCTTGCCTCTCGCAATTAATCACCTTGACTGCCAACAAATAGTGTATTTATCTTCATTATCTTCCTCCATGTAAGTCTTTCCTGTGTGCTGTACGGCAGCAGCTGATACCATGTTTGGCCACAGAGCGGATGGGAACTCAGAGGCAACAGAAAGTCCGTCGCCTCAGCCCCTGGGACCCGGAGCTGGAGGAGCAGAGTGTCCACACCCATCTGGGCAAGGAACTCTCTATAGTTAAGTATAACCCCACACTACAGCAATATCAAACCTCGCTATCTTTAAGACTATGATTTTGTATTGTCAGCTTCCTCATATATTTTAATTAAAGACAAACAGAATTATGGACAATACAAATTATTTTTCTCAAATGAGAAACAAAAGAGGGGATGCCAGACTAATTTATTTGCATCTCTTTTCCATTATTATTTTAACAAATGAGTTTACTAGCAGGAATGTTTGGTAAAATAATGAAGCAAATATTGTTAAATATTGTGATTATTCATAGCAGAACCTATAAGTTATGTTTCTCCAATTGGAAAAGAGAAATGTGTTATACGACCTACATACCCATTCAAAAAAACGCTTGAATATTCAAAAAGCTCTGCTTATGAATGAATTACAGACAAAAAATTATGCATAGATATTATTCAGCAAACAGTTTGAACATATACATAAGAAAAACTAGTTTGTTTGGAAAACTTGCAAACACAAAATGGAGCAAAGAAATTATTCATTATGAATTATTTGCACAGCATCTGTCTTACTTTCTCATGTTAATTGCCTCTGCTAAACCACATTTTCTCCCCCTCACTATGTAAATTTAAATGATTTTGCATATTCTCTGAATACCCAGTAAATGCAAGTTTCATTACTTTACCGCTTATATCTTTTTTGTCAGCCTAATTATACTAGAGTTTATATAATTTTAAAATTTGACCTACCAGCTTCCTGTAGATTGCCACCTCTTCTTCTGGATTTTGAGTATTGCCTAGTATAAAAAAAAAAAAAAAAAATTAAAAATATGCACATTAAATGTATTTATGAAAGATCTTGTAAGGAATGTGTTAGCTCCCACTGTACTTATCTATAGTGAAGAAACTTGGGCATGTTTTTAATCACAATAATTTTAATGTAATTATTTTAAGTCTAGAACATGACCCAAAATTGATTTGAATTAACACAGAAAATGTTACTGACTTCTGAGAGCCCACCCCAGACCTTCCCCTACAGTAACCAGCGAAGATACCACTGTGTCCTTTTGTGCTTCCTAGGAGGTACCACTCATGTTGTATGTGATTATTCTTTTCACAAATGCAAACTTATCCATCAGAGAGTTGGATTTCCTCTGAAAACATCTATTTTTTCCACTGAATTTTCTGATTTTTTGATTCTTTGACCACCAATTGTCTCTCCAAGAAACACCATGAGAAAGCGTGCACATTATATCATTTTCTTTGCAGTAACTTCATGCCTCCAAGAGAAATAAAAGTGTCTTTTCAGAAACTGTGCTGCTCTTAGAAATCAAATGCAAGTTTAATCCTTCAGGCTCGTTAACAGAAATGCCCCCCCACCCCCACCGGCCAAATCTGTCCCACTGGGTCACTGAGAACGTCACCTAAGTAAAGCCTCAGGGTGGGTCCAACATTATCAGCATATATACTGCCTTACAAAGGCGGATCTGCAGAAAGCATTCTTTTTATAGATACAAACTTAGAAGCCAAGCACTTTGAGTAGTACAAAGATACACTTTTCTAAAGGCATAAAATCTTCTGTTTAGGATTCAACCTTCAATGTACCGCAAAACACATAGTCCCTGAAATGATTTGTTTTTTTCTCTTTTATACTGAAGTAACAAAATGGTGTCTTAAGACGGGTGGCACAACTGCGTAAAAGCATATTTGTTCATTCATTTCTGCTGTGGGCAGAAACCTGGCTGGCTGCTGGCAGTGAGTGGTTTGGCTGAATGCTGGCAGTGAGTGGTTTGCAATAGCCGTTAGTACATTGCCAAGGCACGGCAGGTAGATGTTATTGCCTGCACATCTCTACTGAAAAATCAAATTTTCTAGCATCTCAATGGATTACAACAAGGGAAAAGGAATCATGATATAATTTTATGATATAGTTGGTGTTGCATCAATACGAAATTTCATTGACTCATGCTCTACAGGAATTTGTGGATCATAACAGAATTTCTGTCTTAAGAAGTTCCTCGGTGCGTCATGGAAATCTCAGTACTATTTTTTGCTCCTGATCCATCTGCCCTTCTGTTCTGTAACGCACCAGGTCTGTGCTATCAGATGACTTCTGAAATGAATGGCTCTGATAAAATTTTGGGCCTTATCTTCAGCAACTCGTTTTTTTGTGATTTTTTTGTAATATACCTTTTGGGTACAGAACACATCTGTAGGGTTTTTCCTCTCTCCAGGATGTGTTGTCCTGTATGCTTTAGCAGCTCAGCGAGCTGAGCCGACTGAAATGAGCCTTGAAATGTTAAATACAACTTGTAATATCAAAGGTTCTCATATCAAATAATTTTCTTCCTGTGGATCCTAGGGAGATTAAGGACTCATGCAGGGACTAATATGTCCACTACTCACATCAAATATCTCGGCATTGGCTATATCGTTATCTGTTCATTGAGTGAATAGCTGGAAAATACAGCTGCAGCACTTCTTCATTTGTACATCAGGCACAAGTGGCATACTATTAGGTCCATATGGCAATGAGGGAATCCTATATGTTGAGGAACTGTGTGGCAGCGTGACAGAAGCCTTCACATACACCCTTGAGATAATGTTTTCTTTGCAGCTGGTGTAGAAATTAATTTTGGGGTCAGACAGCAAACATGCAGTATGGCTGCACTTTGATCTTTTTCCCCCAGTCTGGTTATCTCAAAGCCCAGAGAAAAAACGTTGTCTCTTTTTTGTTGTTTTTCTGTTTTGCTTTCATATTTTGCAGCAGTGCCTGTTTATAGCTTCCTTGCCTTTCTTTACTTCTGAGCTGAATTTGGATGAAGTATGGTTTGACTCGTCCAAAATACCAACCCCCAAAACACTCCCGTATTTTCTGAATTGAAAAATAGGAAATGTCAAGAAGTTGCCTGCTTCCTTCCCACTCTTTGCTTTGCAGATGCAGGTACTTGGAGAGAAGAGTCCTCTTTAAATTTTACAGCTTGGGTTATGGTCTATTTATCAGTACAGCCCCTTGTACGCTCACCATCGTACGCAGGACAACCATAGCTTGAAAGGGATCCACAGTCCTAATCCTGGCACGTTCTTAATGGCACACTTCTTTGTACTATAATTAACTGTAGTTCTCATATCACCAAGCAGGAGTATGACTTCTATCTATGCGCTTCAAGATAGCCTTATAAAAAACAAATATTTTGAAAGGTAATTAGTAAGCAACTCACTGAGAAAAGCGGGGAGATTGTGTTTTCCAGGACTGGCATTCTAATTGTAAATGCAGTCACACATGGAATCAAATGTTCCTAAAGATGCTATTTGAATAACTCCATGAATGAAAACAGAGTATAAGTGGGCATTGCTCAGTATTGCCAACAATTAGAAGATCTATATTAGGATATAGAAAATAACCCCGCATTTATTTCAGGATACTTGTTTAAGGAGAAAATGTGGAGTCTTGATACCACTGTGGAAAAACTGTTAACTGCATAATGGCAATAACAGTACACAGAAATGAGTAGGGAGTATTTTAATGGAAAGCATATTGCCATTTGCCTTGCATTAAAAGTCAAAGGCAATTAAAACATAATTTAATTAGAGAATATCTTATCAGCTGTAAAAAGTAGAATCGATTGATATGCAGTGTAGGGATAACTTGGCTGCTGCTACTTGTAAAGTGATGGCGAAGCTGACAAATTAGTCACTTGTTTTTTTTATTTGATAATTTCATGTATTTTTATATTTTCTTTCACCACTGAAGGCATTTTAATTAGCTAATGTTTGATTGCTCATTGTTTGGAAATGAAAAATGTTATAAATGTAGTAATCTGAAGAGTTGCTGGCATTCAGATTAAGCATCTAGAACGACTATATCCTGCTCTCTCGTTACTAAAAATACTTACCTGATAATAGAATTTCTCTTATGATTCTGTCTGTAGTACTGACCAAGAATACATTTTAGTCTCTGGCTTAAACATCGCATGTAGCTGGAAACAGGTCAGTGTAGCTCACACCAGCTACAAATCTGTGAGCAATCTCCTCGTTTGGAAGAATCCGTGTCATTTACCCAAGGGCTGAATTTGGCCATGCAAGGAATAACCAATCAGGAGTGATGAATGCTGACAAAAGAGCCAACCTATTTCCATTTTTAAAAATCCACAAAAAAAAAAAAAATTAAAAATCACTCTTATATTCATTAAACCTGAAATGTGTACTCAATCGTTACTTCAGTAAAAATTGGAAATGCAGCTAATAAATATTAGCAAAATACCTGGGTACCTAGGTATCTATTCTTTTCTGTTCATTTTATTCTTTACAAGTGAAAGAGGTGATGACATGGTTTCATCAGTTTTTGGCCATTCCTTTACTTTTGTATTAATATTTGTCTTCTCATGAGAGAACATCAGCAGGCTAACGTCTACACGGATTACAAATTACTGCATTACTTCCCTCAGAATGAGCACTTCTACAAGGAAATCCTAGGACAATCTCAAAGGACTGGTAAATAAATAAATTAATAATTTAAATTAAATTGGTCTGCAACACTGACTACAAATCAGAAACCAGCGCTTTAGCGGTAGAACACCTGAACTTTGTTTATAATCCTTCTGTCCACAGAACTTTTCCAGCACTTGAACAGATTGACTGGATAAAGAAAGCGAGAACAGTCTTTGCTTCACTAAAATAATGTCTTCATGGATTATTTTTTTTAAGATTTCTAGTCCTCTTCTACAGATAAAAATTCATTCTTCTTGGCTCTATCAAAAAATTTTCTGACCATGTCAGCTATGGTTTTTCCCTCTCGGGAAAATCTGTATAAAGGCAGTTCCCATGAAGCCCAGTTTTCTACAGGAGCTACCTATTTTCCAAGTGGAGAACTGTAAAAATTCCATGTGATTCATAAGATAACTTCTATTTTGGTCAAAGAAAAGTGATCACTGTACATGGACACCTTTTTATATTAGAATCAATTTAAGAGGAAAGTTTTTCCTATTAAATAGGTTATGAATAACAATGGTCTCATTTAAAAGCAAGAAAATATAAAGAATCCTGTTTAAATATTGGAACAGTCTAAAGAGAGAGAAATAATTTGAAGAAGTAACTGAGTAGTTCTCTGACTTTACTGTGATGCATTTAATTTAAAAGAAAAAAGCTAAAGGATTATCAATTACTTGAGCTTCTCAGATTGTTGGTGTCAACTGCCCTCAGGCATATCAGATTATACATATATACTTATAGTCTCCTTAATTATATAGCAGAAGAGAATGAACGTTAAACCCCGCATCCTGGACGGGGTGTATAACATCAAGAAAGAAATCTGAGACTTACATCACTGTGTGGTAAAATGCTAATACACGGAGATATGGTCCAGAGATTATTACTTTTTTTACTGAATTGTTTGTCCGTACATGGCAAAGCCCGGGTTGCAAGGAAGGAGGGGAAGGAGAGGGGCTGGACAGGACCAACCTGCTCTGCCTTTCATAATAATGCAAGAGTTTTGGCATGAAGTAGTGCTTAGGACTTGGTTGAAGAAGATCATTTCATTTGAAAAGTCACACAAAAAGCTGTAAAAAACCAGCAGCATGTTACTAGAGACTCATAAGTACACTGCTAGAAAAGTATATTGACTAATAACTAATCTGATCTAGTTGAAGATGTCCCTGCTCACTGCAGGGGTTTGGACTAGATGACCTTTAAAGGTTCCTTCCAACTCCAACTATTCTATAATTCTATGAACTAATACCAGAGAGTAATTTATAAGTTTGTGAATAAAACCACTGAGAAAGCCTCTAGCTACATCCAAAGGAGATGTTTCATGAAAAACAGTGCAGTTATTAGGTCAAAAGCTTAAAGAGATGAAACAGCAATTTGTTATTTCACCAATTAAAAGTAATCGGCAAGTGGTAGTTACACAGCCTAATAAAATGTCTCTCATTTTTGCCTCATTATAAAATCTCTGTCCTTCAGATACTTTGTACTGTAAATTTATTAAAAATACCTGAAAGCACTAGGTTTGCCCAAAAGGTATGATCACCTTTAAATGAGTAACAAAGCCAAACCTCAGAAGTAATACAGGATCGAGAAGCGTTCAGGAACTCATAACTCCCTTCCAGCTAATTGGACAGGATGCTTAAACCTTACATGCTAATCTGTGAAGAGAAAACCTTCCACACTCTGTGTGTGAAGTTACCATTGTTCTCCTGATTGCTGTTGAAAATATCGTACAACTGCTGAATCAGGGTAGAGAGGACTTCGCCAAAGTACTAGTTGATGGACTTCCCTTGGTGCTTTCAGTGGCTTTCTCAGAAGTGGGCCTGGGTGCTACCAGGAAGAGCTGCGCACGGATATTCACACCGTCGCGCTTGAGTATCTACAGGAACAGAAGTTACACTGCAAGGAAGAGAATTAGGCTCCGAATTTAAATGATTCAACTCTATTTTTGAGACTTCATTACCTTTACAGGGAGTCCTCCTAGAGCTCTAAGACAGCCAGCAAGAGGAAAGCCTCCTCTCTTCAGATACAAGATCTACAAGAGGAATATCTGCTCTTTGCTTTATTTTTTGGTTTTGAGGGAGGGGATTTTTGTTTATTTGTTTGGGGGTTTATTTGCTTTTTACAAGGAAGATAAGGAATATCGTAAGAAACATATTACAGGAATCAAATTTACAGAAATACTTTAAAGTAGCTTTATAATAGTTTTTGTTTGGCCTAAAAATTTCCCTGAAAAAAAAAAAAGTGAGGAATAATCTGTGATGTAAAGTAATGCCATGTCTTTAAATACCTAATAAAAAAAAAAAATAGTTGACTACAGACAATAAATTCTGGGAATGCAAATCTTTAACAGCCTAGAGAAGATGGATGATTTAAATCCAATACCATTATTTCAGTGTGCCAGTTTACACCTGGGAGTCTGAAGGGTGCTGGCAATGTCCACCTTGGGAGCCACAGCCCCAGAGTTGACCTGTATGTTTTCCAAATCTCCCTTTCCTGTTTAAAAATTCTTCTCCAATCATCTGTGCTACAATGCTAGCAGGAACATATCAGATGTTGTTTTGAATTATACAGAATAAAAAAAGATTGAGAGGAAGGGTCTGGATGGTGTTAGAATGCATTTTTAGTATATAATGTTTCTTTTGAAAATGCCAGAAATGTTGGGTTTTTTACTAACCTAACCAATTTCTTTAAAAATTCTTAAAACTTCCTAGCAAAAATCTATAAATAAGAAAATAGGGCAGGTAGTAGTATATTTTTGATACATATTTCACTCAAAAGAATCCCAAAGCCCAACTCAAACACTATGGATCATGCAAAAGTGTAGACTCTAGGATAATCACTGATATTTAAAGGAACTTAGCAGCACATTCCCAATGACAGGTTTCTAATGTAGTAAAAGAAATCCTCAAAAGTTCTTTCAGGTGATAGTAGATCTGACTAAAATGGTAATGGATTTTTGGCCAAGAAACTCAATATAAAGGCAAATATAGAAGAGATGTGTTAGTCAAACATAAGTTATTGGACTCAGTACAGAGTAAATGGATGAAATTATATGATATGCTATAGAGAAGGTCAGGTTACACAATTTAATGATCCCCTTTGGCCTTAAAGCCTGTGATTCTGTGAAACCCTCCTCCTGCTGGAATTCTGTAATTCATGTACCGCTATTGATTTATTTATAAGAGACCATACACAATAATAATACCTGTGCATGATTATTCATGGTATTTGTCCATGAGTTATCTTGGCAAAAATGTGTTTAAGTAGAATTATGACTTGAATGTTTTTAATTTCATGGTGAGATCAAGGCCTAAGGAGGAGAACAGGCATATTAATCTCCTGAAGAGAAAGCACGAAGTGCATTCTTTTGTTCACTGTTTCCCAAGTTGGTGTTACCAGCGCAGCTTCTCTGTAACAACAAAGAGAGCTGGAACAGAAAAGTCCCAGGTGCTGTCACCGTAACATCCAAAAAATGTTTTTTTCAGAAACTTGCACCAAATACTGGCACATCTCTATGTGTAAATATTTGCATCATAGCTCTTGCTAGAGGTGGATTGGTGAGATCACTAGGAATTTTGGTAAGAAAAACTTCATTAATATGTTGACTCATAACGATTTACAGATGATCTCCATGCAAATGAAACATGTTTCTACAAAGAAACAGGCAGTATAATACAGTGTGACTGCAATTCAGAGCTCATACATGTCTGATTCTGACTCCTGATTCAGTAAAATAGACATTTTTTTTTTTTTGTAATTCATAAAATGATGCAGCTGGCTTTTTGTTTTCAAGCATCATTAAGAAAATAAGAGAAGTAGTAAATTACTATATAAATACTGTAGAGCACTAACCATAAAGTATTATAGCCTAGTAGAGCCTAGCATTCTATCCTCATGCATTTCATTTTATATATACATATATAAAACTAGTGTCTAAAGAAATCTGTGTCACTTAAAATTGTACTATCAAATCTTAATTTGGATAAGTAAAAAAATCCAATTAAAAATTCATCAGAATATATAGAAGAGAAAACCTTGCATTAATACTACAAGTATATATACAAGTATATAATACAATACAATAATACAAGTATATAATACTACAAGTATATCCTTCTGCTCTTAAAAATACTTTGGGTGTTGAGTTTTAACAGCTTTTCCTCACTATAAAATTTTCAAAACAAAATCCTGAAAGACACCTGAAGCTGTTCACCAAAACAAAATTGTTATTCCTACAACATTTCCTACTTTTCACTATAATTAATCCCAGTATAATGACATCGGGAGGGGGGAGGGGGGGAGAAACCCTTCAGGTATATACCACAACACTCATCATCCACTTACTAAAATAAAATCAGGTGAACAGGTTTAACTTTCTAATTTTTTTTTATCTTCTATAACAAATTTCCACATTCAGTGGTGTTAATATCATTATTTGAGCTGCAAATATTATTTTAGCAGACAATCTGTCCAATAACTTTTCTTTCCTCCTATTTACAAACATCCCGTAAAGTGGATTTTTGTTAAAAGAAAATGCTTGCTACACATACATTACTACTACTGTATCGCTTTATGCCTTGTTATTCTTAAAATGGTGTTTGCTTTGCTTAGTCCTTGCCTAGTTGCTATTCATTATTTAAAGCACATAACAAATTGGAGTCATGTGATAATGTCAGAGCTGGCTGACATGATAAGTAAAACTATATAAATGGCCACTAAGGCATGAATTGCAAATAACTATCTAACATAAATACACAGTTAGCGTATGAATATAGGTTACATTTGTGTCAAATTACACCAAACGGTTCATACACACAGTGAAATCCAATAAAAACTAGGAATTTTAAAAGGTTTACCAATGTTACCCCAACAAAAGGTACTATTTTAAAACTAGTTATTTTCTTTTGGCATGTTCTGAGTAACATTATGTTACAGTAAAAACAATTCATTTTTTAAATATTCTAACATTTAGTAAATAGACTAAATGATGTTTCCCAAATGACTGGTCAATAGCTTGTCATCCAGTTTAGCTGGCATTTCTAAAGGATCGCTCAGGTATTTTATTCATATGTCGAGTGTTGCAATTGGTAACCATTTGACGAGATAAAGCCCTATGGAATAGGAAACATACAGATTAAGCATTTACATTTTTAGTTTCATAACTGTTTAGGATTATACTGCCAATGAAAACAGGCAAGGTAAGGCCTGTTTCTGAAATAGTATTTTCAATTAGACCAGCACACATTATTTGAAAAGTTTGACAAGCCTGTGGACATACAAGTTCGTTTTTCAGATCCTGAACCACCAAAGCGGTCGCTGGGCTAATGAAAGGTATTATCCCTTCTTCCCCACCGTGACAGTATATAGCTCACTGGGTACACTCGCCACATATTTTCAAAGGAATTGATAAGCAGACCTTCCTTAAAAACATTTTAGAAATCCAGACCTGAGTAGAGATGTGTGATAAACCTGCAGTCGTGTCGGAGGCTGCGCAAACCCCCCCAAGGTGTAGCGGTGAGGAGCAGGAAGGTAGCTGAGGCTGTCTTTGCGGCAGAGGGGCTGCAGGCAGGGGGACTCTAGGAATGTCAATCCTAAACTGCCCATTCAAAGCTTCTTACAGCTTCCTGCATTCCTGTTGTTATCAAAAGCAAGACTGTTGAAATGATCTGAGCCAGAACGCAGGCACATACTAAAGTAAGTGCAACTGCTTCTTGAAAGTGGCTTTATATTTTTTTCAAGGATAGTTTATGTCTGTAGAATAACATAGACCTATGTATCCTACCACTTCTTCACCTGTAAAGAAAATCATAACAACAGGATAATTCCGCTGAACTTTATTACTGGACAGTTTATTTTCACTTCTGAAATCTTACCAGCTATTTCTGCTTCTCAGAGCAAATTTTTCTAGGTAACTGAAAGGATAGGAAATAATGCTGAACAGCAAACCAACTCTAGGAGTCAAGTAAGATGAAGTATTTAAATCGTATTAAATCGGCTACAGTGTGCAGACCCTGTCCCAGTCTCTCACATACATGTGAACAGTTCAAGGATACTCACAAAACGCCACCGAGTTCCACCCTTGCGGTATCTCTGCTACAGGTTCCTAAAGGGGCTACCAAGAATCTTGGTCTTGCTTTGGATTTGGCTAAAAGCCATGGCTTTTAGTTGTGGCTGTCTACTTCGTTGTTTGAACATCAGAAAGCAGAGGAGATTAACAAGAGGGAAGGGCATAAACAAAAGGAATGTCTGATACCCCGAGGCATTCTTCTCCAATGGACTGCTGGCATACATACACCCGTGGGGGTTTATACATGCTATTTCTTGCTTAAGTCCAGTGCCAGGAGGATTTTCATTCCAGATCTTTATGGGAATGTTATTTCAGAGGCAGAAGATATTTCACTGAATCTCATATTAATAAGCTATGATGTTAAATAAAGCACCGAAAATCTTAATCAAAGTTATGAGTATCAACAAGAAGCGAAGAAGTAGCTAATAGAAGATTAGCTGCTGTACAAAAGTTTTTCTATGATTAATTATATTATAGCGCAGTAATTTAGTTTCTCTCGATCTGTAACTTCAAATATCTATAGTAATTAGTTGCCAACCTACAACATAATAAGTGAGATAATGAAATAAAGATGTTTTAAATATCCCTTTCTGTTACGTGTACATTTTTCAGCATGTTAACAGACAAGATGAATTCTCATTTTTTTTAAAGGATATATTAGCATATGATTAGGTACATGAATGCCAAATACTAACTTTCTCACAAGAATAATGTTCAACTGCTAAATCCGCAGGAATTCGGAAATAAAACAAAATACTGTATATTAGCTGAAGGCTGGCATGGGTTAAGCTTACAGGAAACACGGAGACATCACACCTTTCTCCACCACATTTTCACCTGCTCACGTGGTGCACACTTCTGCTTTGATGGAAAATTCCTTTGGGTCTTCTTGGTGTAAAGCTGTTGGTGCTTGCAGCAAAATTTGCAGAGCAAGTGGCGAATAGAGAATGTTTTCATTTGGCTGTTAAGCCAGAGAAATATCTACAGCATTTTTCACAGTTCATGAAAGGGACCATCACTTTTCTGTTAGCTTTGTTCAATTTGAGAACAAGTTACACAAGCTTTTATCTTTTATGAATTTGATTGGGAAAAAATATTTCTTTTTCTGAATTTGTTTTAGAAAACTGCACTTCTTAGATTCCAAACGCATTCAAAAGAAATTTGCAGTATTCCCCATGTAAGCTGAAGAAACTCTTAAGGAGCGTCGGAGAGACCGAGGCAGTGTTATTTATTTCCTGAAAGCAGTGATGACAGTCAAAGCACGAGCAGCGGAGCTTGTTTTATATATCAACCTTGCATGTTTTCCTGTCAGCTTTGCAGTTTGTCATCCACAGCTTAGCAGCCAAATGGCACGAACTTTGAGGACAGCATGCTGAAATGAAAGACTTGCTGCCTCCTATAGAGAAGAAACAAGGCCACCAAGGCATAGCAGAATATCTGCGTATTCCACTTCATGTAGCCTGAACTGTGCAAAAATATTCCATTATTAGTAGAAACATGATATAATTCTGTTAATGGTAGTATAATTTGTTGTTACTATTTAGAGTGAATCAGTGAAGAATCTAGCTTGTGTAACAGATGAAATCATAAAAGAAAATACTAAATGCAAAATCTGATATACAAAAGCAAAGAATGAGTTGGAGCAGCTGCAATAGCTTATTATAAATACTTCTCAGAATTGTTCAGCTAGAGCAGTGTTTGCCAGCTGGAGTGTGGTTGTTCCGAGCGGGAGGTGAGACAGCCCTCCTCTCTATGTGCACAAGCAATGCAGCTAAGCGAGTAGAAATGCACTAAATGGGACGGTACTTTATTACTGGAATGATTCTCAGAGACAGAAACATTAGACCACTTTATGGCAGTGTTGCCAGAGAAGTGACTGTACAGCCTGGAGCACACAGATAAAGTTTAGTCTTCTATCACTGCAATCTTTTTATAAACATTATCGCTTGGTGGGGTTTTTTCCCCCTCGTATGAGTGCGAGCTACAGCTGTGTGGTCAGTAAACTGCCTGGGGAGAACCTGCAGCACTTTCTCCTACATCTTCCAGGGGACTGAATGGCCGGGAATTGGACGTGTCCTGAGCAGCTACGTTTATGACAAGAAATTTCCCATTACGTCCTATTTACAATTTACCTTGACAGCTTATCATGGATTCTCTTACAAACATTAGTTTGTAAGGTGATAAAAATGAGTATGGCATAAATTTAAAAAGGCGATCCAAACTTCCATCAATATTTAAAACAAGTGCAAGAGGGCTTTTTCATTAATTAAAACTGGCATACAGTGAGATTATTAGACTGAGGCACAAAGCATGTTGGTCATTAGCTTGTAATCAGTTTGAACATGCTAAAAACACAGCATGAGACTAAGTTCACACAGACTTGCTGTTATACTGGTCAAACAGCACTAATCAAACTGTTTTATTTGCGGTTTGATCTAAAGCCCACGAGAGTCTGACTATTGAATTCAGCGGGCATGGAGTTCAAACCTTGATGAAACTGAGCACTTTATCCTTGAATAATTCAATTACTTATGTCACTTGCTGAATATATTATTTCTTAGATAATTCTTTACATGTAACCACCAATAGGTAGAACATCCAAAAACCTCAGACCACTTATTTTTTCTGTTTTCCTTTTCAACTCTTTCAAATCCTATTTATTACTACCTCCTGCTTCTGCTATCACTAGTATCAGCAAAACCAGTGTTTTTCCTGTAACGAGAAATATCGAGGTATCATTGCGAAAGGCTTTCACATGCTTTTAGTTACAATACACCACATCTCTTATGTTCATTTTAGAAAATGATATTTTAGCAACGGATATTTTATTAACTGCTGCGGTGTCACCATATTTTACTGTGAAAATATATTTTACTTTACAGGTGCTCAGCATCATCATGCACGTCCACAAAAAGGTGGAATCAGCTTTTTTAATTACATTTGTCTGTGTCTGGTGAATTTGACCATCATCATACACAATCACATAGAATGACAGAATGGCTAAGGTTAGCAGGTACCTCTGAAAGTCATCTTCTCCAATGCTCCTGCTCAAGCGAGGCCACCTAGGGACCATGACCAGGACCATACCCAGCCAGCTTTTGAATATCTCCAAGGATGGAAATTCCACAACCTCTCTGGGCACCTGCTCCAGTGCTCAGTCACTCTGACAGTAAAGTGTTTCGTGATGTTTTGACAGACCCTTGCGTGTTTCAGCTTGTGCCCATTCCCTCTGGTCCTGCCACTCGGTGCCACTGAAAAGAGCCTGGCTCTGTCTTCTTTACACCCTCCTTCCAGGAATTCATACACATTGATGAGAACCCCCCCCAAGCATTCTCTTCTCTAGGCTGAACAGTCCCAGCTCTCTCAGCCTTCCCTCATATGCCAGATACTCCAGTCCCTTCATCACCTTTGCTGGACTCCAGTAGCTCCAGATCTCTTTTGTACTGGGGAGCCTGGAACTGGACACAGTGCTCCAGATACTGCAAGGATCAAGTCTGGGAAACATTTACAATAATACATAAATTAAAGCATAATATGAAAGAATTATGAGAAGTTACAATTTAAAAAAATAAGAAAAGTGGAATCAGAAGTTTCTACATACAAACATCACTAAATGAAGGGAATGAGACCGCAGGATCGTAACTGTGTAGATGAATACAGAGAACTTTTTGCACTCTCTAAATAATAGAACAGTAAGCATGTCTGCTGTGGAGAGTATGAAACATGGCAAATCACCCATTAATAAGTATCTATTTTCCTTGACAAACGCCTAATTATTCAGCAGAGTAATTTAATGTTCTGTATTAAGCTAAGAGGCACACGGATTAAAATACCCACATCAATGGGCTCTGTTCAGTATTCCCTAGTCACTCCTACCAAAACATTCACAAACCTCAGCAGGGAATTTTCCTGAGAAGATCAGCTAATAATGTATTGTACCCTGCAAATGAGCCCTTAAATCTCTGAAGCTGATGTTTGTCTACCAAACCACAAAACTGTCTTTCTCTCCTTCTTCTGTAAAGAATCCTTCCTGCCCATGTACTGTACCTCTATATATATGCCAAGAAATAACTCCAGCTATTAAGTCTAATGAATGAAAATATCACAGTTTAAGGCAAAGCAAAAAAATAGTCTCTAATACAGAGACTCAAATAAAGCCAATGAGAAGTGCTTATATTCCAGGTGAAACACAAGACTGAAATTTGGAGGCCTGTGGAAACACTCGAAAAGCAATTAGTCACAGGCACAAAACAACTGGTAAGAAATGCTTCCAGGCTACCAAGGAGCAAGCCTCTAAGGGAGACAGTGGATCACCTGGACCAACAGGAACAGAAAGGAACCACTGTGTAGAACAGCGGCACTGCAAGTAGCTAGGTGACAAGTCTGTAGAGATCTGCCCCCAAAATATTTGAAAAAAAATACCTAACTTGAGAGCTAGTGGTCCCAACCTTTTGCTTGGCACCAACAGTATGAATCAGGATGAAATCAACTATGGGAAAGGGACTTGCAAAACTATGAAACCAGGGCCAATAACAAATTATTTTATAGTATTATTTTAATCAAAATAAAGATGAGGAAGATTTAGCCATACTAGAAGATACTATACTAATTAACAGGAAATTATTAATTGCACTAGTTTAGAAGTTACCAGCACTGAATAATAGTGAACTTAAAAGTAAGCAGCTGAACTTCTCACAAGGTATGCTATTTATTACTACAAATCAGAGAGAAATGGGGGGTGAAAATGTAGCTGTCTCTAAAAGTAAACAAGCAAAGCCTGCATCAATAACAGACTAACATGGCAATTGAAGGACAGTATATTCATCAAAGACCAAAACAAGTACGGTATGATAGGGTCAAACATCTTTAATCTCCAATTTACTCTATGAAATGAAGAAGCATTCAGTTGGAACATGCAGAGATCACATTCCACATACTCCAGTACATTAAATGTCAGTGGAATTAGCTACGAATCTGACCTAGAAAAAAACAGTATGCACTTAAAATTACAGAATATCTATATTTACACACACACACCCTTTTTTTTTTAACCTTATGTTAAGTTCTGCTAAAATACTGTAGATACTGGATTTTAATAAGTATATGATTTTGACCACTACTGGGATTATTAGGCCACTGCAGCCCTAGCATGGGACAAAGAGAAGGGAGGACTATTAAGAGCCATGCTTTTCTCTTAAGCCTTTCTTTGGCTTTAGCCAGTATTTTGTGTGTGCGTATATCAATGGTTTTATGTGTATATACCTATGAAAACAATGCAGCAACAGCACCTTTTAGTTATGCAGTTTCTTTCATCCAGGAATCTGAAAATATTTCACACACTTTAATATAGTCTCACATCTCTAGAAGTGTGTGCAATAGCGCTTTCTGCCTTAAGGTTAGATTCAGTAACACACTCACATGCCTAATTTGTAAGGATTTCACCAGACAGGAGGGCAGAGGTCACACTTGGGCCAGGCACGATCGTGAGTGTGTTTAACCTGATCCTCGATGTGCTTTTTGGCCTAAGTCAACTAGCCCCCTCCCAGAAAAGTCCTGCACGTGGCTGAGGTTTAGATATTGGCCAACGACCACTCCCACCCAGCCCAGTTTGGATGTAAGAGATCCAGCTGTATGCACGAGAATAATGTCATGCCAGATTCTGCCCTACTTTCTTTACAATACGGAACCCTACCCTCATGAAATGCATTTTTATCCAATAACCGTGTAACAAAAAATACAAAAACACTGCAGAGATCTGAAAGCCAAGAGGAAGAGCTTCCTGCGCTAGAGTCCATGCTACTTCGTCTGCCCTTTCTCACCAGCGGAGTAAGGTTCAAATTCCCTTCTGCATCATGGCAGAGCTTCAACTGGACTGTGAGAAAAACATGAGAGGGAAATCCCCCATTAAAAAAGACCATTAACTCAGGACCTCCATTTCCTGGGTGAGAGCTCTCTTTTATAGCAGATAAAGCAATGGTATTGTTGCAGTCATGATAATCTAAGGGTACAAACAAAGTTTGAAGGAAAAGTGATTATCTTTCTAAGGCTAACTGATGCAGGGA
Organism: Tringa tobata; assembly: GCA_033628505.1. Taxonomy (NCBI): domain Eukaryota; kingdom Metazoa; phylum Chordata; class Aves; order Charadriiformes; family Scolopacidae; genus Tringa; species Tringa tobata. Next base: position 3,271,612 of record JAHREE010000308.1, on the reverse strand, counting down.
GACAAACACCCCACCTTTTTTCAAGTGTGGAGGTTTGTTAATAGGCAGAAGGAGCTACTACTGTTGCCTTCCAGTGGGCTATGAATGAATATGGAACACTGTCAGAGCATCCGTCAAGGACAGGGCTAAGAAGCAGGACAGATCACCCCCAAATCATCATTTCTTTCCCCCTTCCAAATGATTATACATCATCATCTCTAATCACCTCCCAGCCAGTGATGAGCACGCATTAAGCCCACTTATGCAGACTGTATTAAGTATGATTACTCATTACACTGCAAGGTTACATGAAATATATGGATCGATGTATGGCAAGGCTCCACATCAAGGCTCAAACATTCCTTTGACAGTTGCAAGGACTTTTTTTACTTTTTAAATTTTTGACAAAAGGGCAATTTAAATATCATTGCTTATCATCAGGGCATGCTATCCTAACAAAAGCAGTGGCCTCAAACCTGGGGAAACGTAGTGCTTTCCAAGACATTATCTCCAGCTTTCTATAGGGGAACACCAGACGTTTTCATTCAGCTAAAAGTTGTCACTGGGAGCTGGGCAGATGAGTGCAAGGAGGGAGAGGGCTGCACGGCGCAGCGATGCCCAGGAAGGCTCGGTAGCTGGCAGCAGGCCTGTGGGGAATACACCTGAACTGACAGGCTCCGGGCAGCTGAGCACTGTCACTGCTACGGTTTTCAGGAAAGCATTTTTCGATTTATATTCCTAGACTTCTTTTGAGTTTGTTACTGTATTTAGGGCTTAGGTTCTATTTTTTGTTCTGAACAATAACTTATTTCTTAACCGGTCTCTCTTGCAACCAGTAACTATTGCCTCTTTTGTAAACTGCAGTCCCCCCTGATGCCAGTAATATGTGTTTTGGGGGAATGATTTAAATGACAAAATGCTTACTTTTAACAACAAAAGAAATGATACAATATAAGCTAAGTTTTAATAACTGAAAAGATCTTTAATTAAAATTGGTTTCTATTCAGGGGCTAGAGCTTTATTTAACTAGCTGCCCTATGGAAGTTATTACCTAGCGTTTTCATTTTCCCAGTACACAGCTGCAGAAAAGATTTTATTCTGGTGAATGAAGGGCAGTACAACAGCAAGGACAAAGCTCACTTAAACTAACAATGGAGCCATGGCAAAAGTCATAACCTTCTGCTGTCTTAGGGGAAGCACACTTTCTGAATATAATCTCTCTGATTATGCCTAGTATGCAAAATGCAGTTTTATATCTGCAGCTCAAATAGATTTCAGTATTACCACTGAATACTAATCACTGATGCAAAAAACGTACAGCTCCCTCAAGGCATTTCAAAAATCTTGATTATTTAATCAGTGCTCTTGATTTATAAGGCGAGCTGGTTGATGACTACCAAAATGTGACACATTGGACACTATCCAGATGGAATGCCAGTTTTCATTTGAGGTTAAAGAGGTAAAACTCTACAAGAGAGGTTTTCCAGTACCCTGGACTAGAGCTAGAGTTATATCAGATGATAAATAAAACCTGGCAGTTTGGCTTGCACATAATATTAAAACAGAAATTTCACTGAACTGTCAGTTGTAAAATGAAGTAATCAACTTTCTTTCTGATTATTCTCCGTTTCCACTATAGACTTTTTATTTATTTCATGTCTTCCATCCTAATGTCCTCTTATATTTTTAAATACTACTACTTTACTTTTTCACAAATACATAAGCGGTGAGTCCTGCCTTTTCATAAGCATGAATTTCCCAACCAGCTGGATGTAAAATTTGAAGAGTTAGGTTTCTTTCCCACATAACTACATATATATATACGTATTTGAAAATAATTTTGTATCTACATCTCTATATATCAAAAGATGTTTAGGTATATATGAAAAGCATTTTAATTCCTGCTTTAAAATGCAATGGAATTGTCAAAAATTGTTTAAGATACAGACATAAGTTACACTCATCTCTGAACAGGTTTTACTTCCTAAGTTGCTTGGGCTTTGACAGTCCCACCTCCATCTTTAATTGTCAGCAATGATATTCTGTTAAAGGAGGTCTCTGTAAAAGATTTCCAATAGTTTTCCTATTAAGACTTTAAGGAGCAGAATGACTTCAAATTGAGATAGCAAAGAATTAAATTCTTATTTAGACATTTAATTCTCAGCCTGACCTGTAGAAGTTAGGAATCAGACACCTAATTCTCAGCCTGACCCCTAGAAGTGAGGTATCTGATCGCTTCTTGTACATGCCTATAAGGATACAGAGGCCTAACATTTCAAACTGATCTTGAAGGTATGGCCCCTATTAGACGCAGTGACTGGGACTTAATATTCAAAGCAAAGTGCCAACTACAGAGAAGTATTTTACCAAATCAGTCCTTTGTCTGTGCCCGTGCTGGCAGCGGGTGGCACAAACAGAGCACCCAGCACCGGGGGCAGTCTCCCTGAGCCGGGGGCAGTGAGGGCAGTGCCAGCACAGCCAGGCTGCTTGCTGGGGGAGCCAGCCTCTGCTCTGCACCAGCCTCTGCTGCTCTGTCTTCACCATCATTTATATCTGAGCTATCGATAATAAAGCTAATATATCAATGCAGATAACCACAGCTCCCTGGCAAGTGGTCAGCGCTTCAGCAGAACTGGACACGTACCAACCTATGAGGATAACCCCTGTGAACATACAAGCGACTTGAAGGTTAGGAGGCACCCTAGAAGGCTGACTTAGAGGTTAAAAGCATCCCCATATCCCAATGCAATCCTCTCAGGCCTTCTAAAACCAAAATGACCAAAATTATAATTAAAACATGGGAACTTGATGGAAAGTTAAATTATAAATAAGCATGAAAAGCATCAAAAGCTGTGATACAAACAAGCTGTAAAGTTAACTCTACACCAGAAACAATGACTGAAGTGAAAGACTTGCCATTAACCATCCCGTGCAGTGGGTAAGAAGCTTTCCCAGGAGCTGCTGGTCACGGGAGGGGCCCCTCTCCCGGGAGCAGAGGCAAATGCAGGAATTCAGCTTGCCCCATGGTGCAAGGGGCAGGCGTGAGGCTGCCGGCAGCTCCCACCCCGGGCTCGGGAAGGCGCAGCTCAGCTGCCAACAGCGGCGGGGGGCAGGCTGATGCCCACACAGCTTCCAGCCTCACCTAAATCGGTGGTGACACGGCCTGCACGGTCCCCGTGCCCTCACCCCCTTGCTCTCCCGCTAGCGACGCTTTGGTGTCCTGCTTTCCCGTACCGGTGCAGCCCCTGATCCAGCCGGCAGGGAAGTCGGGCTCACGCTCTGCGGGTGCCTCAGAGAGCAGGCTGCACTCTGACCGCACACCCAAAGCTAAACTTCCAACTGCCTTGCTCGGGGACAAGCAGCAGCACTGGCCGGAGTGGCGTGAAGAGCAGCCGCCTCGCTGACTGCAGCACAGCTCCACGCTCTCAAACCGCCTCCTGCCTCCCTCCTTATGTTCTTGCTTCAGTACCTGGGTGACTGAGACTCATAAAACATCGTTTCCGCTCCTCGTTTTAAAAAGTTAGCGAGAGATCTCAGTAGTCTGTACTGCAATGGCCCAGCAAAAGGAAACAGAGAGAAGCGCGGACGATGACCAGAGCCCCAGGTGCCTGTCCCCGGCCACTGGGAAGGGGCCGTGCAGGGGGGACTGGTGCCAGGCAGGGAGCACCCCAGATGCCAAACTGCTCCCAAAGTGGTAAGAAGTGACAGCGTCACCTCCGCAGAAACCTCACATCTAGCTTTTGCCAAAAATTGCAGATTTGTATTCAGTTACGAAGCCAAAACACTTAAAAAACCTGCAAGGGTTCACTTTTAAAATCTGTGTTGCTTGGGTTTGTGCCCTTTATAATTACATCCTGTATCTTTCGCTGTACGCGGAGATTTGTATCATCTGAAGCTTTTGAAAGAATATCTTCCTTGACTGGACTTGTGGGTAAGGCAATCGCAGGGCGGTTCAAAGAGCTGCACTATTTCAATTTTCAGTCAGGAAGCCAAAAATCTGCTTGAAACACAAATGGCTATTTCCCTGTCAACATCTAGCTCCTCAGCTGATCTCCTCACCATTTCAGCTTCATGCTCCGTAACAGTTTCCCCTGAGTAGGGAAGCCTTTGCACCTTCTTCTTTAAGAGAACAGAGCTACAAACTGCTAAGTGAGGGTATTTTGATCGTATATGAGAATGTCTTCCTGAAGACCGTGCTGCTGGGTCACACGCTGGGTGACTGCCTCAGGCTCTGGGTATTGCAAGTAACAATGTCATATGTATCACAGGTACTACCAGGCTTTCTGCCATGAGTACAGCGGGTCAGAAATAGCTTGTAGGGTTTATGCCTCCACGTTCCAGTCCCGCACAGCAGCAGCCACACAGCAGAAAAAACACTGGAGCCAGAACCTGCCTGTGCAGGAAAAGAGGGCTCTCTCCCCTGCAGGTTAGAGGCTGCTGGGGAAATCATAACCCTGAGAGAGAGAGGAACTGGAACTTCTCTTTACACACAGAACATGACACCACTGCCCACCTTGTGTTATCCTTCCCCCAGTCCCACCTAGCAGCACCTCATGTAACCGTGTCACACAGATCACAAAGCCACATGATTTCATAAAAAGCTCCAAGGAAATTCAGTCAAGAATACTCTTCTGCTACCATGCCATTCTGTTTCTGCTATTTAAACTGGGACAAAATTTCTACTCTCCTTCACTGGACCTATCTAAGCACAGTTAAAGCCAGTTCTCCGGATGCATCTGAACCATATAAGGACCATATAACCATAATGGAAAAGCCCCTCTGTTACGGCTCTGGTCTAAAGCCACCAGGACATCAACTCCTGTCACCTTCTCCACATCCTGGTATAGACACATGTTGTGTAATCACATATTTAATCTTAGCTATGGACTTAATTCTTCTACTTCCTGCTTTGTTCCTATATATATGTCTCCACATTTTGAACTTTTTTTTTTTTTTTTTAAATAAAAAGAAACCAAAATAGTCTTGGCAAAGCAACTCATAAGAATCACCTTGTGGATGGGGCTTGTGTTTGCTGAACATCGCACAATAGGGATGAGAAAATTATCTGAATAATTTCATGTAGGTGACACCAGCCGCAGAACATAGATGCGTTAGGCCAGGACAGAGAGCGAAGATATTTCAGGAAACTGTTTGGACTATTACTTGTAATGTGTGGGTAAGTGTACACGAAAGCTGAAAACATCATTATTCTTAACTGTTGTTAAACCAACATCTGCAAAAATCTGTCTATGTTCAAAGAAGAACTTTCCTGTTTCTTTGCTGCAATGTTATACTGCAATGCTGTACCAGAAACATAAGAGATGCGGTGAACTTTTGTTTTTTTTCCAGTTGATGGTGCAACTACGGGAGTCATAGAGGTTGGGTTTAAATAAATGTTCAGCATTTCTGACTCTTTGAACAAAGGACTTTTTACAGAAGTAGAAAGCAATATCCTAATATTGCCTTGCAAAATTGTGCTTCACAAAAATTTCCAATAGTAACACCAATACAGATAAAAGCTGTACTCAAAACTTCAAAAACATGTTGAATCATTAGTGAAAACAGTATTAAATTCCTTTTTCCAAGTTATGATGATTCCAAACTGCATCCTACACATGTGGGGTATGCTATTTGAATACACATAGTAGGAAAACAGAATACTCATTTCCAGAATTTGTATATGCACCGTATATCATTAAAAATAAAAAGCAGCACTAAATTTACTTTATTAGTGGGAAACCTGCAATTTTGTAGAGTTACAAAAGGGCAGTAATACCTCAATCACTGGGAAATCCGAGTGTTTCTGAAAATATACTGCAATATGTATATTAAGTGTAGGGAGAGATAATCTACCTGCTTCCAGACAGATTATTCTGATTTGCAAGGACAGAGAACTGAGAGATGTTATTCCTTCAATTTACACACACCTTTGTCAGAATTAATAATCCAATTCAAAGGCAAGAAGTTTCATAGTACTTAACTATGTGGCCTCTAACATCATGCTGATTGAATTCATATGATTCTATATATTTGGGCATCAAAAGCCCTTTGGTTTTCTTAATTAGAAACTAGATTCAATGCAACTTGCCTAGAAAATAAATTAAATTCATATACATTACCTCTGAGCAACGAGAAATAGCACTGATTGAACAGGGCTGTTTAAATCTCTGCGGTTGGCAGTGTTCATCAGCGAATTTGTTTACAAAGTGGAAAGAATGAGATGCTGTCAAAGAATGAAAAATAAAAGCTAGATTTCTTGGGAAGGAGACATCCGTCTTTTTCTATTTGTAAATGCTGACGAGCAGGGTTTAAGGAGGGCTAATGTCATCCATTCATCTTAATTAAAGAGTTAATTGCTCGTGTATCCTGATTTGGTTAGCTGATCTTAGTAGCATGAAAAGCGTTTGCTTCTATGTATTTTATTGACCACTATAATGACATCATCAGTAAGACTCAGGATTTATTCATGCCTCAGCCTAAACTCATAACTTTAATAGCCTCCTACATGATAAAACTTTCAAGAGGGAAGGAGTTCTTTAGCATGGTACAGAATACCGAGAGGTCTGCTCAGACCCCGTTCAGAAACTGTTAAAATGTCTCAGTTCAGCTGTCATTGAAGTATTACTTCAAAGTCTAGAGTCATGAAGATAAGTAAAAAGTAATTTTAAAGGCTAGTTCTCAGCAAATGTATATATGGAAATAGCATAAAACATCTAAAATCGCATATCAAATATAAGCAAGAGACTTATTACTATTCAATTTTTCACATCTGTAGTCATAGTCAAGTAAGCACTGACACAAAAACAGACAGGGGAGGTTGACAGCATGTTCTATGGATTAGAGACCAAATTGGTTTAGTCATATGTCTTACAACACAGAGAGGGGAAACTCAGATCTAAAGAAAGACCAGTTAACTAACTAGGAAGTCTGTGAGGTTTTTCTGTACAATGTCTTTTAACATTTACTGCAATTCCTGATGTTATTTCTTAAAGATTCTTCACAAGAATTAAATTAAAATCTACACTAGAGGAAAACGGACAGTACCACTGCTTTTTGATAAATCAGCTATGCGGTACTTAAAAATGAAATAAAAGAATACATTACAAAACATAATACATGATATTCGCTTATCCTGGTAATGAGTCTTCAGAACTGATCTATTTATGTTATGCTACTTTCATGGGATCAATTTCTATCGCTAATAATGCCCATAACTTACACGAAGGGTTGAACTGGCCTTTAAGAAGCACCACACACTAACTGTAACTCATCTAACCCAGTCTCGCACACTATGAGCGACTGTTTGAAACAGTCCAGGGGTAGCTCCTGTGCACTCTCCTGAATACCTAGAAGGCACTAAGAATAATGTGATAGGGTGCTACAGCTCATCTAGTTTTACAAACTTCATGGAGGACTTCACTTTGTGTTTTCTTTATGCAGTTTAAGCTTCTCAGCTGACTGGTTCCGAGGCCAGCACTGGCTCCCAAGCTTTCTCTGAGTGGCAGGAGAGTTTCTTTTTAATACTAATCAGGCTTCCATATTTTCTCAAAAACCTTTCTGTAAAATACAATTTTAAAAATTCTAATAACCTCTGTATGATATGAATACAAAACTACATTGCTCCTCTCACAGAAAAGCAGCAGGCAAGTCCAGGACACACAACTGAGTATGGTGCAGGGTGTCACCTTCTCAGTAGGGGTTAGATATTACTTATCATCTACTTTTACCGCTGAGCTCCAATTAAAAAATCTTTTTAAATAAAAGATTGTTCCAGTTTTATGTACACTCCAAGCAAACTACTCAATCAAGCTTTCTATCATATACTTGTGAGTCTAGCGCAGAATCCTTAAAAAGGCTGACAAGAATAAAACTAAAAGAGCCCTCTGCCATTTGGGGCTCTGTGCAAGGGTGTTAGCTACCAGAGTCTCTTTTACACAAGGGAGGGCCCAGTGGCTCTCAGACAGCGCTGGACACAGGCAGCCACGGCCCTGCCAGGAATCCCATCCTGTCTCATGTGCTCATGGACCCCCACTCACCTCAGAAATCTCTGCACTGCACTCCTCTGTCTGACCACGACTGCAGTGGCCTGGAGTAACCACGTCTGAGCCTTCAAACCGTGCCAACGCTTGCTCTTTCAAGATCTTACACACACAGGTCAGTGACCTTGGAAATAGTTTTAAGCAACTGCAACTTTTGTATTATTTTTAAATCTTTTCGGTTATCTCATGCCGATTCTTAAACTACAAAGTTATTTCCTAAACACTTAAGGGAAAAACTAAACACATTCTTGAATATAGACTGCGGACTAGGAGCAGTGACTGTCACTTTTGAAAGCTACTTTAAAAGCTACATTAAAATAGAATGTGAGTAAAGAGAAAGGCATAACATTTTGTTGTTCAACAGAAACACTTTGGAAAATGCTGAAATAAAATCTCTAGTGGCTTGTGAAGTATTTAGTTCAGTTGTTTAGCAACAACAGCTTTTGATTTGTAAAGCTTCTACGATACTTAACCTAAAAATATAAAGTTTTTAAAGTTTTCTTTAACTAGCTAAAACCACCTGCTGTAGCTTGAATAGAGAGTAAAAGTTCATAAGCACAACCTTCTTTTGAGATAACACATTTTTGAATTACTATACTGTAATTTTTGTAAACTACATCAGGCAATGGCTAGTGCAACTTCCTACAGCATTACCAGCTTACTAATAAACATGTGCATGAAGCGGAACGGCGCATACGAGTTAGAATTCTTTGGCCGTGCCTAGTAACATAAACAGGTCTGATACCATCATTTGAAGAACTGAGGAATTAAATCATCCGAAAGACTGATGTAAAGGATTGGACATGCTAAAAGAGATGGTGAAAAGAGGCTGATAAGAAATGGAACGACATTCAGAAGTAGAGCAATAGACCCACAATGGTTTGTGAATGAAAATAAACATAACCATGAGAAAATGCTTCATCAACATAAGAGCCACAACAAAGCTGTGAATCTCAAGATAAGCAAAAATTGTTTTTGAAGAAAAAAACAGCATGCAGGGTAGGACTTCAAAGACCAGAAAAGATCTAATAGACAGAAATAAATAACATAAAAAAATATAAAAGAAGAGAGACCAAAAAAATCATACTAAGCACAAGTATCAAGTTAACCCTTTGGTGCTGACGCAGTTTAGTGACTAAAGAGAGCAAACATTTCAAGCCCACAGCAGTCGGCTGTCCCCAGTCAGCTCCACTGTTCCTCTCCTGAGCTGCCTCTTCAACCCCCCAGTCTGTGTTTTGCCCCGCTCTCCATCCCCAGCAGCAGCCCTGCAGTTCACTTCTGGCTGGAAGGCACAACAGCTCCCTTGGCCCAGTGCTTTATCCCGCTGTTCCCCTGCCTACCCACTGACCGCACAATTGCCTTTTCGGGAAGAAGCCACACAAAGCCTTGTGCCCTGGCTGGAAAGCCCACTTGATACTGCGTTTCTAATCACAGAGAATAGGAGACAGTGCATTCAAAAGAGGGATATAGAATCAGTAATTAAATATCATACAGATTCTAGGGTAGAAGATGCTGCTATGACAAGAAATACTGGTTTGCTAAATTGAAAAACACCCACAGAAATTATTTTTAACTGGATTAAAGGAAAACAGGCAGGTAAAGCTATGACTTCACGCAAAAATACACTGCCACATTCTTTGGTCTTGATTCTGAATCATTGATACAAGGAGGATTTTGCCACGGGCTTTAGCAGAACAGAACTAGCTACCAATGAACTAAAAAAACAGCTATTTTTTTCCTAGAAATTCAAGATCATTTTGAATCCAGAGATTCAAAATGATTCAAAATTATTCAAAAAAATAACACCATTACACTAGGATGGTAGGCAGAAATGGAGTTTAAATGGTGCTGGGGAACCTGAAAACTAAGTGGCTACCACACAGAAAACTATGCAGAGCAAAAGAGATCTAAGTAAAAAATTGAAGTCTAACACGTGTTCAATTCTAGAGGAAAACAGGAACAAAATTTTCATGGAATTTAATTTCATATGTCTTTGCATGTGGTTTTTTTTCCTTTGGTTGGTTTTTCCAAAATTTCATCCTGACAGCTTACTCCATATCTAAGGGCATCTAAGGACACCTAAGGACATATAAAGACAGCAAACTCCAGAAACTTCCCTGAGAAAATCTTGAACATGATTCATACACTTCTAAACACCTATTTCAATCCCCTTTTTCAAGTGATTTTGGTAGTCATTGATAAAGTATGTATTCTTTTGGTTCGGTACATAGTACGCCATGAAAACCAAATTCCTTTTACAGCAGGGCTAGGTTTTCCATGGTTTGATTTTAGACAGTCATTTCCACACAAAATATCTTTTATATGTCATTAGTAATGACATTACAACCTTCTGTAGTTGCCCTCAAGACCTAGATGTTTTGTAGCAGTCACTATTTGACATCTTAGTTTGCCATCTCAGAAAAAGCCAAGAGAACACAAACTGTCCTATCATTAAAAATGGCTTCAGAATCTGGTAAATAAATCACATTTTTATGGTGATGTGATAAAAATTGGTATTTTTGGATCAAGAGTGTACCTGCTTTGTGATTAATTGTAGATGTCAATACCTGGAGGTACCTGCAAGGCAATCAGCACTGTACTTGCCTAAATGTCACCCCATTGTAAATACAGAATGGAAATAAATAGCCAGATTGGCCTAGTGCATGTTGTTTGGATTTGGAATGAGAATCTGAAAAATGTGAATCCTGAGCCAATTTTTTATTATGTGCTGCTGATAAGCTACAAAAGGCTTCTCACTCTCCTTTTTTTTTCTGGTACACTGTGAGGCTAGTGCCACCCATCTCTCCAAAATGACACGTGGAGGTGTCAAAGCCATCATCGTATTGATGAATTCTAACAAAACCAAACCTATCCAAATTTCTGTATTTGTGGCTGCAAATGCTGAGACTGCCTCAGGTAGAATTTTATTTGTCATTAGAGCCCAGAGTGCAACAATTTTTTTATATACTTTACAGTGGCTATTTAATTTGATAATCCTTTTCTGTCATTCTTCCCCAATCTTAAGAGTCACATGAATGACTGAGAACAGAAACACAACTATAGGCTGAGAGTTCAGGAGCTGACAAATAGAGGCTGATGTCACTGTTATACAGGATTGAATATACATTACCACAATATCTATCAAAACTGACATTTAACTTCTATAAAAGGTAAATAGTAAAGCTGACCACTCCCACCCCACCCCCTTTGGGCACTTGCTCATGTTTTTACAGTGGATATAGATCTCCTGGAAAGTAACTGTATTTAAGGATTGGACGGGGGAGCTTTTCTATTTCATCCCACAGCCAAGATTATTTTTTTTTCCCAGTATTTTTCTCCTTTTAACTATAACATATTAGCTGCTGGTGGCCTTTGGAAAGCTAGCGGATCATATGACGCTGGCTCTCCTTCTTTCCATCTGCTAGCCTGCATCATAAGAAAACTAAAATATATTAAATACTACTTTTTTATGAAACTAATTAGTACAGATGCTGCAAGAATCTAACATGATCATAAAAGGTTTTGTGACAGAACTTCTCTGTTAAAGTAAAGCTCCTCTAGAAAGTTGGAAATCCTTGTCTTTAAGGGTCTTTCATTAGTAGCACATACTAAACAATGATCACTGCTGTACTATGAGAGACAAATTAATGAATCAAACATTACAGATTTCATCACATCGGCTCATTTGCATTTAAGCTGGTTTCCAGCTCTGTCATGCATTTGCTTTTAAACGAGCCCCTGTGGATAGTGCTGCAATGTTTGATTCATTAATTTGTTTCTCAGTGTACAGCAGTGCTCACTGTTCATTATACGGTGAAATACTTAGAAAATATTTGCTTTAACAATCTATCTTTTATTTTAACAAAGAAATAATAACCTTGAAGAAGGAAATGCTGGCCATTTTGCAACACAGCCCCTGCCAAATCTCCCAGTTGCTGCCCCAGCTCATCGTTATACCACTGTGATATTATCTGGATTAAGTCTTCACAGCTTGCTTTCACATATTCTACAATTTCATAAAGCTTTGAGCCAGCTCTCTGGGCTAGTATTACGATGCCCAATTCAGCTCCTGGGAAGTTAAAGGTGGCTTTAAGCCTTTACTCTCTGATCCTTGGATCAGTCCCAAAGAGTGACTTAGATCAGCCTCCCGGATGCTCGGTGACATTCTGCCACTACTGTGCCTAGTACACCAGTTCCTCCACGTTAACACAGAGTGGGCTGCTTGGCAAAGCCATCTCTGTGAGAGCTGCAAAACTTTGGAATTGGTTTTTGGTTTGTAACAGCTTGAATTTGGTGACCTTACAGTACACTGAAAGCACCATCTGTTTTAAAAGAAAAAAGAGGTATGTTCCCTCGCTGGTCAGTGCACGGAGACAAGCCTTTGGTAATTAGCTGGGTAGTTGAGTTCTCAAGTTCCTATCTGAACCTCACATTTTGAAGCTTATGTACTCGAATAGAACACTAATTGTATATACACAGCTTTGTTGCAGGGATCATTGCTCATGTTTAATTCTAAGGAAATAAATACACGTAGCAAATGGAAAAGATGGAAGCTGTTTTAGGAGGCACTAGGAACTGGAGAACAAAATGCTTCTCTAGCTAGAAATTCCCTTCTTCTAACATGGCCATGATGGATTCAAGGTTATAAAGGCAAGCCCATTTGACAAGAGGATACATATGGAGTATGGGATTAATGGAAATGAGGGCTTAATTAAATGAGTTGTTTTTTTCATGAAGCAGGCAGGTTTTCATATGTTGAGAAATGGAGTTAAGTAGCACCAGCATATTATATCATATAGCCATTTTCCTCCCACTTGTTTGGGTTTTTTTTAAAAAAAGAATCTCTCTGAGTTGCGTGTTAAACATGTTGAACAGGAAAAAAATAAATTTAATTGATACCAAACAAAAGAAAGCCACAAAGACGGAAAGGCAACATCCCAAACCTACGTTTCAGAGGTCTTAAATGGAAATGAACATAATTCTCACCTTTGTTTAAGTCAAGTAATACACAGATACAACTGTACACTAAAAAATCTTCTAAAAGGCACAAACACCCTGCATCACTGTCAAACATACCCAGCAAAGCTACAGTATGCCAAGTACAACCAACACAGTCTACCCTCCAGCCAGAATAAGTGATACCAGGAGAGCTGAAGTGGGCTGTCCATGAGACATTGTCCTCTACTGATCAACACACTCAGAGACAAGTTGTCTCCTGTTTCCATCACATCAGAAAGCCCCCAGGAAAGACGATTAATTTTCAGAGCCTGTGTAGAAAGGGGCATGAATTTTGTAAGGGACGCTCTTACCTTTGGAAAGACAGCTTGGCATTTTTCCTAAAATGTATACTTGGTATTTTCTGCAGCAGAAAACTGCTTGATCTTTCCTTACAAATACAATAAATGTCGTATTTAACCATATCCGTAGTTCTATCTGCAAGGAATTATATAACGGTCATAAGGTTGGAAGTTTTAAAAATAATTTGAAAGGCTGAAGTCATTTTAATGTTTTTTAATGAAAAAGTTACCTCATTGAAAAACACTTTTTTTAAAAAAAAAAATCTCCACATTTTTTCCTTGAAAGATTGTATTTCACAAAGACAGATCAAATACTCTCAGGAAAAAGCTAGGCTGTCTTCATATGAACACAAGAATTTATAAATATTCTTGTAGAAGCTTGCATAATCCAATTACATTACAATTTTATATTAAATGCCCAATTAGGCCTTTCTTCGTTTTGTAGAAATCTTTTCTTCATTTGTAGAAATCACTTGCCTACACACGTAAATATACTGAGTTAAATAAAGATGGCAACAAATACTCAAAAAGAGCAGCCCTAAGATGCAACTCCATGTCAAGAGCATGTTAATTACATGATACTGTTGTTTTCTCCCCAACTCTCCCACCAGACTACGCGGAGCTAGAGCAGTAATGATGGAGGAGGAAATAAATCTTGTCATGAACAAATGTGTGCACTGTCCTACTTCTACCTTAATCAGAAGAAACTCTTTGGCTGGTTGCTTCTATAACTCATAAAATACCTCCAGTGCACAGCATGGCTTAAGTCTCTTGAAATAGCTGACTTCACAACAAAGAGTAAATGATGGGATTTCACAAGACTTTGGTCTGCTTTCAGAAATCAACCATTTAAAAAACACCCAACCCAAAATTACAATTCCATACCCCTGGTAAACAAAGAAAAAAACACCCAAGCCCCCAAACAACCCAACAATCCTAAATTGCAGTGTGGAAGATTCATGTTAAACATTAGGGAATTAATTTCTGTTGTCCAAATTAAGGTACTTTGAAGCCAGACGTTTAGCCACCTACAAAAGGTGACTCTTCTCATTTTAAGGTGGGTTCAACAACACTTCTGACTCTCTCCTCACTGAAATAAAAGTCCAAGTTGGCTCCTGTGTTTTAGATGGCAAAGTTAGGTGAAATTAGCCCAAATGTAATGAAATCACATACGTTTCATTTAAGCACAAAAGATTGTTTACGGCGCCTACACATTTCCATCACTCTTATTTGTTAATAGAGACAGCAGGCTCATCTCTGTCAGATATCACTGAGGTAGAGTTTTGTGTTAGGAGGTACTATGAAAGGTCGCCATCATTCTGGTTAACTCTTCCTCAACCCTTTTCCAATATTTACATCTTCCAGTTTATTTCTTCACTAAAGAAAATTGATTCAACACAAACAGCAATGTGCAAATAAACTAATGGTCTGAAACCGTGAGCATGAGAGAGTCCTCCCATACTTCTCACTGATATCCTTTCCATTACAGAAAACTCACATATCAATTAAACTCACCTGTTAATTAAAAGCTTGTCTGGAAAATTCCTTGCTAGTTGGAAGCAAAAGAAAGTGCAAAAAGTATCTGAATGCTGAAGCTTTGAATTTTAATTACTTACTCCCAGGTTTGCTTGTGATCCCTCAGGTGTTGGCTGGGCAACAGCAAAGAACTGGAAAAAAGAAACAAAATTATTTTGTAATTCCTGCTGAGGGGAAGAAAATGTATTGAGAAGGCTTCCAATTTTCTCTTTTTATCTTGTTTAGATTTATTCTTTATTAATGTACTTAGAAGAAAGTTTCTACACACAAAGAAAAAGATTCTGGAAGATTACAGGCAACTACAGTGAATAATTGTTCTACAAATTTGATATTATTTTTTTAATAATATGAGAGTTCCTATTGTGTTTTTCTCACAATGGAGAATATCAGTATAATTATAAAAGGGAGAATAATGCGTATAAATTTGGCATAAGGGCTATAGTTGTTATCAGATCATCGATTACATATATATTAAATTTGATGTGTTGTTTATTTTATATGCATCTAAATAGAGAAGATATTAGCAGACTTAATAAAAATTCTGGAACTCGTGAGAATTTGATCCCTTTTCTCTCGCTACCCATATAATAATAGCTGAGGTTTTTTACCATTTTCTTTTTCTCCTACATTTTTTTGACAAATAATCTTTTTTCTTAATGGAGAATATTTCATCTTAAGTAAGAGAGTCTGTAAACTAAATATGGAGATAGTGGACAGTTTTTCTGCTTTTCCTCATAATCACCATCTCCCCCCAAAAAATCACAATATTTTAATAACCTGACTTTTTTTAGTGTCCTTTTATTAAGGATAAATATCTGAGACTCGGATTTGGATCAGTAATTTTTACAATAAGAAAATTAATTTGTGACATTTTATAGAGGAACTTAAGGATTTCATGAGGTTTCCGATGTATTCTTCAATGTGAAAAATTGGGCCATCTGAATCAGACAGAAGATTTACACATTCAGTTCTCCAAGAACTGGAACAAGGACTGTCATTTTTTTATGCCATATACACAGCATATGTACATCTGTTTAAAAAAGTTCAATTATCAGTTAAACTACTGTTGCAAATTAAGTTGCATACAAGTAGATGACAATAGCATATGCAATTGAAGTAACTGGGTTCATATTATGTAAGTTTTCTTCCTCTATATACTTAAGAATGAGATTCAAATTGTAAAACAAACAAACAAAAAACCTTCAAAAGGAATATAAATGATAAACAGTTTATTTACTATGTATACAAACCACACTCAAATACATTGAGTGAAAATCCTAAGAAGAAACTGAACATACATGAGTGTGGCTATTCAATTCTGATACAGGTTATAAGACAGTTAAAGGAGCAGATGCTTCTTTAAAGTGCATTTAAGGGACTGGTAATGTTAAATAGCTCAGATTCCACTCGTATTAAGTTCATGATGAGAGTTTTCTCATCAAATGACCAAGACTTTATGAACTGTAACAGCACAAGTCATTTTTTGGCTATTACACTCATCTGAGTGCTACTGGTTTAGCAGCATATATTCAGTTATAAATTCGAGTAGAGTATTCTGCTCCCTGTATTCAGCTAAAAATTCAGAATATTGCACAATTCAGTATTTTTAAGAGCCTTAAATAAACTAAAATTTTCAAGTGCATTAGGAGTGGATGAAGAAGAAATTGCAAGAAATTTTGTCATAGTTAAAAAAAGGAGAGCAAGCATGTCCCTATCGTCCATTTTGTTTTGAAGCTGGATGGTTTTCAAAGGGAGACAACACCTGGTTTGCTGCAGTTTACTGGGGGACAGCCCTTAAAAACAGAATCTTATTTATAATGGAAAATGCACTGCACTAGGAATAGCCATGATACACTCAAATACCCAAGCTACAATTGCTGAGACATTTTATGAATCTGTAATTCATAAAAGAATGCCTTATGAAAATTCAAGACATCAGCAGGTCTTATGTAGGTTACTTGTAAATATGACTTTAAAAATTAATACATATTCTTTCTGGAAGAATGAAAATCTTCTCGGAAAAAATGACAATGCCATATGTGGCTGAACTTCGACATTAAGATCTGCTGAAGTATTTTCTAGCTAACACAAGTGTTATTTGAAATGCTTTTATTTAAGAATTTATTTAAATGACAGTAAATCTCCTACTGTTATTTATAAAAGGCCTTCCTTCTCCAACACAGAATGGACCTACCACGATCACTCCAAGGTGACGAAAATACCTTTTAGAATACTTTACATCCAAACAAACAATCTATTCCAATGACAGCAGAATGGACTGCAGGCACCACAGTATTACAAGTAACCCACCAGCATCTGGGGCAATAACAGTGGTGGAATAACTTGGATTATCTGAAGGGACAGGTAACATCCATCACTCACATGAAATCCATCTGTCTCATCCATGACAAGTTATGTACAAAAACATGACATGAAAATGTAAGGGAGGAGATGTTTGTGACATTACTGAATGCAGACAGCTGGGGGCCTTGAGCCTGTCCCAGACCAAGGTGCAACAGATGAAGCTCATTCAGGACCTGATTTTTTAAGATATAATGGCATTTGTCAAGCCAGGTTAGGAATGTCTACACTCATGTTTTGCCCGATCTGCAAACTGTATATTCCTTCTGCAAACAACTGTTGATTGCGGGTATATTAGTCTGAGAAAGACAGAAATTGTTATGCACCTGACACTTGACAGTCACTGATGCAATTAATAAGTCACTCAGAGTCACAAAATTCTTTTTATTACCAATTATAATGCCACTGGCTTCTTTTATTTCCTTAGTTTTATTGATCCTCTGGAAATGAGGGTGGAGAAATTCTATGAATTTTTCCGATCATCAATTTTTGCCTCCTACCTAAAGTATGAGGAAATGTCATGCATCCTGTCCTGTTTATGACTGAACAACTAAATTAGGAGGAACAAACAGTGGGAAAATACATTGTAAGTTTTCCCAATGTTTTGCATTGTGCAAAACATTTAATAAAAACACCAGCTGGAAACAACTGTAAGTTCCTAGGAGAAATGGTAAAAAGTAAAGATAATTTTCAACCTAATTCTTATGAGTTTTCTCTCTTTAGCACTAATTTCCAACTTCTCTTTTTCTTCTGTACACGAATTCTTGAATTATTCTTCTGTTCATATATACATTCTATCCTTAAAATTCAAACATGTTTAAACAAAACCACAAAAACCTTAACAATTTTGACTATTTGCAGGTAGCATTTTTCAGTGCACTAACTCAGTTCCAAATTGCTCTAAAAGGTTTACTCAAAGAGCAATAAGAAGTCCTTATTCATGCACTCATGCATTTTGGTTATTCTTACTTGCTGGCATCCAAGATGAAGTCCAATATTTTACTGCATATTACTGTTAATTTGTGCTTCATGGAGAGTGGCTGTTCTTTTCCTTTATGGCAGCAATCAATGACTACTTCTCAACAGTTATGAGACAGAATCCTATATAAAAATGGCAAATCATATTAAGTTTCTATATGATCCTTGATCTTTTGCCAGCACGTCTGATCTATTTCAAGAGTACATGAGCAGGGCTATGTGCCTTGGTTAATAAGTAAACAGTTCCTGTAAAACTTCTCTTTTCTCCTACCATCTTAACCCCCCCTGTTCTTTGAAGAAATCCATGTTGTATTTCAAACAGAGTCTCTTCTCTTTTCTTAAGAGAACATTAGTAGTGTCTTAGGTCTGAAACTTTATAAATGAAGCAAATCCCTTTTTGCTAGTGAGGCTTTTTGCAAAATATTTTTCTGTGTATTGCACAATATGTTATCGTCATGATCAGCACAGATTTTATAAGTCCCAACAGCCTGGTCTCTTATGAGTGAGAAATTTCACTTCTCCAAATGAAGTGAAAGGATAATGTATGCGAGTTAGAATGGAAATCGTTCTCTCACTGTTGAGCACTTTTCTGGTTCTATTCTTGTGAAATATGAAAAAATATATGTCATTATGATTAGTAATACAGAGATGTATCAACTGAGACATGGAATATAGCTCCCAAAACAATTTCAAGTTGCCACTAAACATCTCAAGAGGTCAAATTAGACAATTTTAGCCACTGTCAACTTCATCTGCCTTTGATGTAACTTCCGCAATTAATCAATTCTTTTATCAATTAAAAAACTAGCTTGGATTTACTGCTATATTTAACAGTGTAAATGGTTTAGACACAGAAACTGCTGGTTTAATTTCTACATGATCTGCTTTTCTACATTTCTGTCTGGTGCAGAAGAGGGAAGTAGGGGGACTGTTCCTCAGGACAGCCCGACCGATGCTGAGCCTCCTGGGCGTCCAGCACAGGAGAGACTCTCACCAGCTGAACACAGCTACTGGGGGACAGCATCGGCCTCTTCCATTTCATTCCCAGAAGTGTGGGATGGAATCAAAAGCTGCGTTCTCCAGCGCTGAGCAAGACAGCTCTTTCCCAAATCTGGCTACTTTTCTGATCCCGCTAATGAAACAAAAATTGAGAATGTGAGCCCATACTGTGAGCTTGTGTACAAGGACCTTCTGCTTTCAGATGAATGCTGCTAAGATCGGGAGCTGGGTCACATTTTTTTCCTACTGGCATCATGACCTTTCAGCAATTTATCAGTGCCTAATCTATATCAAAATATTATGGTGATGACTTTTGCTAATTTCAAGGATTTATAAATGAGTATGGAATACTTTGTCAGTAGAAAAGAAAGCACAAATGAATAGATCAGAGAATGGATCAGAGCAACAATCATGCTATAAATGTCAGAGCTGAGCAATTTCCACACAAATAAAATAAAGCTGCGATCGGCAAACAGTCTGACTTGAAGCGTTAGACTACTGCTGTGTGACTGTGTGACAATCCCAAGGTCACTTACACCGAGAGCAGGTGGCGCGACACTCGGCAAGCCAATATCACAGCTCTGCCTTTACATATAGTTACTCCCCAGGAAGACAAAGCTTAACACTTCAAAGTGACTTCCACACCCCACGCCCCTTTCACAAACTAAAGAGTTCAAGTCGGGAACTTTTACTTAACAAGAAAATGCAGAGGTTCTCTTTTTTCTGTTTAGTTCGTAACTTTGTCTTTCAAGTAGAGAAAAAGGAAATGAGGAAGACGCAACATTCATAGCTTGCAATTTGGTACAGCCTATGGTTTCATCTCCTCTCACCATAAGATCACAGAGCTCTGACAACTGACCAGGGTTCGCCTTCTGAGACAGACAACTGATCCCTGATGCTGCTGAAAGAACCCACTTGGGTCTTGCACGAGAATCTGAGGAGTGAACATGACTCACTCTTACAATTTGAGTGTTGTGCCACAAGACAAAAGTAAACTTTTTTTAAGGTAGGAAAGCCAGCTATTGTAACAATGCTGGCTCCAGTTTTTCACACCAAAGGTGCTTCTTTTTCATGAAAACAACTCTTTAGTAATAGACTTCTGCATCTCATCTACAACGTGACATGTATCAAAGTCCTGTTCACCTCAGCTATATTTGTAGTTTCTATATTCTCTTATTTACCTAGAGGCTGACCAGTCTAAGCCTTCTGTCCTACTGTTCAGATCATCCATGCATGTTACATCAAATTAAACATCCCATTTTAACAGGAGCTCAATATTCAGTTAGAATGTCAATCTCTGGAATCTGAAATATTACTCCACATTTTAAAAACAGTATAACATGTATTCATTTAAAAAATCTATGAGCCAGCTAAATAATTAATAAGAGTAACAAATTTGTATATGTTGGGATTTTTTAAGTTTGATGAGAGTAAATGCGAGATTTTCAGAAGGATTCGGCACTCAAGAATTCCCCTCCTGCCATTCTATCCAGACATTTGAAAGCGATCAATATCTCACATAATGAGAGTATTTGAAAGTGTGGCTGTTTCATTCGGTATCTAAAAGAGGAACAAACTTCTTGAAAACGTTGCCCTGCTGTCTCTAACCACAATGTGCTGGTGTCTCAGGTTTACAATAGTTAGACAAGAAACTTCAGATGTGATAACTGAACCTTAAATGAGCCTTAAATTCATAAAGACAATAACGTCTCCTCAATGTATTCAGTATTTTCTATGTGAAATATTACTATGATTTCAGTTTATCAGTAATTTCTTTCTGAACCACGATGCGCATGCAAGCACTGTAAGACTCTACTCTTGTACAGGGTAACCAGCGTTTTTTGACATTTAAAATATCTAGCGGCATGACAAGAATTTGTATTTGCATATACATAAATTGTGCCAGGGAAACTAGATGAGTGACAAACCATCAACAAGAAGCCGCAGCATTGCCTTCGGCTTTCACATCAAGCATGGCTGCATATAAAAATGTTACACTGCTGAGAAAAAGTAGCTTGACCGCCACAGCCTCTCTTCTATACATCCTCTTCTGAAAAAGAAAACATGTCTTTTGAAAATTACTGTAAAGGAGAAATCTGTTTATTGTATTTATTTGAAACCTTTCTGTATTGATAAATACAGGGAAAAAAGTTTCCTTTCTGTTCTGATACTTGACATAAACTTCTACGGGAGGATTTTCTTTCCCATCCATCCCCGACTCTCAGCAGCGGTATCTCCCGAGGTTAAGCAAGGCTGTATGATGCCTGTGAAAGGTTCGTTACAGCTTACTATTGCATCCCACCGGCGTGTCTTCCTTCCCTCACCTGAAGAAGCAGCTGCACTGTACAACTAAACTTATGGCTAGTGAGGATTAATGTCACAGAAAAGTAAAACATGATTTTGTTTTCATGTGACTGATAGTGCATATATTCCTCAGAATCACAGCAGAGCCCGGAGGGACATTTCATGCAGTCGAAACAAGCAACTCATGCAAACCATCTGCAGCTTAACCACATGACAGACCCAGTGGTGATTTCAGAGTTGCCAGTGAAACAAACTCCGAGTCCTCCCAGAGAGACAAATCCTGCTGCAAAGCAATCCAGAACGTTCCACACCTTGGCGTACGAATCTTGTGAGAGCTGACCAAAAGAAAAGAAGAATAAAGTAACAAAAAAACTACAGCTAAAAAGGAAAAAATAAACTACACCAAAAAACCCCCGTAAAGCTAGAAACTAATGCACAAAGTAAAACCACTTTCATTGCATAACAATGCTTTCCTTGGTCTCCAGCTAGTAAGGTTACATATTGTACAAGACAGCACAGTAAGTGCACAAGTGCCAAATTTAGCAGCTTGTATTTTCAGCTCAGACTTTTGTACAATGCAAGACAAAAACGGAATGGGGAAATAGATATGAAATTCCTTTGCTGAAGATTTTTTTTATTTTTTGAATAATGTAAAAATTTTTTTAGAGTTGCTGATGGGTCCAAATTGTTATTGTGGGGAATAACGAACGTGTACGAGTCAGAACTGTAAAAGGCTCCCAAGTTTCCCTGTTTTTTGTTGAGAAGGGAGTACCTGCTGTCCAGAAAGTGCTGCGCTCCAGCTGCTGGGAAAGGACAAGCTTATCATTGACCTGTGCACCCCATTTCTAACTCCACAGACTGCGCCTGCCCTGGAACCCCTGAAGACCCATCATAATTATTCTTTAGAAAAGTTAAGTAATTCAGGCAAATTCTCACCTCAGTCAATTTAGTAACACAAGCTACCCAGGAGGCCCCAGGGGCACATACTGGCTCAGTGACAGGCACTGATGGACTCGGAGGGAAGAGTTTTGTGGCACACCACTCACTGAAACCCGACGTCTGTAAATGAAGAGTAGAGGTGTATTTAGGAGACAAAGGAGTTGTACTCCCTATCTCTTCCTGAAGTGTACGTTTTGAAAGGAGGTATGTTACTTTGTGAGAAAGCATTGATGTATGCTTGGTAGCTCATAGCACTTCTCTTCAGTGGATTCAGCAGACATCTGTTCCGTATCTATTAATCAACCACCTCTAAGTTGATTTTATGGTCACAAGTAGCACAGTCACATTTCAAGCAATTTCTACAATTACGGAAGCAGCTAATAGCTCTATCTTGAATGTCATTACACAAAAAAATTAGTCTGATTCTATACAGAAGACTGAACAACGGAGGCTCTTTTCTCTGTATCACTACTTTTAACAAGGTTAAACAAAAGGCAATGTAAGAAACCCACTTTGTTTTACACTGCTGAACTGGTGGTCATTTTGTTACATCACCTGTTTGGTTGACGTGAGCTGATACCGAGCATCACAAGATGACTTAACAGTTCAAAGGAAGAAAGCATTCCCAACAGGCTCTATCAGTTGCAGAGCCTCATACATTACACACACTTGCTGCTAACTTTTCTGACAGGAATTTCTACCTGGAAGAGTTTTTAGGCTACATTTTCTCTGTCTGTAACTTCTTGTGAGCAATTACTGCCTCAGATACCAAACATACTTCGCCTTCTCGCTGCCATGACACACTAATGGCCAGGCTTTTTATGAAGCTATGGATCTCAAGAAAGCCCAAACCATAATCGTGCCAAACTGCCAACTAGCGAGAAATGATTAACTGCTATATTTCTATCAAATATTTTCATATCCCCAATGCTTTGGTTATGTTAAATCTTAAAAAATGAAGCCAGATAACGAGTTTTACTGATACTTCTATATAATACAATACATTTGTTTGTTAAGATGCCAATGAAGATTGCTTTTATATTCTGTAGTTTGGTCTACAAAATCTGGGGAAATAAAAAACTGCATCTATCAAGCACTTGACTGACAGTTCCTTACCTGGGTGCCTACATAATGGTACCTGGGAAAAAATCCCTTTCCTAGGGTTTCTGTGTTTACAAGTTAGGGAAAAAAACTTTCTCTAAAACTTGCAGTTCTAAATTACGTTGTGTTGTAGTAGCTGACACCTTTGAGGTACAGGCTCTCATTAAATCCAGCAGCCATTTACCAACTTAAAACAGAGAAACACAATGACATAATTACACAGAAAACATAGAGGATAATCTGCAATGCTTATTGGCTTTGTTCTGTGCTCTGCAAGCTCCTGAAGGTAACAAAAGCTTTAAAGTCATGAAATCTTTGGGCTTTAAGTATTTTCATGCAATGAATTTTCTGTTAAAGGAAGTTCTCTTTCACTAACAAACCTCTAAGGCCATCAGCCAAAGATGCTCCAAAAATCAGCTGTTTTAATTGTGCTTCATGGATAAACTGCAACACGGGGAGGGAGGAATATTTATACCACCTAGTCTTATATCCAATAGAAATACTAAACTAACCACTGGGTCCCCTGCATAGCAATAAAAAGGGTGAAAAAGAGCCTTAACTTAGAAATTACTTTACCTAGACTTCCCTGAATTGCTTCAAAAGTCACCTTCCTCTCCCTGTCCCTGAGTAACCAGACAGCCAATGACACAAGCCACTTACTTTGGCAACATCAGCTGAATTCCAAAAATTAGACTCTATGGCTACCTGCAACACTACCATCATATTAACTTCCCCCAGTTTTCACCGTAACTCTAGAAAGAGAGCTCAGGGCAATACGGCACTCCTGAAAATGCTATCAGCCATGAAAGGGTCTTTTAATAGCAAACACCACATGCAAATGCCTTTACTTTGTCAAGCTCAAGCTTTTTTAGCAAAGCAGTACAATATATTTCCTTCCTTCTTGGAAGTCTCTGTGTTCTCAGTTGCTATTTCAAATTAACCTAGATATGGAGATTAAACAACCATTTGGGAAAAAGTGCTAATCAGAGGGAAATAACATTGTCTAGTGTTTCTCAGCCAGAGTGGCTTTGCTGTGGATTAAGTCTATAGCACAGAAAATGGAGATGACTCTTAGAAATAAGAAATGAAACCATCTATTTTCTGTGACCTCCTACAATAAACAAGGCTTGAGCGCAGCAGCTGTGAGAATCCCCTGCATATGCTGGCGGATGGCGATCCAGGGCTGACTGGATTTCAGGCCATATCCCTTGTGAATGACTGAAAAGCTGGCTTATTCATTTTGTGGCCCTATTCCAGTTGCCAAGGTTTATCTCCCCAGTCTTGCAATCCTTTGTGCACACAGCTCTCAGTAGGAAGTCCCAAATAAATTCCCTTCATCACCATAAACCTAAGGGCCGAGAGTTGACTTTTGCAACCACCATCCTTTTTTCCAGTTTTGGGTTTCCTCAACACAGCATCCTTGTGGCATTGGGCAGCAGCCTCCTCAGCCGGGGTGGCTCATTTCAGGTCTATGTTTAAATACAGCACTGAGGTGGAGACTCCGGGGGGGCACCCTATTAAAGGGACTGAGTGTTCATGAAGACAGCTGAATCAGCCTCAGAAGCCTGACAACAAGTCTGCACTGCTAAAATAGAAATAGACTTTACAGTCAAATAGAAATAGATGAGGGAAAACAAACAAAAAAGTCATCTGAGGCTCCAGAAGTTGCCACTATTTCTGGGGAACAGTGATGATAAAGGTCAGAAAGTTGTATGAATTTGTCATCTCACATGGCTGGAGACAGCGGAATATCAGATAACACCTTCTCCAAATCTCAGGGACAGGCAAATAATGCAGAGAGGTGGCTCAGCCTCCCTGCAAGGGCTGATGGAGGCTTCCATCGCAGGAAAAGATACCTGCTTCACTTTAATTGCTTTGGGGAGTCCTAAAGTGCCTTACTCCACACCCGGAGTAACCCCACTGCTCATACAAAGCTCAGCTTACTTAAAAAACAACTCTCATATTTAATAAGCCAGATGTCTCATGGCTACCTTGATTCATGCATTACTTAGAAGAAATATTCATAATAATATTTTAAGTCAATTTATAAGCTTTTTAGCTTTTGTTTTTAAAACTCTGTTTTTCAAAAGGGTACACGAATAATCAAAGCAGAAATAATGAGCCAAATCAGCAAACGCAGTAATTTCTATGTGTAAAATAGTTTCAAATCAGAAATTGAAGTTATATTTATACTAATGACAACCTTAACATCCTAACAGGCTCCAATTTTTGCATAAAAATGATACATTTTAAATATCCAAAAGCTTGATGGGAATTTTATACTCTGTTTATGTTAAACCAAAAAAGTGAACTTAAAGTAATCATGTAAATTGAATGATAATAAGAGTTCTTTTATATTTTTAGACTACTTCAAATGAATAATTTAAAAGGCATCAAGCAAAATATTTTATTAACATAAAGTTAATGGTATATTTTTATAGTATCTGATTTTCAAAAATTTGTACTAAGGCATTATCATAATCAGCTCATGTCAGTAGTATGCCATTTCACATGCTTTTATTTTTGACTACAGTTAATGTACTCCCTGGCACACACATTAAGTCCTTATTCCTGAGCTATCACTACTGCCTTTATTAAAATACTTGTAATTTGCTAACTTTTACATAGATCTCAAATAAAGACGACCTTGCTCTGTGAATTGAAATTTCTGCTAGGATGTATTCCAATGACAAAATCAAGGGCTCAACAGTGGGAAATTCCAGCACTCTCAGACAAAGAAAATAAAAAGGATCAGCCGGCGTATGTGTCACAAAGCAGATAGTTTGTTGTGAAACAAAGACAATTATAGAATATTAAGAGATTTCCTCTTCATTCCCTGGCTAGAACAAGATGAAAACCACCTTACTCTGTGCCAAGCTGCAGACAGGGAAAATGATCCCACTGGTGTAATTTGATTTCTAATTTAAAGTTTGGGTTTTGTTGTTTTAGTTGTTTTTTTTTCCAGAACAGAGGTATACTCTTATTACCAGCAGTCCAGGAGTCAAGAATACTGGAAATGTGATTTTTCTCCTACAGTTAAATGTTCATACAAGGTGCAGAAGCTGTCTGCAGGATGGTTGCAACTTGCAGTATGTTTCCAGCTTCAATAGTGGAGACCATGCAAAAGCAAGTATTTCTTTGGGTTGGCATTTTCAGGTTCTGTTAGGACATGAAGGCCATGACAATTACCATGTGGCAGGTATGGGCTTGGAAAACCTCACAAAACCTACATTTAAACTACATTAAAATCCACAAAGTCTACACCACATTTGATTTAAAAAACAAAACAAACCAAAACAAACAAACCAAACTATTTCACATAACGTACTAAAATATTTTTTTCTGAAAAACGGGAATACCCTTTTTTATTTCTTCTCCTGTCTTCCCTATGCAGGGCACATACAAATCTCTTATTCTATCCAGACAACTCTCATCAATACTCAACGTAAACCTGACATTCATTTCCCTGTGATTGCACTTTCTAATATCCATTGTTTTATTATCTATTCCAAAATAATATATTATCATTAACACTGATGATAAATATACCCCCATTTAGAACTGCCATTGGCTTTGCTGTAAATAAATAGAGCGAGCCGAAGAGTAAGTCATGTAACATAATGAAAGACTAAGCAATTGCAGACTTAGGGCTATGGAAACAAACTTGGCATGTTTAATTACCCTTATCAAAGGACTTGATACTTTGATAATACACTGTGTAAAAATGCTGTAACATTTGAGAATAGTTTGAATTTAAAATTCCAATTGATGGTTTGTCAAAATAAAATAAAAAAAGGCTACGAGGGTGAATATGTAGCCTCATGAGTCTTCTTCAGTACTTCAGTGTCTTAATAATCACCCAGCAAACATTTGAAGCCCCCCAAAATGTTCAAATGATTAATTTAAAAAAGACACAAAGCAGGAAGATTTTTGAATGTGGAGTCCTGTGACAGACTTCAAAGATCCCTTGAAAAGAGAACACTTTGTGATGGAAATATTTTTCCTCAGGGGTTTTCTACCACCATTTGAAATTTTATATCCTTTCCCCATAATATTTTGCCCATTATATTACCATCTTCTCTACAGCAGCAAGAAAATTATTAAAAGATGAGAAGATGAAGAAAATCCACAAAATTGCTTGGTCTTACATGTTTTAAATTGGGGGAATACATGATATTTTTTCAAATGAAAAAATTAACAGTCTGTAAGGAAGGCCTCATAAAATTTAAGGCAATAAACTCTGCTGACACTGTGGGATTTTTTCAAATTCTGAATGACACAATAAAGATTTTTTATTTTATTTATTAACCACTGCTAGATGTACAACAGAGTTCCACCTGGAGTTCCACATCTCTGGCAGTGAAATTTACCCTGTGCAAAGACTTAGTTCAAAACCTAAGCATTACTTGAAACCCCCCACTTAGATTTTGAAATCCCAGAAGATTTGACTCTGCGGAAACTGCATTTTCCTAAATATACATCTTTGTGGTGAATATGTGCATCCTCGTATTGAAAACATATCTCCAAGATCATTGACAAATAAAGAAAACCCCCACAGTTATCAATTAATTCTGTTACTCCTATTAGAGAACAAAAATGAAAAAACCCCAAACCTCTAAACTCAGAAATAATAACAAAGAAAAAAGAATCCATAGCCACCTTGTTCCAATGTTATTTAGACAGTAAATAGAATAGTTAACAGACTTTACTATTCTTTAAATACTTGAGCTATTAGAACCTATTACAATTCCTATTCAGTTTATCATCAAATTTCCAGTAACTCATAAATGAAAGGAAAATTAAACACAACGAAATATCTGTCACTTCTGAAGCTGAGAATTTTCCTATTATAGCCATGTCAGAATCTTTTCTTCTTTTTCTAATCCAATGACATGTTACATTAACATCAATTAATCATTGGAAAGAACTGCCAAGTGAATTTGTACATTCTCATTTCCTAAAATCTTTATACCCAGACTGAATGGATTTCCAAAATATCCTATTCATAAAAATAAGTCATTCCTCTTATACAGGAGTAATTAGATAAAGACCTATCTCTGTGCAGAGATCTAGAAATCAGATTACATGACCTTTCTGACCTAAATTCACATATCTAACTCCATCAAAATGATGAACAAAGTATGCAGAAAAGCGGAGTCCCGAGGAAGGCCCGTTCATCCTACCCTCATCCATACCGTCACGGTATCTAGGATAATCTGTGAAGCCCAGAGCAGTGACTGTGCTGGGAAAGGGCTGTGCCGGCTGGGGAAGCGCTGCGGAGCTGGAGTGGGGCTGGGGAGTGTATTAACTCTCTGGAAATGCCCATAAACAGCTGGGGAACAAAGGGAAGTCTTCAACACGCTCTGAAGGTGGCTAATTGTGAACATGTCAAAATGATGCAAGTAGAAAAAACAAATGATTCTACATAAAATTTCTTTATATATTAACAGATGTAAATGTCACAAATCACACTTGCACTCTCAAAACTGAGCTTCAATGATGCTTAAGATCCACATTGGGGGAAAACTTTCATCCATTATTATGAAATTGCTGAAAATAAATCTCCACAGAGAAAAGTATCACTTCCATCTTACTGCTCCAAAATAGTAATATTCTAAAAAGTTTTCTGGAGATAGATTTGCTGTTAGGACTGGTTGAATGGAGAAAAAAAAAAGTATACCCACTTATATGTTTCTACTTTATAGAAACATTTATTATTACAAGCGCGTCAAAATTTTCATGGAGTATTAATCTCTTTTCATTTGTTATATTAATAGCGCCTTCACAATAAATAACTACATCTAACACCATTAAAGTGTACCCAAATTTAAACAGTCCCATCACCTAATTGAAACTAACTTTCACTGAAGTTCTAACTATTGACACATTGTCCTGTTGTTAACACTTGCTTTATTTTGAACTAGTAACAACCATTCCCTGAATATCAAGGATACAAAACGTCTACTTTCAGCCCTGCTGAGAACAGTACCCCTCCTTGACTCACCCATTAAAGATAAACTAGAGATACTAATTCCTGAGGGAAAAATTAAAAAAGGCCAAATAATAAACCTGCCCTTTTGGCAGTTTAATACTGTATCTAATCATTGTCACCTTGTCCATGAATGGAGATGAATCAGGATTACTATCTCCTTTAAAAACTCTGGAGAACTGAACAAATCAAATGGTGTTGGTAAATGCTCCTGGAAAGGTTTTAAGACTGGCTCAAGGATCACTATCCATGACTCCAAGCAAAGTTTTGATAATCTAGGAGAGAATAATTTTAAAATGATTGTGACCATCTTGCTTGTGAAACCAAGGAATTTAAAACCCAAACCACTTTTTTTTCCTTTTTATTTATTTTTTTTCTTTCCTTTTAACAAGACATGCCCCACACTGGAAGAGATTGTGAAAGACATTCAGTCTGGTTTTGCCTAAGCAATTAGACAAAATATTGTTTTTCAGTGTGGAGATGACCAGTCTTTGTAAATTAAGTGGAAGGCCTTGTCACAGATAGAAAGCTCAACATCAGGTCTCCAGAGGAGATACACACACAGGTGGATAGAAATGGTTTGGTGGCCTTAGTTCTTTACTGTTTAATGCAAGTAGGCAGGAAACAAGATCCACAATTTTCTGTGGCCTCCATGCTGTGGTTATTTTCTGCTGAATAGCACAGAAATAAAAGCTTTCATATGTATTTTTGGAAGTAGAATTCTTACAGTGGTAAAATAACTGTAATCAAGAACAAGCTGAATATGGAGTGTAGGAGGATAAGAAAGGTTTTCAGGGCTAGAGGGTCCTGCAGAAGACAAGAAACTCTGAAGTAAATAAAATATTTTAAATGGAGCTTTGCAAGAAACTTCTAGATTTAAAAAAATCTCTTTTGGGGTCCATTACAGAGTATTTCTTGTAAGATGTCTGCATAGATATTTTTGGGGATATTCTCAGCTGTTAGTAAATTTAGACAACATTCTATGATTATCTCATTTGAATTGGAAAGCCAAAAGCAGTCAGGATAATTCTTCATTGCACCTGCACCTACACAGAGGAATAATTCCTTACCGCTTAATGCCAAGATGGAAAAATGTTGGTGGCCCAGATCAAGAATATGTCATGTACTTGAGGAAGTGATTAAAACTATAAAAAATAACCAGCAGACAGCCAGTCAGATAGCTAGGATATATCTGAATGCTAAAAATCACATCTGTTTCCTAGTCTCATCCAAATACGATGATCAGATGCAGGATTTTTGGCTCAGTCTCATAAATAAAAATGAATTAAAAAGTAAAAATGTTGACAGAAAGGGTGAGTCTATACGTTTACTATCTTTGCTTTTGTACTATTCCTTTACTCCAGCAAACTGTAAACAACTCTTCAAAAATTCTTTGTCTGCACTGTCAATGCCATTTCTCCTGCCATGAATAAGCACACACAGAAATTCTCTTTATCTGCTGCGTACTTACGGCAGCGTAGATGCACCATCCACACCAGGGAAACTTGACATAACCACACTCAAGCTACCTGCTAAGGATTTTGTTCTTTGTGTATACACCATTCTCTAATAACTCAAACAAATTCCTGCCTCTACACTGTTTATTTAAACAATGGTATATTTTTCAGAGATTGAAATACAATGCTTCGGTCCTATAATAAGAATTAGTTAGGGAATAATAGCAATGCACAGATAAAAGGAGAACAAAGCACTCAGATATTTCCCTGTATGTTTTATTTTCATCCATCCACACAATACAGGAAAGCACACAACTGTACATACACACACACACACAAGCTTATATAAGGAAATTAGTAAAAAATACAAATGCACTGCATCATTGTGTGAGTTTTCATCACAGTGTCAACTGTACCTTCTTCTACTTAGTACTTTATTTCTCTTAACTCTTCAAGTCAAGAATTTTCATTGGGTGATATTCATCTGGACATCAATTGTAATTTCTCTGTCTTGCCTTATCATACGTTACTATTCAATTTAACAACTATAATCTATACAGAAATAATACTTCATCTGTTGATTTGAGTCCCAGGAAGATTAGCAAAAAAAAAAAAAAAAAGAAAAAAAGGAAAGATTTAATAATTTTGGAACAAACCCCAATGGTACTATAGAGACATCCATCCATTGCAGGTATAAGAATAACTTTCCACCCCAGCTGAAGCCGCGTATACTCAGTGGATGTGAAGTGCACAGCTCGGCGGCAAGCCAAAAGAGATGCTGCTTTGGTTTCTTTTCAATCTTCCCTTAAACCTTTGCCCCCTTTCTGCCCCCCCCCCCCCCCTTTTTTTTAAATATTTATTTTTACAAATAAAGCAACAAGTTGCCACTGCTTAGACTTCCGATTATGTTGAGATAATGCTGATGGATCCTATCTCATACTATCATTGTACCCTTTGCGTTGTTTCTTATATATATTTTCATAGTCAACCTTTAAGATCTCTGGGACAAGGACAATCTTTTGCTCTTTGTCTGTATGTACTGAATAATGTAGGGTCCTGATTTGTAACTGAGCTCCCAAGTGCTATGATGTAATACAAATAATGAATGAAAGCACTTAATTTTTAATTTAAAATAAAATTGTCAAAAGTGATTACTAATTTTAGATTTATCAACCAGAAACAGCTGGGATCTCATTTTAGGAGATCCCAAGCATCTACACTCTCAGATAATTCAAGTGCAGCTGGAGTGCTCAGATTGAGCACCCAATATCCTCAGCCCCAAAATTAATTGAGGATTTTGAAAGTGCTGGCTCAAATATTAGCACATTGCATTGATTATCTTTTTGAGGGGCCTGTTTATTTCTGTATTCGCCATGCAAGACAAAGGGGCTAACTCTCTTTTCTTCTGTCATGTTTCATTACGCCCCTTCTTTTTGAAAGGACAGGTGCAAATTAAGTCTCTATTTGAGGATACCCAAAGAATCAGACAACCTGTACCTCAGTATCTAAATGCATTTCTACCTCTCCCCTGTTTATACCCATGCCATTCTCTGCCCACATACTGGGCACCTTCCAATAATTTCCTCCAGCAAAGAGAGCTGGGACAAAGCCACCTTGGATGCCGCTGGTGCTCCTGGATGGTCAACAAAGGGTGCTAATGGACATGGCAGCTGGCTTTCTCCCCCTTGAGGCTAAACATTTTCCCTGCACTAACTCCACACTTGACTGATCCAAAAGCTGACAGCTGTGAGTTTGTCCTGAAACCATGCTGCAGTAACTGCTGCCATTTCACAATATAACTCTACTTTCTCATGTGGATTTAGTGCCAGGCACACAGCAGTTTGTGAGCCACGCGGTACGGGAAAAAGCTGAGAGAAACAAACACATTTCATTTCAGTCTACATTACCAGTACTTTCCCTTCTTTATTCTGAGGCTATGAGCTAAGGAACAGGGTAAAAACGAATCTAAGGCATTTTAAAAGATTCACCAGTAAAATCTGCTTTTGCATGAATGACAAATACCAGAATTACAAAGTCTAATGGAGATTCACCTGGATTAGCTCTTAACACTGTATTGTATTTTATTAACAATCACAAGTGTTCTTCTGGTAATTTTCATTAGGAATGAATTGAAAAGAGTTCAGAGATAGAACTGGAGGGTGCCTCTGAAATGATGTGTGTATAGGTGATAGCTGCAAGTAATGCAAAAGTTAGTACAGTATTTTGCAACTTACGATTCTCGTTCCCGCTACGTAAAGCTGGATGCTTTACTTCCACTTTTCAGACCAATGAACTACGAATGCCAAAATAACTGAAATAGCGTAACCTAACTCAGGCAATTGATAGACAGTAAACTCGAGAGGTGCACTATGCCTATGTGCATTATAGTATAGCAACAGTTGTCACTTCACATCACCCCCTTACGTTTCTGTTTCCATTTGATTTCGTTCTCACAGCCTGAAGCATAAACAAATGCTTAAGAGAAAAATTAAGGAATCATTAATGATTATATTCCACTAAGCCTTTAGAAAACTGGACAGTTCACCTGATTTTTAGCAGGTAAATAACTGTTTCAGAAGGTAAATGGCTGCTGGAGACTATTTTGGTTTTCTAAGCATTTAAGAAATGTTCGTATGTCTCACAAAATTCACTAACATTTAGAGGAAAAAAGTAACTAAGTTATACATTAATTTTAATAATTAAATGGCATTAAAAATATTTTCAAAAGCCAAAAATTCAGTCCTACAATAATCACCAGAAAAAAAAAACGAGTGTAATTATCAGAAATACTAACAACTCTCAGGAATCCCAGCATCTCTGGATCACTTCCATGCCTGCACATGACCCCAAAAGCCCAGGGTGACTCCAGGTGCCACACCTGACATTTCCAGCTCCTGAGAGCAGCAGCCAATTCATTTTGAAAGCTAAAATTATTTTCTCTCTCTGAAGTTCTTATAATAGCTTATTTGTGAAAAATACCAGTCTGAATTGATTCCTTGAAGCCAAAATTCAGGGCTGAAGAAAATACGCATGCATTTATCACAACAATATAGCACTGGCAAAAGCAATATTACTGTAACGAATCTGGAACAAACAATGAGTACTGGGAGAGGTGGAAAACAGACTGCTCCACCAACGCCAGAAAGATTTCATGCTGTAAGACAGTGCTGTTTCTATTTTTTCTGCCCCCTTTTTTTTAAGACAATCAAAACTAATTTAAATAAGACCTGTGAACATTCACATGTATTTGATACTTAAATGCCACATTTTTATTCTCCTAATACTTCACTTAACATTAGAGAAAGGGGTTTCTCAGGCTACTGAAAAATTCCACAGTGACAGCCCCCAATATCCAGATTACCAGCAGAAGAGCTAAAGCTCAGACAGCAGCAATGCTGACTTCTCCACACTTCTCTCAGCAAAGTGCCGCAGCCTTGAAGATCTCAGCTGCAACAGAAACAAGGTTTTTCAACCTCCCCAGCTCAGATGGTCTTTGTACTCCCTTCTGAGACTGTCAAAGGGTGTTAATTATATCTGACTGTAGCCTGAGGCTTGGGATGTGAGCACTTGCCTATTAGGAATGAACTTTCACTTTGCTGCAAGCCTCTACCAGCTTTAAAACAATAATGAAGAAGTAGAAATCCTTACATTTCTACCTGTCACTTGTCACCAAGGTCTCTAAACATCACTACTCTTGCTTCATTTTACCTTCAGAATAGGGTAAGTGCGGGAAGTATTGCCATCTATACGGGAAAGATGAAGTGAAACACTGAGCCGCTCCAGCTGGAGCGCCCACAAGGGGGTGTGAAGCCAGGACAGCGGAGGCTGGTGTCGTTCTGCACACTAACAAGGTCTCCACGTTCTCTCTTTCTTATTTCTGATGATATGTCCACCCTGACACTGTGAAAACTGCTCTGAATATGGAGAAAGGGGGATGAAAGAAGCTTAAAATGTTTTAAGTAATTTCTGTGGAAAGAGATATATTTTGATCACCCAACTTCAGTGCAAGAGGAGCCAAGTGCCGATGCTCAGAGTGACCTCTGGAGGAACCTACTTCATTCCACTGATTCTTGAGCAGCCTCTGAAAACTCACCAGCTAAGTCCCTTACTGTCGGGTGCTGTGAATGATCCCACCTCTCCAAAATCTCCCTGTGTCCTGCTACTAAGGAAAACAGCCCAGGGAGAGAGAAGGAGATGGCATTCAGGCCATGCTCATTCTCCCATGCGAGTAATCAAAAAGCCATGTGTGGAAGGCCCCTAGAAGGAAAACCCAGGCCCTCAGCTGTCAGCTTTCTGTTCCTGATGTTTCAAAACCCATCTTTCTTCTCAATAAAGTTTTCATCTCCTTTGTTCTCTAGTTGTTTAGGAAGCTGCTCACCTTCCATTCCTTCACAATGCCGTCTTCTAAAAGTCATTCATTAAGTAACAATTGTTACTTGCACTGTTTAGAAGAAAAAACACTATTTTCATCTGCTATTAAATTATCAGTATGTCCATTCTATACTCAATTTTGAGCACACAATGACAACTCTGAAATAAAAATAAAGATGTAACATGGTGCACTGGTTATTCATCATTCATAACCACAGGATTTTCTTAAAACTGCCAACTGCTTATTATAAAATAAAAGGATGTGAAAAGGGCTGAAGAGAACATAGCATGTTTTTCTCTTTTCCTCCCTTCAGTAAGTCAGGGAAAGGGAACACAATCACAGTAAATATCTAGTTCTTCTGATGCTTACTTCATTTTTATAAAGTACTGTTTTGCTTTTATGCTTAAAAAGGAACCAGCAGAGAGATTTGCTGCAAAGCTGAATTAGGAAATAGATGCTTTTTAAATGCTGAATAAGGAAAGAAATTAATTCTATCATTTCAGATCAAAATAGGGCACATCATCAGGAGCTGGATTTTGAATGGAAATGAAAAGTTGTGACTGAGGCTAGTAAAATTATTGAAAATACTGTTTATCGAGAATGTATTCCTTTTTCTGTTGACAGCGCATTTACAAGGAGGCTACATTTTATATGAATCAGATCACAATTAGCAGACCCCGGGTGAAAACATATCTCAGCATCAGAGTTGCTGATGAGTTATTCATTTTACTCTGCATTATTCATGATGTGCAATTGGTCAGTTAAAATGACGGTATCACTTTTGTTCCTGGTGTAGACAAAACACACTTTAACTGATGAATAGAAAATATGCCTACTCATGTGTGCGTATCTCTGCTTGTAAGTGGTTAGGGCCATTTTTATACAAAGAACAGTCATCCCACCAACAAACTCAGTTTAAAAAGAGCCAATAAGGCAAAGAACAAAAAAGCCCTCTCAAATTCAAATACTGTGTGTGATTTTTTTTTCAGTATTTGAACGGTCTTGTTTGTGATTTTGTATGTAGTTTCATATAATGAGCCCTAAAAAATAGGCAACATCACATGTGTCACTTCGGATTTTGTTAGATGAATAATGTCGCCAGTATTCCTTGAGAGAAAAATTTATACAGCTAACCTTCCTTTTTCCATTAATTTTGTTCTTTTTTATTTAACTTGAGTTTGATTTTTGAGAACTATGAGTCAGAACTCCCCTTCCACATAAATATTAGCACATGAGGATTAACCATGTCTCCACTAGAGTCAGCAGTGGAGTTGCTATTGAAGATACTGATGTAGCGAGGCACTTAAACACTCACTCAATCACTTCGCTGAAAAGACTACAATTGGCCTCAGTCAAATGCTCTTTTTGCCATATATTGGAAACTGATGATGTTGAAGGGCTGGTTAAACAAGCTGGAAAGTAATGGAGAACCCCAACATCCAACTACCTCGCCTCTCTGCAGTGGGCTTCTGCTGCAGGGTGAGGGTAAGACCTCCCAGGCATTTCTTTTCGAGAGCCCACAGAGCAGAACGGTTGCATTTAGGCTACTGAGCTGTCAATATTGGCACATGGTAGAATTCGGCAGTAGGCAAATGGAAGGAAAACAGAAACGAATATCGACTTCCTTGTTGCACATGCAATCCTGAATGAATTGATATACCTCGTGCGTAACACAGGATACATGCACTTCTTATACCTTAAAACCTAGAAATTTAGGAAGTGATAAATCTTTTAGTAGAAAGGAGAAGACAGCAGATCAAAAAATAAAAAATAAAAATTGAGTACAAAGTTTGTGATTGTCTTTTTAATTCTGTATTTCACTCAAGACATGGAAAAACTCATCAATCTCAGATTCTCACATATACTAACACTTTCCATCATGTTTATAGTGCTCCTTAAACACCCTGTATGCATATCTTAATGTTCTGCTACTATAGTTAATCCCTATTCAGTAAGGGCATTTGTGTACACATAGTCTCCTTCTATGTTTCCGTGGTACTAATTTTTACCATTATAAAACATATCTTATACTTGGCTTTACTAGTGAAAAATGTCAGTTTAGTACTGAAAAATAAGCCAACATTTAAGCAGATACATTTCTTCAGCAGTTACTTTAAAATGGGTATTTTTTCACTTTGTATTGTTAAAAACAGCTTTGGTCAATCACACACAGTTTCCTTGTTGCTGAGTCTTGATTGCTTCCATGACAACAATGCTATTTCATAGCACGAATATCCTCATATATAATTAAGATACAGGATGCTATACGCTTGTTTATATTGAATTTAAAAGATAACTTGAAGAACTCATTATGTTTCTTCAGTTGTGGTCTCTGAACAGTACTGTTAAATCATAAATAATAAGAATTAAGGTAACTTAATGTTCTGGTCTGTAATGGAGCTGTTTTCGTAACTGCTGTTAAAGCTCCAGACTTTTCCATTTAAACAGCATTTAATATGACTGACACATTATTTGGAAACGTCCTGAAAATCTAGCAATCAACAAAAATAAATAAAATAATGGCCAAAAAAAAAAGGAGAAAAAACCTAATCCACGCATGAAAATACAAGTTCATTCAAAAATGTAGTCTCCACCATGGTATACACCCGGTATTTCCTACAGCACTGCAGAATACCTTCACACACAGAGACACAATGCAGTCCGCATCTGCTGCATGCAGACTCTGCTGCCAGGAAGTATCTACAGCAAGATGTGGGCTTCTCCTGAGGCTTTCCATCGGAAGTTCTTTGCTTTTGAGAATTTAATTCATACTCAAAGTAACAATTCTTTTTGTACTTCAGTACTGATGCGATGATATCAAGGACTGTGACACAGAAAACTCTGGAGTTCAAAAGTAAAATCATTTAATGAATGCATAGCACATGCCTTATTCATTATGCTGAATCCAGCCCTGGAGTTGGGCAATGCATACACTAATTCTCTATTAGAAATGTGATTCTACATTCCTCATTTAGAAAATAGCATTAAAAAATCAAGATGTTTGGTTAAAAAAGCTTTCACACCATTTTGAACTTTCCTAGTATGTTTTTAAAAGCACGA
The DNA here is from genome assembly GCA_033628505.1 of Tringa tobata. NCBI lineage: Eukaryota > Metazoa > Chordata > Aves > Charadriiformes > Scolopacidae > Tringa > Tringa tobata. The sequence goes on along the minus strand of JAHREE010000308.1, from coordinate 3,233,201 downwards.
GATAATCCTTTTTCTCAGCTATTGTGCTTTATTCTGTTGAGGGTTGCTGGCTGTAAAACATTGTACCTCCCTTTAAACTTTTCCATATAACTTGATTAGACAGCAGTAATCTCTAATGCTTTCATGTGCAAATTTAGGAGTGACCCGGAACAAACGAGTTTCCTTCATCACCATAGCAACCAGGACGATGGAAGAATGCCACTCACCAGGCAATGCAAGGCAAATTTCATCCCTTTGATGTTAATTAACAAATTGCTTTCAGAAAAGTCAATGCATTTTTCTTCTTTAAATGTTTGTGATAAATTTTTAATATGTTTGAAAATGAAAGAGAAATACAGAAGCATTGGCTACTGACAGGTGAAGTGCAGACAACTACCTTGGCAGAGAAGCCACGCTCGGGTGCTACAGTGGTGATGCACCTGAGGAAGGGTTTGCATCAACTGGCTGCTCATAAATCACCTTGGCTGAATCTTGGGACTTGGAGTTACAGAGTGATGCCTCCAGCGAGTTCAAACCACTTCTAACACACACTGTCATGTGGGCCCTACTGCAAGAAAGCGGTCCATGCATTTTGTGTTTCTTGCATAAAAACGTAATAGGATAGAACACACAAAAAAAACTTGTAAGGATGAGATTATAAGCATATCCTAACTCATTTTAATATATTTAACGTGCAAACCACTTCTCACATATACATTTTGCTGCGTAATTGTTAGGCAACAAGTATGTTGCTCTTCTTCTTTCCCCGATTGTCCTAATGCTTACAACAGTTATCAGTTCTTAGTACAAATTCCTTTAGGGACTACTGAATTGTTCCTAATTTTGCTGATAAGAGAAGGTTTGAAAGTTGCCAGACAGAAAAAACCCACCAAGAATCTCCATCAGAGCTCTTGCTATGAAGGACTATGCCTATTCACTGGTTAAGACGCTTAATTCAGACTCTTAAGCAGAGAATGTCTTCTTCTGTTCCTGGCTTTTTAGGTCATCCAGGACTACTCAGTTGGGCTACAACTTCACTACAGAGGCGATATGAACAACTCCAGTAGAGCTAAGGTCAAGTGAAACAACCACACTGCAAACTAATACACTACACAAATTGATTTGATTCCTACATGGTAGGTTCTTACTGGAACCTTCTTAATTTGCTCTGTATCTTCTATTTCCTGATACAACCGCTTTCTTAAGTAAGGCAAGAGAAGCTTTCAGTTAGAGACGACACTGTCACTTGCGTTAACTTCAGCAAAGAAAGGTCAGACTCTCCTTCTATTCCTACTTATTCAATAGGGAGAGCAGAACCTCACAGGGTCACAGCATGTCCAGGCGTTGAACAGGTTGCCCAGAGAGGTTGTGCAGCCCCTATCCTTGGAGGTTTTCAAGACCAGACTGGAGAAAGCCCTGAGCCACCTGGGCTGACCTTAGAGCTGCCCCTGCTCTAACCAGGAGATTTGGACTTTGCAACCTCCTGCGGTCCGCTCCATCCCAAAAGACCCTATCACACTATTATGTGATGGACACAAAAATACAAGATGCCAGATATTATGGGAAAAGCTAAATGAACAAAGCAAGTTTAAGAAATCCATGGGTTTGATGGCACTTACTGCCCCAAAGTACCTTTACCTGCAGCTGAACTGAAAACAATGCTCTGATTGGAGACTAAAATACAAAGTTATACCAGGAAAACCTGCCTTTCCCTGAAACTTACAGATTCCCCTACTCCAGTGCCATTTTGCACCTCCCCATCAGTTAGAAAGTGTGGCATAAAACTCTACAATGTTGTTCTAGAATGCATTACAGCAAGAGATTCTCCCTACCCATCAATTAAAAAAATTACAGAATAATTTCCACTTGTCCTGTATTTCTGTATGATCTTATTTAACAAGCTTGCTTTTCAGCACAGCAGGAAAAGGCCATTAGAAGAATAATATGCAGGAATCCCACCAGAGTATAATAAAAGACTTCACAGAAGGTAAAAAGTCACCTCCTTACTGCTCTTTGCTTTAACTACTGAAAAGAAAAACCTAAACATAAATCTGCATGGCTGTAATCCCAGAGAAATAAACCTGGTGTGCTCTCTGGTGACTTATTTATATCTCACCCTAATTCACCCTCACATTAGCTACACTTACCTACACAGAATACGATTTTACAATCCCAGTCAGTATCCAGTGCATTGCCAGATACTGGCCCGTAATTCTCCTTTAAGCAGGGCAGATGGTAAGAGTGAATGACAAGATAAATGCCCTACCTTGTACAAAATAATGGACTGAAAAAACCTGAATATTTGAAGATACATGAGAACCTTTTGTGCCCTATTCAATGGAAAGAGAAATGTCCAAAATAAAAAGCTTAAGCCAAATTTTAAAATAATCTTCTAAATCAGAAATTTTAAGATACTAAAAAGTAAAGAGATTCAGTTTGACTCTGTCTTGAAAAATATTTAGATTTTAATTCAGTATCTGAAATTTAAATCCTCTTTGTATACAGTGATATGAAAAGCACTTACTTCAACCAGTCTTAAAGTATTTCCTAAAGAGAATAGGACAATTTCAGACACTCTAAATGTGTTGACATCATTTGCTCAAATTGTTCTCTCTCAATATTTCCTTTTTTTTAATGAACAAACCTTTAACAGAACAATTGTATTTTGACAAGATCTCCTGGTCAAAGAGCTTTAATGGCTTTCTACCAGGAAGGTTTTTAGCATTGTCTTTCCATACTGATTTACATATAGGGACCTGTTTTGTAGAAGATACATGTTTTCAGAAAAATATGACTCCACACGTGAAAGCTGGGGTGTTTTAGCAAGCTGAGGTGTCACTCCTATCTGCCAATTAGAGAGTGGGTGGGGTTGGCAATCATGTATTCTTGGGGAAACATGAAAATATGCATACGCAATACAGTAAATAAAATTAAAATAAACATGAGATTTTGAATTCTGTTTACTGGAAGTGGCTGGCTTAACTGTGCAACTGCTCAGCCTTGTATGTGAGTCATGCTAATGTATGAATTCATTCAATACAGTATGATTATTTTGCCAAGCGATATATTAGAAAACTCCTACCAGAACTTCCCAGAGAAGCCAGTCATATAAATTCATATCTTGGAATGAAAGGAGAAATCAGACTGTAGTCTAATATGGAGCTACATAAAGATCGTTCCCAGCATCCTAAATATAAACTAGTGTCTATAATCTTTGTATGATTACTTTCTAAATTAGCATACTAAACCAAAATGACTATCAGAATTTATTGGGAAAGAAATAAATAAACATGGGGAAATAAACTGGAGTTTGAGAAAAATACAGCACAATAGATGACTCTCTGAGAGTTGATCTATATGTTTCTTACATATTTCCAAGAGACTTTTGTTACAGGTGTTACAAGAAAAAAGTTAAATTTTATATATACTATATACAATATATTACAATTGCTACAGTACATAAGAACTTTTACAAGCATTAAGATGTTATACTTTGTAAAAGGTCTGCCAGCAATGGAGGTGGTGCCTGACTTGCACATATAGGGAGACATAGGAGTGGCTATTAAGTAAAATACTGGGATACTGTTCATGAACAGCACTGTTGGAACACTGTCTTATTTTCCCTATTTAGAACTTACTATCTGGAAGACATAAATTAAGTCCAAAGCACCGGGGAAAAAATCAAGTGCCTGAAAGGAGCAGATCATTTTAAGCTGGAGTCACCATTTAAATGAAAGACAAAGTATATATATTTGCTGAGTACTTCAGTTCATGTACGTAAGGAGTGGAAGTCCACACCTACCACAGAGATTACTGAACGACCACAAAGGCTAAGAGCAAAACTTTTCAGAATAATGGGAAGGCTTCACATATTTCTTTCAGTTTTCAGTCTCTGTTACTATGAATAAAGCTAAACAAAAAAATTAATAAAATTATGCTGAAATATTAGTATTTATGTCTACCGATGATATGCATTATTGCTGGTTTATTATGACTACTGATATACAAAAAAGATTAAAGATAGTAACCGTAGTTTAGTAGTGGTTTAGTGACACGTAAGGAACTGAGCCAAATTCCTGTTGGCAGACAGAATAAATTAGTAGACTTAAAGATCAGTAAAGATATTTCAAGCCTAACGAAGGAGGAATTTCCATAGCTATTTTGCAGAAGGATGTGGATTCTGTCATCTTCAAGGGAAAAAACAAAAAAAAAGATAAAAAGCTTGGGCAAATTTTCTTTCTCACGCTGAGCAGAAACTTAGAGTGTAAGTAGTGAGAAGGAGAGGATGACAGTTCTTGGTGGTGGCACTAAAATTAAGCAAATGGGAATTTAAAGCAAAGAGCTTTGTTTACACACACACACTTATTAATTGGTTATTTCAAAAGCAACCCCTCAGACTACTCTATATTTGGGAGGTGCTTTGCAGAGCAGTGCATATGCCACCCGACACAACAGAAGAGGTAGCTGTTACAGCAAAAAACCCTCTACTAAAGAGACAAAGGGGGAAATCTAGGTTGCACACATACAACTCTAATTAATAAATCTTACAGTAGAGTGTTTGGAGGAGGCAGATGTATCCCAAATATATAAACAGGCCTCTGAAAAACAGGGAAACAATCCTGGCTAACAAAGAAGCCCAAGAGGAGAGGCGCCTTCGTTTGCGATTGGCAAGTGAGCTGTGCAATTTCATATTTTCCCATTATGTTTCCTATTGAGACTCTCTATATGCTCTCTATAGTTTACAGCAGAAGGCTGAGGAAAGGAGACTCTCTGTTGACAAAAGAGCAAAAAGAGAAGAAAAGAAGTTGTAATTTTTCCTCTTTGATGGCTGAGCAATCACCAGGACACCTTTCCCTTATTAAACAACAAAAGGGAAATGTGAATATGTAATGTTTATTGGTATTTTCTGTGCTTGGCAAGAAGTAGTTTGCTTCTGCAACTGTGATGTGAAAAATCTCTTCATGCTGGATGGCTTTAGTCTATCGGCACCCCGATGAGCACTAAGAAAGAATCAGAGAAAGACCTGACATCAAATTGGCTGCCAACAACACCCTCACTTCAGCATAGTACAAAACCGAGGAAAACAAGGATATGCATGAACAGTATGGGTTTCTTCTTCTGTGCTTGCTATCAAGTAAGTTGCTAATATGTTTGTGATATGAAAACATTTCACACGTACATCAGTGCTTCCAGGCACCCAGTTGAGACCATAGCAACAATAGATTTCGCTGCATTACTGCAGGAAGAGACTTTCCCCTTTGCTTGCTCTAAGTCCGTTTTCAAGCAAAATCAGTGACGGCTTGTCTGTACAACAGCTGTTTGTCCTCTCTCCACACACAGTCAGCCCAGTTCAGAAATACAGCAGAACTTGCTAATTCCTGACTACATCAGAGAGAAGAGGAGGTGTAGTACCCTTTGCAACAATAACTAACAATTCAATTGTTTTGTTGTCTTAATTTCATACCCTTTTAACATCTTTTTTCAGCCTGTCATAATGCACAGCATTGTGTCTAATTCAGAGCACAGGATAATATAAAATAAACATTCTGATGAGGAGACAGAGAGGTAAAGACAGCTGCTTGTCATAAAAAAAAAATTGAGCATAAATATTACTTTTCCACAATGCCTTATTTTAATAAGGCATTCCCTATCAGTTTAGCCAGGTAAGTACACTATGTGCTACTTTCACTGCACTAGCTCTAAAAAATTCAATAGATAATTAGTTATCATAACTGTGCTACAGAGATGCATTCAGAGACAAAGCAGTAAAGAAAAAAATACCTCAATTATTGATAGAAGGGTTGCACATTCAAAGCTGACTTACGCTGGCTATTTACATTCTCATTTAAAGGATTCATATTTTACTGTGAATCTTTTGACTTCCTATTCAATATACAGCAAACCATATTCTATTTTAAAAACCCTTCTATTTAATTCATAGAGAATTTTTTATTTAATATAAAGCTTCAGAAACCTAACAGAAAGAAAAATGTTAAAATCTAATTATAACACCAGTCCTATGTGCATTAATATAGTCTGTCCAATGTTTAGTAAATACGACTATGACCATAAATACATACTTTAGCTCAAAGATGTACTGCCAGTGAGATGTTTTCATTAAACATATTTCTTAAATGTTAAAACAGTCAAAGCACTAAACTAGAATAATTTTAAAATTCATATTTTTTCTCAGATGCACTTCATTTTTGTTCATAGCTCTGCTCACTTTCTACCTACAGTAACAGCACAGCATTACGCCGTGCTGCAGACACTATCAGAAAATACACCAAGAGGCTTGATTTTCTCTTTTCATTTTTTATATTTAGTTTTTCTTTTTATTTCAAGATTTTATTCTTAGTACTTTGCACTTTCAAAACACAGCAGACTGTTTCCTTATCAGTGTCACATTGAGCATAAAAGCCAATTTTGCATATTTGTCTATTGAATAATCACATCAAAGTATATTTAAGCACAATAAGTGAAATAATTTAGAATTTAGCAAAGAGCTTTTGTCCTCACGCAGGCTAAGAACTTAACTTGTGATAATCTTCCAGTAGCTGAGAAATTAGAAGATGTACTGTACAAAGCATTTAGGTGATTTACAAGCAGTTTTCCTAAGTGTGTAAATGCATGCCTCCCATCAACTGCATTTCAAACACACATATTTCCAAGGTTCTAAATAACTACATCTTCCTATAATGACAATATGAAGCTAGTAACTATTTTCCAACTTATATTTAAGGAACTATTTTTCAGTAGTAATAGCATTAGCTTACTGGGGTTGAATTTAGGGTACCAAAGAATAGGATTTTCATTTTTTTGCCATTATTAAAAATATTTTTTTTTTTAAAAAGAGCCACATTTATTTGGTATACACTAAGGCTTGGGTGGTTTTAGGTTCCAGTGTATTATCAACATCAAGTGCTACTTACTCACTGCTTAGCTGGTATAATAAATCAATTTCTTATGTTATATTTTAGTGGCCAGTAAGGAAACATCAGAGCATTGAGTATTATATGTCACATTCAGCCAGGCAATCCCTGTATTGTTTGACAGATTTTATTCTCTTTTCAAAGCAAACTGGGGCTACAGACGCTTTTAACACCCCTGCTCACTTACAGGTTGCGTAAGTCATAAGTGTCTTTAGGATATCCTCTTTTTACTGTCAAAATTAAAAGAAAAGAAAAAAAATGAAAAAAAAAAAAAAAGATTAAACGAGAGTGATGTTGATGCATTACAATGTCAAAGTCCTGTTTCATGTTGGTCAAGATGGCTCATCTCACAGTATTTTCTCACTTTGATGTAGGGGAAGTATGATTGTGCTGTAGTCTCTGAAGTCCTTTCCCTTGTCAAGTATTTTGAATTTTATGATAATAAAATGAGGAGGGAGAGCAATGAGGTTCAAAGACCCAAACAGCATATAGGAATGCTGCCATAAAGCTAAATAAGCAAACTCTAAGGATTATAAGCAAAGCACTACACAATAAGGAAGCAGATATTTGATTTCATTTTAAATGTTAAATGAAAATCCTCCATTTCTGCACTCGGACTTCTAAACAAGACATCTTAAAAGACAAATACACAACCCAAGCAAATAAGCCTGTATCTGACTACTTTACATAATCAGGGTTTATAATTACAAAGGTTTCTTTTTCTGCTTTTTCTTTAAAGCAACTTCCTAAAGATGATCTGCCCTCCCTGTCATTGTTCACTGTCAGACTGGAAAAGTTATATGAAGAGCAAGCATTGACAGGGATATTAATTTGTAGAAGGTTTTGTTTTAATGCAAAAAATTTTGTTTTAATGCAATAAAAATTAATTTAGCTTTCGAAATAAAGTGGGAAAGCAAAAACAGATTAAATGCTCGCTACTAATATTTCATGCCAAGATAGCAGATAGACCTTATCTTCAGGCCTCCCTGCCCTCACAGTCACCCACTGTCTCCAGGGAAATTGCTATCTACGCTACAACATGTACCTTGCATATCTAATATCACATACAGATTGCAGATAGATGAGACCTCTTGCTTTTACCTCTTCAAAAAAAAAAAAAAAAAAGAAGTAAGCATTACTACAGTCACTCCCCAAATATTCAATAATATCAGTCAAAAAATGGTATATTGCTGGCCGAAAATTTGACAAACATTACTCAGACCAAATTCAAAACCTTCCTGTTCCAGAATCCAACTCCCCTCAGGTGACACAAGTGCCCATCCCAGCCGAATGCCCACAGCCACAACTGACGGTATCGGTGAACGTCAATAACAGATGAATCCAACTGGAGCAACAAACGAGTGAACAATCCCCCACCCTCACGTTTCAGAGACCGTTTGCAGGGGATGACAATTTCTCCAGGCACAGCTGACAGAAAAATGCCACAGGCTTTTTCAGCACCTCAGCAGAACCATTCAAAGAAGCCCAACTGCAGGCGGCCCCCGATGCCATCTCCATGGCCCCGCAGCCCCAGAACAAACCCAGTGACCCTCTGCCGGGCTCCCTGGTGCTCCCTGTGGAGCACGTACAGCTCTGGAATTGCTAATGGCCAACTTGGGAGCTACTGGAGAAGGGCGTAAAGACTCACAAGGTCATACAAGGCCAGAGTTGGGAATCCTATACATACCGATGTCACAAAAATGAAAAGTCATAGAAAAATTAAGGTTAGAATATAATCTACTAAAATCTCCTTTTAAAAGAAGGGCTAAGTTGTCTCATAGTCAACTTCCTTTCCACTAGGACCCCCAGATCCTGCAATTAAGAACCTTCCCCCTTCACCACAACCTTCAAGGGCAGTAAATGGCAGCCTCACAATACATGGGCCAACTCCCTCCACACCTCTGCATCCCATCCAGTCCCAAGCTGCCACCGTACAGCCGAAGATCTATTATATCACTTACAGAAATATTGGAAAGGATTTGGCAGACATATAACTGTGTGTTATGTTAACATAACACTGAATCCCAGATGGGTTCACAAACAGAATGAGAGGCAGACAGAAATGATTGCTGAGAAGAGGACACAAGACTGAGATGTCACTAGAGGCAGCCTGGAAGAGTTTTTTTTTCTTCTTCTGTTATTTGGACAGGGAGCATAAAGTCTCCCATCTACAAGGAGAATCACTACTACGCGATGTGACAATATGTGGCCTCTACAGTTGGGTGAGATGAATGCAAATATTGTTAGCCAGAGAACTTGATGGTGCGAAGGAGGAGGAATAGTCATGTGTGTGATATAGGTGTTTTACAAGAAACTATAAAAGTCTGCAGTCATTGATACTGTTCAAATATATACCATACTTAAATATATGGTAATTATGTATGTTATGTATATTGTAAAACCAGGATGTTTACATCACCTTTTATAGAAATAGGGTGAAGTAAATTACATTTTATTTCTCTTGCACTCTACTGGTCAATGGAGGGATTTGCCCACAGAGTGTGAACTGCTCCTGCATGGCCGACTTCCCACAGCGGCCCCAGGGGTAAGGAGCGCCTGGAGAAATTGGTCGTTCTGCTGTTACTGAACATGGCCTCTTATTCCGAGGACAGCCAGCAACATTTCTGAGCTACCATTGCTTGATACTCAGCTGCTTTAGGTTTTGATGGACCATTTTAACCGAGACAGCCTAAGGGGTCATAAGAATCATGCGCTCGGTTGCATAAGCTTCCCCCAAAGGAGGGACAGATTTTAATTCCTCCTCCACATCAGGAAAATTGGAAAGAATGCAAGTAGTGATTTAACTATCTGGAGGAATTTTCACAGAGCAAATGACACTTGTAATATTGTGAAAGGAAAATCCTACCTGCAGTCTGCTGCTGTCTGCTTTCCCATTGTAAAATCAGAACCTGAACTTAACTGAGGATGATGGTTTAACAAACAAAATGTAGAAATATTCTAGATCCAAAAATATCCTGCTTGCAGAGATTAAAAAGAAAAAAAGAAGGATAAGAACAATAAGAATGTAGGCTTATAACAGTCCATTGAAATTTCTGTTTTATCTGCTCTCTTGTTTGAAAAAAGCATTATGCATTCCCAGCCATGATTTTTTGATGTTTCCCAATAGAAAGGATTATATAATTGTGTACATGTTATTATCAATGACACCACTATGCTATGGAACCACCGACAGTTTAAACTTAATTACAGATGGCAGCTTATGAAATAATTATAAAGAAAAGATTGGACGGCAACCGCAGTGATTTCATGCTTTCTCTTCATGTGTGTTTAGCACAATATTGTTGAGTCCCTCAACTTTAAAAAATAATGTGAGTTATCAATCAGATCGTACCACTGCAGACTGAGAGGCTGACTTACTGTTGTAGGAAATGATATCATGTCATGTTTGCCACTCAAAGTCCACATCTTTGCAGAACACATCCCTGCAGCCTGTAAAGCTGGCTGTTGGCCATGTAACGACCACTGCCAAAATAAGTACTAATTAGCAAGCCAGGTTCACAGACTGTTCAGTCAGGGCCATATACCATATTGAACAATGGATTTTCAGAGCAGCAGAGTATTCCCTTGCATCTAAAGATCTGAATTGAAAAAGCAGAATTTGACTATGATGATCTTATACCTGCTTGATTTCATTCTATGGCATTCATTTCCAGCCCCAGTGAAATTCCCTCCCCTCCATGAATTCACTAATTAAATTGCCAATGGCTTTGATACTGATGCTGCCTCACTCCAGGGAGAATTTTGCCTGGCTCTCCAGAGATTAGTTTAATGTGTTCCATCTTAAATTAGAAGGCACTTTTTAACCTGTTCCTTCCTGATTCCATCTCACCTTTATGTTACTACTATTAGTGCATTAAGCCTGTAACTATTATCTTTTCAGTGAAGGGCTAACACAAAGTAGCTGTTAAGCTTTTCAGCTTTCTACATACCTTTTTTTTTTTTCCTTCCATCCTCTTAAGCAGAGGACTCAACAATTCCTTTTGTTATTCCCTCGCTTCTTATGCATTTTAAAAGCATGCTCTTTCCATTCACAAGTGGTGTTCCCCAGGGCTCAGTACTGGGGCCAGTTTTGGGCCACTCACTACAGGAGGGACATTGAGGTGCTGGAGCATGTCCAGAGAAGGGCAACGAAGCTGGTGAGGGGTCTGGAGCACAGGTCTTATGAGGAGAGGCTGAGGGAGTTGGGGTTGTTCAGTCTAGAGAAAAGGAGGCTGAGGAGAGACCTTCTCGCTCTCTACAACTACCTAAAAGGAGGGTGTAGCAAGTTGGGGGTCAGTCTCTTCTCCCAAGTAACAGGCAATAGAACAAGAGGAAATGGCCTCAAGTTGGGCCAGGGGAGGTTTTGATCGGGTATTAGGAAAAGTTTCTTCACCAAAAGGGTTGTCAAGCATTGGAACAGGTAGCTCAGGGAAGTGGTTGAGTCACCATCCCATGAGTTGTTTAAAAGACATGTAGGTGTGGCACTGTGGCACTTAGGGACATGGTTTAGTGGTGGATTATGGTTGGACTTGATGATCCTGAAGGTCTTTTCCAACCTAAACAATTCTATGATTCTGCCTTTTACATGGTTTGCCAATGGTACCTGATTCAGAGCCTTTACCTTTCTCCTTCCTGACTCCTTCTTCAGACTCATCCTCTCCACCCAATCTCACCTCCTGTAATTTTACTCTCTTCTTACGCAGGTACAGGTTTATTTTTCCAAAGATGCTGAGGAATTTGGGGATGGGGTTGTTTTTGTGGCTTTTAGTTTTGGGGGTTTTATTTGTGGCAGATTAGGAGTATTTAAGTATGGGACACTGGTTCTGTGTAATCCTTATCCTAAATATAGCCTATTTCCTTTTTTTTTTTCACTGGAGCTGTCGAAGCTCTTTGCGGTGAACAGCTTTAATTAAAAATGTATCCCTCTTTTGTCACTATCTCATAAACTGCTTATTATATTCCAAACTATAGGATGCTTGCTGTTTCAATAGCCAGTCACTTTTGTTAGATAATTATTTTTTTTAAGCCATGTGATTAAATAATAATAATAATAATATAAGGTGAACGCTGCTACACACTTTCAGTTTAGCAACTATGATGAAATTAAGGGTGCTTTAGGATCAGGAGATTTTTGTCGTTAAACATAAGAGGTGTTTGGGAACATCTGTACATCAACATCCACACAACAATATTTTGCAATTTATATTTAACAGAGAATTTGTGAATTAATCATCAGTTTTTCACTATGTACTCAGCTCTTCAGTGGCATGTTGCACCTTAATAATTACATTGCCTGTAGAACTGGCCAACAGAGGCTGATTAACAAGTCTTTGTATCATATTATCATATACAATAATTCAGACTGGAAAGAATCTATAGAAATTATCTGCTCCAGACCCTCACTGAAAGCAGGGCTACCCTCAAGGTTAAATTCCAGTTCGACATAAGGCAAACAGATCCTTCAGTACATCAAGGTAATACGTGAATGAAACATCTATGCAAATGCAGCTATGCTATTTGAAAAGGCAAGCTGAATAAAGAAATAACTGGTGACATCTAATACATCACTAACCTATTCCCGCTCTTTAAGCTCTTTGATATGATGGACAGCTATTAATGCATACACAGTTGCTTTAGAGTTTCTCTCTAGACCAATATACCATGGCTTTAGAAGGAGAACTTTCCAGATATTATTTCTGAGGCTTTCTGCAATCACTGAAGATCACACCCACTCCTCTAACTAGAAACGTTTTTAGAGCAAAACCTAAGAGGAAGTGGGGGCAGAGAAGGGGAAAGATTTGGGGTTTTTTAAGGAAATATATGTAATAGTTGTTTACTTCCTCATCCACAAATGCAATTTTCACATTTTCCACCAATTTCAGAATCTTAAGAAAATTCTATAGAGCTCTCTTTATAATCTGGTCTTGTTTAGAAATCTTTCTGTTGCTGAAAAGTGTACTTCTACATTTAACAATATTTGTATTACATTCTGTATTTTCCAAGTACATTAGACCACAACTTTTAAAGTCCCAAACTCTACTCTCATCAGCAAGAATGCATGATGTATACTGAAAATTTAATATTTTGGTCAAGGATATTAAATATATATGTAATTATAATCTCAAGTTTTACAGAAAACAGAAAAGATTAAGACCACCATATTTTCAAATCATATCATACGGAAGTCTAAAATATTAAGACATACCACTGTGTTACGATAGATAATATTGTAGTTAGGAGTTATGTGATTGTGATCTGAAAGATGTGTAGCTTAACATTAAAAATGCAAAATATACATTATAGGATGACAAAACACAAAATGAATCACACAAAGTAGTATAGTTTAAGGGACTGATTTTCCTCTACATTAAAATGATATAAATCAGGAGCAATTCTGTGAAGTCAGTGGAGATACAGTTTGTGTGAGAAATGAATCAAGTCCAACATTTCTTTAATCTACTCAGCATTTCTTTTCCCTGTTAACAGACTTGCCCTCCATTCTCCCCAAACAGAAGGGACAGAGCAGAAAATTATCACCTAACAGTGATAATGGTGACTAATAGTATCCCCTATCATAGCAATTATTTAAAATGTTTTAATGTAATCCTTCATAAGCCACTACATATAATTAACAGATGGAGAGAAGAAAAATTGTAGGCAAAACGCTGAACAGAAATACGTATGCAGACTCACTGCTGAACTTGTTTGACACAATCCAACACTTCATCATAAAAGAACAAAGTAATTCCAGAAAGGCTTGGTAAGGCAACTTCTAGGAATGCAGGCAAAGTAATCATTCAAGAATGTACTAAAAAGAAGAGGAAAAACAATAGATAGGTAGATATTCTTAGAATAAAGCAAGAATGGGTCCAAGAGATGCCATATGACAAAATCACATGCTTTTTCCCTGTTGTTGAAGCTTTGCTGGGTCCTTCTTAGCCTTGTCACAGCCTCCTTAGTCAAGCTCAAGTACCCCTGGACATACAAGATACACTATACCTAAACCAGTTAGCATATTAAAAACTACACATTTTGGCCCACAATAAAAATGCAAGATTTATCTTTTTTTGTGCTTTCATTTCTGCAACATGTAAAACTGGAATACAAAATAACCAATCACGCTTACAAGGCTGTTAAAGAATTGAAATCTTTGGGTTTAAAATATGGAGACCAATCATTTGATCTTCTCACATACCATTAATGAAAGCTGCATCACTGCTTTGTGTCAGTCCATCTCCTCAGCTGTACAGAGTGAGTTACTGCTCTGGCTCGCTCTGAAAATCTGACTTTTCTTGCCTCAGTTCTTGCCTTAACCAAAATAACTGTTATCAGAATTTGCTACAGAAATCCAGTAAATAGCACATTTCTCTTGGAAATAACACTCAACTAATGTCCTAACAGATTATTAGAGATATTTATCATTACAGATTACATCTTGTGTAGGAGTTGCAAAAAGTGGCAAAGTTAGCATTGCTGTAATTAAAACATTCAGCCTCATCTCCTTTGTTTTGCTTCAGAAAAGCTAGTCTGCTACTCACAGCATCCAGTTAAATCCTACTGACAGATCCTCCACTTTATTTTGCTTTCTAAATTGCCAAACTATTGCTGTTAAACAGTGGACAACTTGCCCTCTGCCTGTATTTGAACATTCTACAGAAGACAATGGAAAAAGGTAAAATATTAAAACTATAGAAAATATTTCTAAAACCATAATAAATTGCTTTAGCAATATTACAGAAATATGCTTTGTGGTTTAAAAAGTTAAAAATTATATTTCTATTGCTTTGTATAGATTTTAGAAACATTTCTGTCAAATGCATTTTATCAAATGCTATTTGATTAGAAAGTATTACATTCTATAGGTTTGTATCACAAAATTGCAATAAACCGAATTTCAGCACCGCTGAGGCACTTCCTGCATGTACTGACAGCACCTGATCTTGTCTGGCAGACAGGGAAGCTGGAGGACACGTGTAACCTTTTCTGTAGATACATGCATTCAAGTACTTTTTGCAGGGAACAGAAATAATCTCTGCACACAAGCCCACATTAGCCTCACACTGATAATAGTACTAACTTCTCCAGTCTGGTCTCATGTGTGAGGAAACATAACCTGTGCACTTTTCAAAGGTGTAGCAAGAGCCGCGTTCACTGTTACTCTATTTGGAAGCTACTGAAGCTGCCTCAGGCACTTTGTGCCACGGGAGACCTCTCTGGGCTCAGTAAGCCTCTTCCTAACCTCTCCCAGGGTCACAGGTCAGAGTCACAAGTGAGATCACGGTGTTCAGAAACTGTAAGAGATCCATGGCCAAATTTACATTACATTTGCATTTGGTTGTGTTAGGATGGTGAACAAGTAGACAATTATCAAACGTCTGACCTTACTTCTATTTTTCATTCTTGCTTTCCTTCTTAAAACAGACATCCTTCCAACACACAACATCCAAACGCCTCTCGTAAGCAATAACTTCAGTGGGTGGAAGAATAAGCTCGTCTGCTGATGTAGCATCCCCTCATCAGGCCCTTCCAGCGGCACCTTCACTCACCCATGTGCTGCCAGCGAAGTACCAGCTTCTCAAGTTCAGCTCCTGGGCTGTTTCCAAAACCAAGAGCCTGCAGTTGGGGTTGTGATACCTCTATAAACTGGAAAGTAGGCCACAGCAGTTTGAAGTCCCTCATTGCTGACAACTATACACACTAAGCACACACGCAAAAAGTCTTTTTGTCTCCCTAGATTGGCTTGAACTCTGCTCTCAGAAGTGACAGAAGATGAAATAATCTCTCTCTCTCTCATCCGACTTTGTGCCAGTTTCACTGGCCCATTCTTACAAAGTGAGGTTTAATAAAAAATGATTCACTGTACTTTTTAAAGGTATATTCCCGTTCTCTGTTCATTTTAGTTACTCCACTTGTGAAAGGGGATTATAAAGCTGAAGAGGGAAGAGTAGAAATCAAAAAGGAAAAGAGATTAATACAGTGCCTTTCCTCTACAGGAACTCTGCCTTGAAGGTTGCCACATCCCCATTTCTTGATGTAACATTATAAGATGACTTGACCTAACACACCACATTATTTATAAATTATACTGAATATGCACTATGATACATTTGAAAAGATGCCATTAAAGGAACTTCATGCACAGGGAGAGTGTATAGGCTTTTTGATCAGAAAAAGGAGGACATTAGCATTAAAAAAAAATAATATCTCACATCTTAGTTGGAGATGTCAAAAATTTAGTTCATTTATTAATAAGATAAGTTTCATTTTCGTAAGATTCTTCTTCCAGTATTATGAGCAGAATTTTAAAGGGGGGCCGGACCACATGTTCATATTTCAGATTAGGTACCCACACTTTGGACAAAGTCAGTTTTCCTTGTGGTCTCTCTGAACTTTGGAATATTCCACATTCGAAAATCCAATATAAACACAGAAGAACCTTAATAGCATCAATTTTATTTGTGAGTGATTTTGAAAACACTTTGCATTATATCAAGTTCCTCATTCATCAAAATAAAATTATTAAAATGAATAAAGCAATAAAAGTAAGTTTTAAGAGGTTAATGGCATAATAGCAAAAGGAAAGGGAAATCAGTGGTAAAACAACAAAAGCACTTCTACAAATACAATAAAAATACAAAGCTTCCAGGATTTTCGCAATATACTGGGGGAGGACGAAAAGGAAGCACTGCCAACAAGTCACAGGTATACAGTACGAGAGAAAGTGAAAATGATGCCAAAAGCGGATGATAATGCTTTTGTATCCATAATTCATTCATCTTGAGGGAGGCAAGATTACGTAATGTAGTGGCACTGCTGTATCCTGATTCATTAGTAAGTCCTACAGAGTATTTTCGGCATTCATAAGTTGGGGGAGCATACGAAATGCAGAGCCACTTTGTAAATTACTGACTCGCATTTTCCTGACAGCGCTGAATGCTCTGAGGGTTTGAAGTTCAATTTCATAGCAGTGGTAAGACAGGGTGAAAGTCTGAACGACAGCTCAATCATCATTGCACGGACCAATCGGAAAGACTAGGATTAATCACACTGGTGTTGAAAGAAGAAAGAATAAAAGAACAGATACACTTCCCACTTGATCATTAGTTTGCGGTAACACAAAGGGTGATGGAAGCTTGAAGGAGACACAGATAAAAGTGGAAGTAATAAAAATTGGCACAGATGAAATATGGGACTCAGAATAGGGAAGTGAGAATTGGAAGAGTTCAGAAGGAATAGCAATTAAAAAAGGGGAGAGAGAATAGCATGAGTATGTTACAGAACATTTGGCATAGACATGGCAAAGTGAAGGAAAAAAGGATGGTGAGAAAACAAAAATAAGGTCAACAAAGAAACAATGTTGCACGGCAATGAAAGAAGAAGAAAGAAAAATCAATTTGGAAAGTGGCAGACTATTGGAGGAGGGGTTATTGTAGAACAGAGAATGAATCCTAAAATTTTAATTTCAACATACAATTGAGAAAGACAGAGGGAAATGAAGTATGGAGTAGCCAAGAGAAATTACACTGGTACCTAATCTGAATTAAAAACACAGCTTTCATTTTCACTGAGCATAAATTCTTAAAAGATTTCCATCTACATATAATCTCGCATTGTCCAATTAGAGGAGAAGTGCAAATGTAATTCATCATAGAAAACACTTGACTTTCCCTCCCTTCACCCCAACCATGAGAAAACCTGTGGGGTAACCCTGAGGCTTCCAAGACATATCTATATGATTTTTATGCTGCAACAACAACTCTGAAATCTGTGATCTCTTTTTTGGCCTTGAGAGCTGGGTTGTGTCGAGACTGTACAATCAGGAACACTTCCCGCAACTGCTGCTATTCAGACCCTTGGGGTGGGTCTCCAGGAAGAAGACACGGTTGTCCCTAGCTTTACTGCCTGTCAGGATTAACTGCCTCGGGGCAGAGAAGATATAACTGTCACCTACTCTTCCTCAGCCTGGCAGTGTGACTTTTCACTCAGGCCCCAATTCATCCAAGCCCACAAGTGCCACCATGAGGCTCCATGAAGGCACTCAAGAAGTAGCCGGGCAGGGGGGCTGATGGCCTCAGAAAGCCTGGAGGGTGACATGGAGAGCTGGGGAAGTGCTCGGAGGACACCTGTGCTGGGGGGCAGCAACATCAGTGAAGGAGCCAAGCTGAGACCTTTCATACCAATCTCTACGTTTCACTGCAGTACTTTACAGAACAGTGAGCAGATGGCACACATTTCACAGTAATGTATTTGGAAATTGCCAAAAACAGGGCAATACTAATATTTTGACAAGTTGAACAAGTACACGTAGATGCTTGAAATACTTTTTTTAAATTCATTTAATTATTAATGGTGCCCCAAAAAGTTACTTTCTTCAAGCTCCATGTACTTTCAAGTAACAAACACTACTGATAGGAGTCTGCACCAAACCCACAAAATATGCAGTTAGTGGCTTTCTCCAGGTTTGGGGTAATAAGAGATACTCTAAAAAACAAACAAACAAACAAAAAACAACAAAAGAAAGTCAGTGCTGTGAAAAACAGCTAAAACTGTGAATAGCTCACTGCAAATACTCTCTTTCTCCCATCCAAGCATGGCAAGCTATATCCAGGTACTATATAATCTAGAATTTGGAAAAAATAACAATGGATCAACCAAGCACCTCATGAGATGGAGAACCTGACACCAGGTGATGAGGATCTCCAAGCAGCACAGAAGGAAAGCGCACGCTCAAAACCAGGCGCGTGCCTGGCACACAGCGTTAATGTCTCCTGGCCAACCAAAGGTCTGCGAAGGCTGATTGCTCCTTTGCCTATCGATCTGAACCTCTGCCTTCAAATTGCTTCTAGCTTTTCTTAATTGCTATCTTCCTGTAACCACTTGACAGTTTGACAGAGACTGCATTTCTGAGTAATTTGCCCATTTTGCTTAGTTAGAATGAGGGTTAGGGTGTGGTTAATAAAGGGAAATTGGGAAAGAATATTTTGTATTGGAGCATGGGTGCAGAATGACACAGAAGGGGATTAGTACAAATAACTGGCATGAATTCTTAGTGGCAGCACTTCATGGTTGTGCCCGTAAAATTGAAATCCTAAAATGTAATCTCACAGAAAAAGAACCTGGATTTCACAGTGGACTTCCAACTAGTGGAAGAAAAAAAGACTTAAATCTACATCACAATCTTTTATGGTATCATCAGGGCAAGCACAGAAGACAAAAAGGATGGGTAGATCCAAAAGACTGAACTGAAAGCAGAGGATAAAGTACTTGGCTCCATTTCATTCTCTTTTATTTTACTGTGGGGATCTAGTTAGTGTCTTGCTGATCCACTGAAGTGATTGGTATCTTATATTAACAACATTTCAACCTGCCACTTCCATGTGCACCTGTGCCTGTCACTGTGTGCCTGCCATCGTCCAGTGGGTACCTCAATCAAAGACACAGTAGTGTACTCAGGGTTTCTTCTTTTACTCTTCATTTGATTAATGTGTACATCTGAACTGAAAAGTCGTGCTTAGCAGGCATCACCACCAGAAGTGAAAGACTGCTAATTGAGCGCTTCCCAATAACTTATTGATTTCAATCAAGTCTCCCTGAAGAAGCATGCCAGCAGCGACACTGACAGCTACGTACATGGAGAAACAGGTAATGGAGCAGAAGTGTTGGGAGAAGTATTAAAGACTGCTTTTCACAGAACTGATCCGAATCCAAATTCTGAACAGTAGTTGTCCGAATATATATATGACAAGAATGACCTTGCATTACAAGAAGGAGAATAGAAGGAGAATCAGATTTTTCAAATTGCTATCATTTGAAGCACTATTTCTGTTAAAAATAAGCAAAGCTCAAGAGAAACCCATTAATAACTGTCCATATATTGGGGTTAATAAAAAGTTCTCATTGAAAACTAAGCTATCAGTTTTCCTTTAGACAGAGGGTGTTAACATAAGAATGCTTAAGGAGTTTTTTTGATCAAATACATCCCCTCAGAAAAGGGAAAGCTAAACAGAACCATTATCTTGACTGACATGATGAGATGATATGTATTGGTCAAAAATGAACACTACCAGGAAGTCCTGTTTCATACAACAGCAAGCTTTGGCTGTTGTAGTGTTGAATCGCTATTAATTTTATAAAAGTCTTTGCAAATACTTGAGAATTTGCTTTGTGTATTTCCAGTATGTGATGAACTAAGGAGTTCGCAGTTTAGATACCTGATGGCTGGTGGTATAAAAAGAAAAATATTGTATGCAAGAGACCCTCTAAGAGCACAGCCTGGAAGTACTATGTTAGATTTTAGAGCTGACACATCTTCTGCTTTGTACCTGGATCTGTGACTACGGTATGTTCAAATATGCTCTTTTGTCTCAGATCAAATGATCTAAATTGCCATCAACTGAGTTACCGCAGAAACTGTCACTGTCATCCTGGGAATTTTTCCCATCTTGGAACGAGGGACAGTTTTTTTAAACTCACTGCAATCTTGACTGTTGGGTTGAATTGTTGTTTCCTGGAAATCTCTACGGATTCCTTTGGATATTATTATTCTTCACTGTAGTTCCTTTTTGTTTCGGTGACAATTCATTTTTTCCCTAGTAGAACTGGGAAACTGCCCAAGTCTCTACAGGTATTGCTATGAATGTATCGCACACAACAGCCTATTAGTTTTATGAAGTTAGGGATCTTCTATTAGAGCTGCTGGGTAGGAAATTCCAAATATTGGACAAAGGTGCTGGGGCAGAGGCGCAGCCAAGGCTCACGGTGGGGCTGGAGCTGGGGCCCAGCAGCTGCTCTCAGCTCCCAGCTCCCACCTCAGGCCAGACTCAGCTGAGCCAGGGGCCAACGCTGATCCACTTACCATCCTAACGCTGTGTGTACAGCAGCATTTCTCATCTCCTGCTAGACTTCTTTACCAGCACACTTTATGTTTGGGAAAGAAACCCGTTATCTGGCACACTGCCCTTCGGTGGTTGAAAACCCAATTTTGCTGCAATACCTGCCAGGGCTTCCTCAGCAATTCAGGCAATGAGATGACAGACCTGAAGACCCTATTTACTGGCTCCCTTACCTGCTGTGGATAGCCAAGAAGGAACATACACTTCTCTGGCTCTTAAATAGTCTGAGAGCAACCACTTTTGTCACAAAAAGCAAAACCTCTCCACTTTGGTCTTGGGGACAAACACAATAAAGGTTTTAAGTTTCAACAATTCAAATAATAACTGGTTATATATTAATTTAGGTTAGCATAAATTAATAATACTGGTTATATAACAGTTTAAACATTTTACTAAAGCATGACTGCTCATTGTTACCCTACTTGCTCAATTTTACTGCTGCTCCAAATTCCATTGTAATATCAAATCCAATTTTAAAAGCTTTCCATCTCCTAAGAAAACCTGGCATGGGTATCTCTCATGACACTCTCACCTCCTTCTCTCTTTCCCAAAATTCTCAACATCTCCAAATTATCCCAAGCCTTCACCCCTTGCATTACTGTCACACCACAGAAGTGAGGAAGTGTCAGCACACAGGCCAGGATATAACCATCATTTTCTGAGTCGCTAGCCCCGAAGAACACTTTCTGATATGAAAGCCGTGCTGATTTGTGTCGTGCCTCTGCAGTCCCTCAACTCTCATTTCACTGCCGCAAGGGCCACATTTACAAATGTAAAGCAAGTAACCGTTAGGGAGATCAGTGTCAAGCAAAGTGTGTGGCTTATCACATCCACTCCTGCCAGCCAGCAAAACCAGCAGCGGCAGCGCAGGCTATAATTGATTCATGAGGTTCAGTCTGCACAGGAGGAAGGTGTTTCCTGAGCAGACACCAATCCCGATCTCACCAAATGCACTTTTCACAGATATAGGCAAATACAGACTGTAATTGAACAAGTACTAATGAATGGAAAAATATTAAATGAGGCTGTAAGCCTGAAAGAGAATTAGGCAGAACTGTAAAGAACACTTGGGAATTCTTTCTTCCACAAAACCCCCCATGTTTATGTCATCTCGACACTAAGTAGGTTTCTTTGAGAAAAACTGTTACATTATCTGAGTAAACATGTCAGTCAAGAACAACAACCAGCAATTTACAAAAATGATGCTCGATTATTTAACACTGAAAGAGTAAGGTTCCATGGGGAGAAATGTTTTTATTTACACACTGTATCTAGAACAGGTTTAGGCTGAGATGGAATAACCATAATAAATATTAAGGGGTATGTTAACTCAGCAAAACTCCCCAGGCCTAATGCTGCCTTTTTAAGTACGTTTGGCAGTTTCACTGTGTGGCTCATTAACACACTGAACTCCTCACTCTGTGTATCTTCCAAAAGATCCACAGAGCAAGAGGTCTTCTAAAGAGAAAAGAGAGATTCCCCCTTTTTTAGGGGAATAAGGCAAACCCTTAAAGCGAGCTGGGCTCTAGCTTCATAAACTCTTGAGAACTCCTATTTATTTCACTGTGCTCAGCACATCACCTGATTAGACTTCGAATCGTTAAATATAGCTGCGCACAAAAGGAAATGATGGAATTATACATTGCTCCCCAGTTATTGAGGTTTTCATTACTGCAGGCTAATTTTCTCATTGTACATCCGTGGGGTTTCTCCTAACTTAACATTCTTTTAAGGTAGCCTGTGTTGAGGGAATTATCTTGTTTTTCAAAGCAAATTTTAGCTGATTACTAAGTATTTACATACTGTAATTTGAATGTCTAATTATACAATTAGTGTAAATACATGTAATATGGTTTATTTTTCACAAAAGCTGATAAGGTACATTGCTTTTTGCATTCCGGTGTTACGAGATTTTCATTGCTTGTAATACACAATCCAAAAATTCACATTAAAAGCTTCCGGTGAAAGCTGCTTATTCATCAGTTAACACTTTCCAAGTGATATGAAACACACTTCATACTGTAAACCAAAAAAAGACATCTGTCTTACTGCTAAAGACTAGAGCTCCCAACACCTTCCACTCCTAATTTAAGAGTTGCCTTAAGTCTCTATATTTTTACCTTGTAGGCTTTATGATAAGTTTCCTTCCACCTTGAACTACCCAGCACTACATGAAAATTCACCTATTGACTCCATTAATACATCACTGCCGGCCTAAGAGACATTTTCATGTAACTTGTATTGACATTTACAATGATACCCTTGATGAAATAAGGAAAAGAGCACTTGGGAAGATGAACGGGGAAGATGCCCCTCAAGTTTTAGAGCTGTTTCCTTTTTAAGCAGCTATGGATAATAACCTCCTAATTAGCAGACAGGAAAGCATTTCCTTACTCTCAGTTGCTGAAGCAGTATCACACAGGCACCGAGCTGCAGAAAGCTGCCAGCCACTTCTGCTCTTCCCAAAAATCTCTAATCTGTTTCTGGACTGAAGTTTGACTAAATCCAAGGCTCAAATATAATGACATTTCTGTGAGTTTTATCAAATTACATCTAGTAGCAGAGAAAAATGTAAACGGGTGTCTTTGGGAGCAGATATTTGCAGTGCAGCAGGCATGCCCAGCACCCGCAGCTGAGCGGGACAGACATCCCAAGGATACGCGATGCGGTGAGCAGGGACCGGCGTGACGCACAGGGGGACAAATGAGGTGACAGGAGTAAGTGGTGGCAGGCATGGGGACCCAGGGCAGAAACAGAAGAAACTGTTTCACTGTTTCATTGCTCCCTGGGCAACCTGTTTTCATGTGATCAGGACTCTTTTTCAGAAACATTTTACCCTCCAGAGAAGCAGCACCTGACAGTGATTAAATCAATTATTTATATACCAAATATACAGAACACCGATTAACACTTAATTCTTTTAAATTGCTGCACAGGTTCTGAAAGACTGAAAATCAGCAGAGAGGCTTCCACAATTTCAGTAAAGCATGGACTTCTATTTCTGGTAGAATATAATTTTATGTCAGAGTGGATTTCTATTTTCAGCTTAAATATGATCTTCTTTCACCCAACCTATTGTTGAACTCATGTTCCATTTTTTAATTTTTTTTTTTTTTTTATAAACTTGACTTTATTTAATTAAACATATGGAAATCTTATTTAAACAATGTGGAAAGATCAATTATGTAAGGTACATTTCTGAATTATACGTTATAAAAAGATTTCTTAATGCATATTTCCTTAACTTAGTATTCACCTCACAGTGGAAAGTTACTTCAGTTGTACATCAGATTTTAGAGCACCCTGGAAAATTGCGTCAACATTTCATGAGACTAAGTCTCACGTTATCAACATGAAGCTTTAACTTTAGCAGCTGCTGCCATTCCCCAAATGTCTTTTATGGAATCATTCTTCACAGAAATTCATTTCAAAAGGGCAACTATAAGAAAAGCAAAACTAAAACCAGGGACCTTGACACTGGTCTCCACAGCACTAAGAGCAACGAGCCTTGTCTTGCCATGGCCATGTGGAATTGCCTATGGTTCTAAGGCACAATAGATGCAACTCTGCATGCACACTGTATTTTCCTTAAGTACACATCAGATTTTGCTGTCCTTGATCACAATGAGAAGTATCTTATCCTGAGAATAAGATAAATATATTATGGTACTATGAAGAGTAGGTAACCTTTTGACATGTAAAGATGTCAGATTCTGGCCTAAAGGCAGCACTTCTAGACATGTATTTCCTATTCTTATTGAAAACGAGGACACCGTTAAACCACAGTCAAAAGAATAAATCAAATCTGTGAAATACGTATATTTGAGAAAAACTGTGGGGAAAAAAAAAAAAAGAAGAAGAAAAAGTATGTTTACTTTATAAATACACTGTTCTGCATCAGAATAATTTCAAAAACACATTTCTTAAAATTTTGGGCCCAGCAACAAAATATAGCCAAGTCATTAAAGATGCTGAACATACACTTAATTTTCAGTTTATCTTTACGCCCCCTCACCTAAGTGAGATTTAAGGATGTGTTTAAATTTTCTATTTAATCAGGGCCTCAGCTATGAGGATAATAATGCATTTACAGCATATATTTTTCTATTCTAAGATGCAACTTAGAAACCAAATGCGGGGAATATCATGTTTGGCAGCATTCCCTAAGGGAGTCTGGATCTATAAACACATGGATGTAATGCGTTTGTTAATGCAATTCTTCTTCCATTCTCTGACAGTTATTATATAAATAACATTTTCTCCTTAGGAAGCAATCCAAATACAATCAAACCAGTATATTAATATCTGTTAAGGTAATGTCCAACTTTGTAACTGTTTTAGAACTCCATTTTGTGAGAGACTGTAAGAAACCGGACACAGACAGGAGGCTGCAGCCATACATCACATCCCCACGCAATGACCACGCAGCACTAGGACAGGGGTGTTATACCTTGTGTTACTTGGCCATGGAAGAGAGAGGTGCCTCTCTGCCAGCATATGATGGATGCTTAGGCATTATTCTTTGACTTTAACCTCTTCTTTATCCTTTCAGTTTACCCTAAAACACCCTTTCACCCGAAAGCCTAGACAGACAGGAAGGCTGGATGCGGCTCCCTGTCTTGTACTCAGAGCCATTCTGCAGGAGAAGGTATTTCTGAGAATCTAGAAGGGGATGCTGTGTCTAGCTCAGATATGGAAGTCACAGCTGCTTCCATGGTCTGCCCCTTAAAAGCACTTCAATCCCGAAAACTTAAGTCAGGTCATCGGGTCTAGTTAAGTGAGACCGGAAAGATCTTTTGTATATCAGCCAGAACGAATCAATTCAGTCTGTACCAAAATGAAATAACTCAAAAATAAACACAGTCATATCAGCCACTAATTTATATGTGCTGGACTAATAAGCAGACATTCAAAAGAGCATGACAAAAAAGCCAGGAATCAGCCTGGGTTCAGAGGAACACAAGGAATCCCTAAGATGGCTTTTTTCAAGAACTTGCCTTTTATTCAGGAAATATACAGAAGCACAGAATCAACAGATTGGAAAACTCAGCAAAAGACCCAGAAGTTGGAAGAAATGTGGGTTGTGAATATTTTGTTCAAATTAATATTCTGGCAGCCACATTTTGAACAAGCTGTAATTTGTATAAGGCACCTTCTGTTAAATTTGTGGCACAGAATTACAAGGACCAATCCAACTTAAAATCAAACCATGGATTTGCATCAGTACATCTATTTACCCTTACTCTCCCAGGACTAAACTACTGACAATGAGATATTTAAAATAAGAGAATGCAGATAAGCACTTGAAAATCATTTTCCTTCAAAAATAAAAGATGCATTTTATCTTTCAAAAGAAACTAAAGTAAAATGACCTGCATGAGCCTTTGACCAATACTCACGCTCTGATAGCCTTTGTTCTATACATTAATTTTGTGCAACACATAAATTCAGCGCTAGCAACGAGCTTTTAGGAACAGAATTAAGAAAAGGGCTAATCTATCAGCCATGTTGTCAACACTGTATTTCGAGAGATGAAGGCAGAAGTATTAATCTGTCAAAATCAAAGCCCTGGACTGCTCACTACTGCAGAGTGGCTGAATCAAATTTTTGCTGCCATGCATTTTGGTTTTGAGTGCTTACTAAAAAAGTAAATCACTTCACAAGGGGTATGGAGCACAACAGTGACAAAATAATCTGGTAGAGAAATGCAGTTGACAAATTATAACTTAAAGAAAAACAAATGACTGACTGTTCTCGGTAGAATAATATGGAAACTAATAGGAAAACAGAACAAGCAATATGAGTTTTTAAAACCAAAAAAAACCCAAGAAAATTATTTTAGCTTTACTGCAACACTTATGCATGCTACAAACATTGTTTCAGCTCTGATCCAATGTTTTACGTATCTCAGTTTCTTGCTCCTTAGTTACTACTAGCGACATCAGCCACATTGGTTATGTTCAATACAAATAGCAATATCTAGGAATCTCAACACGTAATTTTACTTTCCCATCAGTGAACCAATGCTGATTTTTCAGAGACATCCTCAACTGTTCTATGGCACAAATACTATTTCCTGAACAACACAAACCAAAATGGTTCTTACAATCACTGATTTAGAGAATAGCATTTTAACATCAGCCAAGCTTTAGAGGTCACTCAGCATTAGGTGGACTGTACATGCCCTTCAGAATGACACCACTGATTTTCGCTGGGCCACCATGCCATTTTGTGGGTTCATCATGTGCACAGTTTCCCTAAAGTCATATTTTATGTATTCAGCAAGGCCATAACTTGGCAATCAGATGAAACATAGTGGGCATACACCTGATCTATAATTCAAAACAGCAAAGTACATTTCAGCTTTGATAGAAAGTGTGCTATATATCTGATTTTTGCTTCTTTTCATTCAATACAAATGGCTTTGATAACCAGCAGCAAATTATCATGATCCAACCAGCTTTCATATCTTAATGATTAAAATCATCCTATTATTATAATAAAATTTGAAAGAAAATATTTCCAGGTCACTACAGAGAGTGAAGTTGGATAATCCTAAAGTCAATCCTGAAAATTATACCAAAAAGGTGTAAAGTGTAACAGTACATCTATTAACGTTGTGAGGAAACCAGAATGGTACAGGCTTGGTATAAGAACAGTATTCATCATCTTCTGTTGCTTATTAGAAATGGAATCATTCTACAGGCAGCGGGAATTATCCAGTCCTGGAATAATTAAGGTTGGAAAAGACCAAGTGAAGTCAACTAGCCCATCATCTTCAGAGTTAGTTCCAAGGTGAGCTGGACAGAGCAATCTGTTTCTTAAATGAGATCACCCAGCTAGCCAAAATGTAATATAAAATACTGCAGAGGGCATTGATTTTATGAAATCAAGTCACAAAACCTAGAAGCACTTCCACCTGATAGATGTCACAAAAAGGCCTACGTAACAGCAGAAATAAATGCATATACTACAGTCACATTTGTCATATAATACAGTAGCAGGAAAACCATTGAATTGAACTCTGGGAACAACTTCTCCAAAACATATCAAGCACGTACACAGCCTCTACATTTGCAGTACATTTTTTCTGTGCATGATATAAACAAAATTATTGCCTATGGTAAGCCCCAGAAGGATGTGGGTTGTTGTCTTTGCAATGTTCCTTCAGGATGGAAGCACAACTCCACCTGGCAATCTACTTTACAAACATCCACACCTTTGGAAAAAGCACAAGATAATGGCCAGCCAGAAAGTTTGGAACTTTTCTCTGTGGACTACAGCATGGCTCCACACACAGTATGTTTCAGGCTCGCATAACATCAGAAATAAAGATCTGGACTGCAATTCTGAGAGACGCAACAGAAGTCTCAAGTGGAGAGAACTGCTCAAAATGTGGAAAAAAAAACCACCAAAAAAACCCCCCCAAAAAAGAGGGTATGTGAAGACTGGATCCGTGAGGTATACGTGGGTTAAATACCAGGACAAACTGGTGAGGTAGGATGCCTGCCCTGTGCACAGGAGTGCCACAGCCCACCTGCAGTGAAAGACGCATTTCCTAAGGAAGTACGCCAGGACAAGCTTGGGACCCTGGTGGGGTTGCAACAGACACAGTAACAGCCAGATATCTCTACCTTCCTATGGGTATCTAAGCAAAAAAATGTTTGCTGAAGCACCTGTGGTTTCTTTTTACTCTCTTCCTCAAGCTGAGTATATAAATACAGCAAATTTCTTACAGCTGCAGATTAATGCAACTGCTGCTTATAGTGACACTGTGCAAGGAGGAATATACAAAGAGCAGGGTTCTTCCATGACCGTAAGAGCTGCATTGCCACCCCATATTCAGACGCTGCAGAATTGTGCATTGCATATCCAAGCTCTGCTAAAGGTTGGCAAGATGAAGCATTTGGCAGCTGTGAACCTGCAGAGTTCAGTTTAACAGGAAAGGCTCAAACCAGTTTGCTAATGGAGAAAAAAAGGCTTACGTAAGGGTGTGACCATAACATTTGATAAGCCACCTGACTAATTGAGCAGCCCCCAAACCACCAAAGAGCAATTGCTCTTCAGACATCAGAACTGGCCACTCCAACACCTGTCTCCACCACCACCCCCGGCTAAGGAAAGTCTCCGGCAGAAGAGGACCCGATCTTAGATAGGACGAAGGAAACCTCTGACCTCTCGGTAGAGCTAGTCCTCTTTCCCTCTTTTCTCCTTCACCATCACTATGATCGTAAAAAACTTTAAGTAGGTAAAAGGAGCCCAGATCAATTTGATTTTAATTAACTTAATCTAAAAAAAACTTGTCAGATTCATTGAATCTGTGTTACAGTAAAACAGGATGTTCCATTTTCCAGAGCACGTGGTTTCTTTCTAATACACATGAAACCACCTTCTATCTCATCAATGAACATAAAGCAAAAACCACTAATGTAGGATATTTTGCGAAGGATACAGAGTTGCATAAATGACTTTGGAAAAATTGCTTTACATTGTTCTGTTTGACATATAATTCTTTTTCCTCTTCATGCGTAAATTGTAAAAGTATTTCTAAACGAAGTCATATCATAAACTCATCAGTATGCACATTCTGTGCTCACATTTAGGATCTATTTATAAAATCAATTCTGTTCTAGGCTCTGACAAACAAAACTGAAATGCAGCTGTGTGACATTGATAATTTTCATTAGTTCTAAAAAGCCTCAATAGAAATTACAATCTTACTTGTTATAACCAAATAACTCTGGAGAACCCACAGGAAAGGTGACTTCTCTGTATTATCTTACTTGTTAATGGAAAGAAAGAAGTGGGAGGGAAAAAGTGGATAAAAATTGAAAGGAAAAAGTGAGATGAAAACTTAAAAAACACAGCTGTACATGCTTGAAGCCATGCTGACTGGAGAAAGTCTTCAGCATCACTGTCAGAGACAAATGTATATTGAATTACCCTTGCACTATTTGCACATCCTTTCTTATACTGGAGAAGTATTTGCTCAAATTTTGAATGACCTTGTTATTTTAAAATCTGGAAACCTCATGGTATTTAATACCAAGAGCCAAAATTCAGCAACTACGTCTTCGAACAAACAAACATAAGCATATTTTCTTCTAAAAAATTACAGTACAATTTACAATTATTCCTTTTGGGAATTACGTCATGGTAAAGAAAATCACAAATACTTGAAAACAGTAATGGGGAAGGCATCAGAGAAAAATGAGATTAATTTCATCATTAAATTGGCTTCACATAGAAGTCCATAAAGTAATTGAGTTAAATTAATGTTTATTTCTCCTTTTCCCGTGTTTGATAAAGGAGGCATATAAGGCTGTTCTATTTTTTCCTGACAAGTATTTGGGATGGGATTTAATTTTGTCTGCTTTTAGGATAATGCTTTTTAAATTCTTCTGAAGAACTACCCTAATTTCTTTTTTTCTTAGGGATATCTGTTGATTACAGAGATATTATTCTGAAGCGTTCTTTAGGCATCAAAATTATAGAAGAGTTGCCAAAAAAAAAAAAAAGAAAAAAGAAATGTCCTAGTTAAACATGCCTTCTAATTTGAATTATTAAATTTTCAGTCTCTTAGCTTTTTCTAGGGTTTTATTTCATTATTTCTCCTGGCTACACGTAAGTCCCAATGCAGGCAAACATCAATTCTCTACATGTGAAACAGAAGCAGGAAAAGCGGAAGGAGACGCTTCATCTGCTCCCAAGAGCCAGGTTTGTCAGCCCAGGTCCAATGCCAAACCAGGCTCTGCCACACACTGCCCCTGGGAGAGGACATGGGAGCCTCACCTCACGCACATACCCTTCTCCATTCTGCCGTGACCAAGTTACTATAAATTCACCTTTCAACTGAGAAACTAAATTTCACATGGAGAAAAGTTCAAGATATGTCACTGTTGTCATCCTCGTCTTTTGGCTAGCGGAGCAATCCCCACTGACCCCCTTCCCAGTGCCCGACTCTCCAGGCACTGACCGGGGAACTTCCTCGCACACCTTGTGGCTATGAATTCTTTAACAGTTGTGAAAATAAAAACCAGCAGCTCTACTCCCAGCTATGAAACTTCCCTAACTCCCATCTAGGCTTACACCAAGTTTGCTGTGCAGCCTGAACACAGTTGCAGAGCAGACAGAGCCCAAGCTGCTCATTTTTAAGAATAAAACTCAAAAAAATAGGAAAAAAAAAAACCACCCAGAAGAAAACTATATTGCAGACAAACATCTGAGGACTGTATTTAATGACACAGAAAAAGAAATCAAAAGCTTTTACTTGACTGAGAAGACAAAGTTTCCCCCTCTTTTCCTCCCAAATGATGTAAGCAGTAGTCTTCTAAATATCTGCAGAGCAGATCTTTTTAAAGATAGTTCTAAAGAAGCAGACAAGCAATGACAGTGATATTCACAAGTTCCAGACTACATTTGTTTCAAAGGAAGTCATTATATAAGCACTTTTGAGAATTCACTAACCAATCCTTTACACACCCTAGAAATTTTAAATACAAATCACTTTTGAAACTGAAACATGGGTTCATAAAAAAGAAATAAGTATTTTTCAATTTTCTTCATTTTCAGAATATCACAATACAAAATAAGTTGGTTGGCATTTCCTTTTTTGATCTTTTAAAATGCTACTTAAATTTGTACGGTTTTGTGCAAACTCCTATTTCTTTAATTCCATAAGAGAGATAATGAGGGCTGGTTTCTTTGTAATTCCAGTATGATATTTTTGTGGGTAGTTTTCAAAGTCCACGGTATGTAATTAGGGGTAATGCAGACGGTTCCTTTGTTTTCTGGTGGTTACTTTCTTTTTTAAAATAAATATTTGGGGCTTTGGGGTGGATTGGGGTTTTTTTGCTAAGTAAATGTTATGTGATCGGACATAAAGAGGAGAGAGAATTGATGCTTTTATTCACTTGTGGTTATTTACACTTTAACATGACGATACCTGATTTTAAACCACGTGTCTTGCAGAGTATTTAGAGAGAAGGAGGATTTCTTCAACCCAGATGCAAACACTTTAGGAAAGAATGGCAATTATGAAACAGATGACTGTTCAAATCTTCCTGCAGGACAACTGACATAAGGCAGCAAGAGCTACTTCTGAACTGAAAAAGCAAAATCTGAGTAAAAAGGGCATTATTGTACACAGTACCATTCTACTGTGCATATATGGCCACACTTTTGAAGATACGAAAACAGAGCATTCTCCTCAGTTTCACTGAAAAAATGATGTGTTCTGGAGCTCTGAAAATCAGGCTAACACTGAATGAATGGTTTGTACATAATTATTGGGTATAAAAAACCTATACTGAATAGTAAAATATGCTTTTGTGAAAAAAATCCCAACACCACACTCATGTGGTTTCTCTTTGCGCAACAGTATGGCAACAAGTGTCTCATGAGGAACTCTATTACATGTAAAATCAAGCATCACGTTGTTCATTATTTCAATGCATTCTTACTCATTCTTTCAAATGAAATTAAATTAAACCAAATTTTCATCATTTATCCACCATCTACATTAAAAGTTTCACTCCCAAAATTGCTGACAGGGACCAAATCACTTGGAAACACACATACGCTTTTCTTTCCACTGCTTTTCTTTCCACTAACACTGCACACTGTTAATTTTTTAAAGTTTGTGGCAGTTTTTTTTTTCTATTTTACAGTAGTCCCACAATGCTTCAGATCTTCCTCCCATATTTAGACACCAGTACAGGTTCCATAATTAATAAATCTGCCTCTTTAAAAAGTGTTGTCACCTATTTGAGCTCACATATTATAGTACAATATGCATTCAGAGTAGGAGAGTTGTGTTAACATTTTCAACAAAAGCACCTATAGGTCAATATTTTATATCTGTTAAGTTTTATACACTCCGTTATTGCTACTAATTTCTTGTGGAAGGCCCAAGGGTCAGAGCGGGATCCCATCGTGCATGGACCAGGCCTGAGGCTGGCTCCATCCATGTGCTTTCTGAGACAAAGGAGGCATTTCCAGAAAATGAAATCAAAGGCTGAGCAGATGATCAACAGAGTGAAATTAATGATCTACTGTTTGAACTTGTTGAAACATAAATGTAAGGATTATAAAAAGGCATTCATGGTTAAGGTATTCAAAATTCATTACCATGAAGGGGTGGGAAGTGGTGCATACTATGCATATTATTTCCATGGATGGGGATTGTAAATGAGGGGGCTGGCAAAGCAGGGCAGTTGACATATAACTGTGTGGTTACACACCGAAAAGTTACAAGCACACTTAGCTGACTCAAAGTTGCCTTATATTTAAGATCGGAGCAAAAAAAACCACTCTGCCATTAAAGAAATCATGATGCCATGTGATTGTGATTTTTTCTCCATACAAATCTCCTGTTTGTCATTACATCGTAGCAATTTGGCACATGCAGTTTGTACTTATGATACTTTTTAGATGGCATGTCATTGTCTCAACAAGAGCTAAGCAAGAAATGAAAACACCCCTACGATAGGCACTTTCAAAACCACGCAGCTACAACTGGCAGTTCCAAAGTCTAAAAAGAAATATGCAAGACCTTGGTAAATTCCTTAGTCTTACAGGAAACCAATACTAGAAATGCAGCAAGTGCAGTCTTACTTGTTATTGATATATCCATGCAGGATGAAATACAGATTTCAGCATTTGGAAGAAGTTTGATGAGGCTGGTTATGAACAGAAAACCTGTATTTTGCAAAGCAACAATCAAAATGCTGTTTGCCTGAATTAATCTCCTTGGGGCCAGGACATCAGATAATGCACTGAGAATATCAGCAATGGTGAACAGAGTCAAACCGCTCAGGAATATATTCACTGAAATACCTTCTCTTTACTCCAAAATTCAGACTAACTTAAAGTCAGTTATTACCAGATAACTGGAGGTTAAAAAAATGGCCAAGTTCTCTTCATTATAAAGACGGTTACTTATTTTTTTCCAGCCAGTTCATGGTACAGATTCCTGTTCTATGATCACACTTGTCATATTGACAATGCTAAAAAGGACAGATCCGACACAAATTCAAAGAAAGATACTGTTTCTGGAATGGAAATAAAGGGAAAAAAAAAAAAAAAAAAGGAAAAATTAAAAAAGAAAAGTGAAATGGAGAGGGAGAGAACCTGGTATCATAAAATAACAAAAGCTTGTTTTGATGTTGGATGCCCTCAACAAATTCACAGTCCTCTCAGAGGTTTGTCATTTAAATGTATCACATATGCAACAGCCAGAAAGCTCACAGGAAAACATACTATCATACAAGCAGCAAAAGGTAAAAGTATGCATTTATCCCTACTACTGAAAGACAGAGGAACTAGCCATTAGCAAAGATACTTGGGGTAAAATAAACAGATACACATTCTGTGCAGAGCAATGAGATAAGGCTCCTGAACAATGGGATTCGATATTGTATCTCTGACAGAGGCAAAATAAAGGGTGTTGTATAAAGTGAAAATAAAGAAAGCACCCAAAACTATTTTTCAACATGTTTGAGGAGCATTGGTTTGACTGGCATTTTTTCTAACTTGGAGAAACATAAATATTGATTTCTTCCCAAATATTATTTGATTCACAAACTCCAAAGGCAGTTGTTTGCATTTTAAGAGATCAGGGTATTTCAATACTATCATTATGCAAACAGGAAGAACAAATGGTAAAACATGTAGATTTAAAAGGACTTATTAAGGAGCCCTAATACGTATATATAAAGCTGGTGAAAAAATTACGATCCTGGAAACTACATGTACTCTCAGAAAAGATACCATTACCTTCCCATTTCTTCACCCTGTCATATGCCAACACTATCCAAAAGAGCAAAATAAAAGTTTTGATGAGAAGACAACTGGGTTCCTACACGTGGGTGCTCCTCTGCTGGGCTTCAGCAAGGCTGTGGGGAGCGGTGGCAGGGCTACCTCAACCCTGGCAGCACACACTGCCCCAAAGCTGCAGAGAACTTGGAATCACGTTACTCAGCTTGAGTTTAAATGCCATTTACTTTCACAGCAGATCTCTCTGAAGAGGAGCACTCCTAATTAGCAAGCTCTATTGTCAGTCACTTGCTCAGTCAACTCCTTATGACCCAATCCGGATTTCCTGGAAACAAACTGTACTGTGGAGCCAGGTACAACTCACTCAAGCATCTTTGGGCTCGCATTACATCAGCATGTTTGAAATTCAAGTAAAGTATGTAACTTTGAAACATCCAACACACAAAGGTAAGCTACAATGTTTGAAGAAGCAGCCAAACATTTGCTGAGAAGGCTTACTGAAATGGTAGCAATGTTAGAGGATAACGCAAAAATCTTTATTCAACATGGAAAATTTCTTCCAATGAAAAAAAAAAATTCTATATTAAAAAAAAAAAAAAAAAAAAAAAAAGAAATTGGGATTTGGACTGCATTCCTGAACTCAGACAGACTAAGAATCATACAAAGAGAAAAGAACCTTTATGTTTATTCATCTTTAGGAGATGCCAATATATTGACATGAGATATGAATAAACATAAAATTCACCATCCAGTATCAGAATACAGAATATTGCTGATGGATTAATTATGTTTTTGCAAGCTATTCAGATAATTAGACATACTAAGTTCAGAGCTATTTTTGCAATGATAATGGACTTGTTTTGTTGTGGTCTATTTAACAAACTGTTGGACGTTTTTTCTAAAGCTTGTTTACATTCCTGTACATCCTAGCTTTATTGATATTCTGTCCTTTGGATTACAGTGTCATGCCAGCAGCACTACTGAAATAGCTCAAGACAATAGAAATCTCGCTTTTCAGAGCTTTTACAATATATCAGACCACAGTAACTCTTTAGAGCCTGTCTAAATTGACATATGACACACTATGCTAAATAACTTTTTTTTTAATTTTATAAGCACTCACGTGTGAGAGAACCCTAGACATAATGGCTTCCATTCAGCAAACTGTTTCAGAGCTTGCATTAGGTAAAATTGTTCAAGATTATATGTAACCTTAAATCATACATAGAGCACTCACCAAAGTCACATAGAAATAGAACAAAATTTAGATATTTTTGGTCTCAGTGCTTGTCAGTAGCACATTTAAATTTAAGCACATACATGCATGAATAAGCCTAATCATACTTTGCAAATTCTTACCTTTTCACTGAGTCAGTTTTTTAAGCTGCAGTGTATATTGTAGTGATGTCCCACTGGTCTCAACAGGCTACTATCACATCAGTCACATCAGGCTCTGCATTTACGCTACCAAAGAGGGAGCGCGTGAGGTGCCAGACATCCTCAGTCTCCAGCACAGTCTGAGACAACATTCTGCACCTCATGCAGCCAAATATTCCAGCAAAAGCCTGGCACCAGCACCGGCTATTCTTAAATATGGAAAGCTTTAAAGAGAAGCATTTATACAGCTTCACACTTTCTTCTGCTCGTTCAAAATCTGATTAAGCAATCAAAAGAACTATCTACTCTAGCTGCCACAGAAATTTCATGCATAACAAATATGTATATGCATGCATATGCTTGTTTAAGATATACACATATATATTTGTAGTCATTCATGTTGTCTGGCTGCAACGAAAATAAACAAAAAATTGTGCAGCATTTTTCAAAGGCTACAAACACTTAATACTAGTATTCTCAAAAGGTAAAAGTTTCTGTTAGCCCAAACATATTAAAAAACATGGCTTTGTTGTTAACGTGTTAGAAAGGAACAGAATCAAAACATGAAAGTATTGCAGAGTTATATAATTAAACACTGCTTCTTTCCTTCTGGGTACCATTACTCACAATGTACAAATGTATTATGCAAAATAACATTAAAACAGAATCTGCATTTTACCCTAGGGTTCATTCAATAGTCAAGACGAGTTATAGAAAAAGAAGTTAATTTAGGATGAAAATAAAGGATTTAATAATAAGATTTTTCATATTGTCCTTCAAAGATCAATCCAGAGACTTGAAAAGAACAATATGTCTGTTTCAGTGTAGGTCCAGTTAAATCTCCACTTTTCATTCATAACACACATCCCAAAAGTCTCCTGCAAGCCCTGTTTTCTTGCTTTGCTTTAAAAAAAAAAAAAAAAAAAAAAAAAGATAACTGTATTCTCAACCAAATGCATTATTGGAATATATAAGAGCTCTGACTACTAATTTTATATATTTCCAAAGTTACAATTATGTGTGTTGGAAAGGATTACACAGTACTGAATCACTTTATGTAAGCAAAATTTTAGATGAATTTCCGTTGTGTATTCTATTTTATAATCCCAAAATATAAAATTGCATCTATACCTCATCTTTTTAAAGTTGTTTGTGTTTTTTTTTTTATTAATCCCTCATGCAAATTAGAAATGAAGATTGATTTATTTATAACATTCATCCAAATCAGCTTTGCTGGTTTATTCTTGTAGCTTACAGTTTAGCTTGAGATTCATTTTCTCAGGGGATTCATGTTCTCAGTCCGTAACAGCTTTTCTTCTTTAAGCAAAGCACTGTCTATGTACAAGACTGGGATTGCAGGAGTTCATTGCTGTGTTCTTTATTGAAAAATGTTATTCTGTGGGTGGCAATTAAACAACGTATACTGTGAAACGATATTCATCTCCTTAAGGGGCATGCCTCAGTTCTGTCCTTGCATTACCCTTGAGTCTCCAAGAAAAAAATTGAGCTGATGCATATGAGGACTGACATGCTGAGCATGAGATTGCACAGTGGTTTTGGTCAATTTAAGCGAGGATTCCACCGGACAACCCTGCCTTGACTTTCTGTGTCCTTCCCTTTGGCTAGTATCATGCTTTTACAAACACATAGTCATCTATTTCATCCTCCCCATCACCCAGCCTCTCTGCCCACTATTTTTCTGCTTATACCCATACCCTAAATTCTCTCCACACCTAGTCATTAGATTGTCACTATACAGAAAAGGTAAAAATATAGCTTAAAGCCAGAATAAAGGAAGACAGGACCATTTCAGGCCTGGTCACCGAAAGACTCATTTGGCTTTATCTAAGCTAGTGTGCCCTGGTATCCTGAGACAAAACTTGAGATGATCTTCACCTGCTCCCAAAGAAGTCATGCCTCAAGGCTCTCACAGCATAGGACAATGCTGGAAGTGGACCGGCAGAGAACACCAGGGACACATTCAAAGCCACTGTGTGTCAATACCCAGCACAGAAAAAGAAGACTGAAGTACCTGATAGTACTAGAGCTATGACAGTGTAACACTGAGGTGTGTTCAGAAAGTGTCCCAAACCATGGACCAGTGATATATCCTGTTTAAAATGAGTTGTGGACCCAGCATTTCTTTTTAGTAGTGTTACTCATTTTGGTTTGTCTGGTTTTATGTTAAACCAATTCCTTCAGTGCTAGGCAATAAGACATGGCTTTAAGTCAGTCAACAAGTATTTACACCAACTTTTTCTATCTAGAGATAGATTTATCTACAGAGAACAATGAAGAACAGTAAACATTTCCTGTGTCTTTTCTCTCTCCTCCTTAAAGGAATTAAACCATTGCTGACACAGGAAGAAATTAATTGCTTGACTGCAGCGAACACTTCATAACCTCTTCAAATTCTTCTGGTGATCATGACCCTCAGTTTGAGATACAATATCCAGAGTAAATAAGCATCTGCTACCCCATAAAAAAGCCACAGAAAATTCCTTATTATTTATTAGAATAGATTTCTTTATCACCCTTGGCATTTGGGTTTCTCACCTCAAAGGACTTGCTAAAACTCAAAAATAATTCGTATCACAAAAAGTCTTAATGGATAGCAAGAATATATATACATTTGTTCAAGGTTACTCAAAAGTCACCGATGATGGAAAATAAAGTAATCTTTATGCTCCAGGTCCCAGTATCTCTAAATAAAATGCATTAAAAAAAAAATAATCAAGTTTATTATCTCTATCTACAACTTGTGGGGTGATGATTTCCTTTATAATATGCTGAATCTTCCACCTGCCTAGAACAATAAACTTCAGAAAATAATACGAGAGGAAAAATCCCTCTTGCTTTCAAGATTATAATTTCAGAAGTGATTCATTGAAATTAGTTTCAAACAAAAAAGAGTTGGGATAAAAGATGAAAATGGTGGGGTTTTTTTATTTGCTTTGTATTGATTCTGCTTTAATCTCTGTGTAAAGACTAGCTGTTTCTAGGTGTGAGGCATGGCAAGTAAGTGGAATGAATGGGACATCAAAATGACACAACAGTACTTAGAGTCTACTGTTCTTTGTTATATAGACTGTTGTACATATATCTATGAGATGCTTTTCTGCTCTGCACATCTAATTCCAGGAAAAGCAAAGAGAATACTGCTGCTGTTACTCTTTTTTTTTTTCTTTCTTCTCCTTTTTTATAAATCGGTTTAATGAGGCAAATTATTTATAAATCTCACAAAATCAAGTTCAGATGAATCCTCTACTCATGTAAACATCTAACAAAGAAAAAAACTTGATTAACTGAAGTCTTCTCTGTTCTTGAATTCAAGCAGCAAGCTACATAACTTGAACTGGTTTTCTATCTGAGTTTTCCCAATGGCCACTGGAAACTTGAGGGGTTTTCCACCCTTCCAAGAACAAGAGAGAACTAAATCAAAAATCAGATGCTTATGTCTCAACACCAAAATGAAGCACTGACCTGAACATCAACGCTGGGCTGCAGTTCTTAGGAACAGAGAATCTAATAGACTATAAAACTACTCCACTGAGCCAACATTCATTTCCATAAATGGATTATTAAAAGCCTAATAAATGTTTCTACTGTTTGCCACATTACTTTTAAGTAAACTGTGTTTCTTCTCCTTTCCTCCTTTCCTGCCTACTCCAAATAATAATGATTTGATTTATAAAATGCTCAAAGATCAAAAAGACAACAGACATCCTACTTGCTCATAATACGTACCATAAAAACACAGGGTCAGGAAACAAAATCCAGAGTTACTTTAAGCCAGACAAACCATAGGTATCCTAGGAAAGCAGCAGGATAACAGCAGCACCACAGAACAGAATGATGTGCTGTATCCTGATTCAAAAGCCTCAATGAGCCAAAAGATAATTCAGGTTCCTAGTCATTGTAGAGTTTACAGTTTAGCATGATGCCATCCCTGCTGCAGCTGTGCCTGCACAACAGGAGCAACCTAAGGCCACCACTAAGAATATCGTGACTGAGCCTGCCATTTAGTAAAGCTCCTAAGGACATTCCAAACCTCAAGTAAGACTTTGTATGTTTAAACATTTCTGTGTTCACTGTCACATACTTGTCTTTTGATGGCTGGGTTCACATTTATATTTAAAAGATACATACCTACGTGCTCTGCTACATAGTACAATCGCAAAAAAATCCAAGGAACAGAAACCAGTGAGCCCTTGGCTGCCATCATCTTTTTGCAATATCAAACGCACCTGGGAAAGGTAGTAATTTCTCAGGAAAAGCATTTAAGATGCTTAAAAGCAATTTACATTTTTTTAATTTTGTGGAACGACATTTCATCCCTTTTTTTTTTCCATCTTACATATTTAAGACTCTATTTTATCATCATCAGTGTTCATCCAGCAAAACACTTGTGTTCAACTTCAAGCACATCTGTAGTTTCACATCAGTGAGATTATTTCGTCAGCTAAGAGCTTGTCTAAAAGTTTTTTTGCAGTTAAAGACATAGAGCTCAGCACCTTGCTCGACAGGACCCTTTAACGAAGCAAGGATAAACTGGAACCCTGATAAGAAATTATTGTAAAGTAGTTAGGAAACAGAAAAATAGCTCTGTAAAATATATTAATATTTTCTTCTGGGCTATAGGATTTAGCTGAACCAATTCCTAGTTCTGAAAAAGGTATTCATAATACCTTTTATTGTTGCTTAAACCACTATCAAAAGTGTTTAGAAGTAACAGACATGATTTTATAGTAAAAAAAAATTATTTCTCGGTAAATATTTTACAGAATAGATTCAAGACACGACTGGAGGAATTCTACTAAAATGTAAGAGAAACATCAAAAAAAGCTCATAGTTGCAGCAACTTTTTTCACCACGAACAGTGCTTTTGTGAAAAGGTAAAACATCTTTACTCATAATGAACAGAAAAAAGTTCCATACACAGGCCCCAGAACAAAATTTAATGTAAGGAATCAATGTTTAGCATGACTTGCTGGATTTGGACTAGAAGAAGTGTGTGCCTGATCATGTATAGGCACTGACTGCTATGATTCAGCTTATGGAAACCAACAGGACCAGCTGCATAGAACCATAGATGGAAAAGACCTCTAGAGATCATCTAGTCGAACCCCCCCAGCCAAAGCAGGGTCACCCAGAGCAGGCTGCACAGGATTGTGTTAAATGGGTTTTGAGTATCTCCTGAGGAGACCCCACACCTTCTCTGGGCAGCCTCGCCCAGCACTGACTCCTGGGGAACACTGCGAGTTCCAGGCCTCCAACTAGACTGGTCCAGCCCGAGCTCTTCTGCAGCACATAAACAGTCTTCCACCCACATCATTCTGTTCTCCATTGTGCTATAGGAAGTGTTTCTTCCTATGTCCCTCTGGAATTATAGAGATAAGAAACACAGAGAGAAGCTGCTTGTTCACTTCTCGGGCTATCCAACATTGCTATTTTCTTACCCAGCAGCGCAGCTTACTCAGGCAATGCAGAAGGGAACCCCCTGTGCTACCAGGGAAAAGAAGAGCAAGCGCTGCTGGTCTACAAAGCCGTGACGTTAGGCACCCCAGAAAGAAGAGGGAGGTGCTCGTTGTAAGTCACAGAACTTTGTGATTTCTTCCATCAAAGTAGGCTTCTTAGCTAGATTAAGCACTGCCTAGCTATGTGCAAAGGAATTTTGAGTAATTCCTCCTTCATAATGTGTTTTAAAAGCAGCTGACTGGCATTATTTGCCTCAGCCATTTAGGACACAGATAGAAACAGAAGCTGGAGAAAGACGAAGATATGAGTGAGACAAGGAGAAGCAAAATTCCGGTCCCTTCCAACTCTAACCATTCTATGATTCTAACATTTACAGCAGTAACTACCACTGCTCTCTACTCTCCAGAGGGTAGAATACAGCTAAGTATTTACTTGGCTTATTTGAAACGGCTTTTCCTTGAAATGGTGCACCTAGAGACAAGACTAGCAAATTCATTGGTGTGCATTTTCAGTAATCTGTGAAATCCAGTGCTGAACATGCATTTTTAAGGATGACATTTTCTGCCTATTCCAACCAGCACTTATAAACAAGGGACCGGGCCTAGATTTCAAGTACCTGGGCTGGATAAGACAGTAGGCTTTTCAGGCATGTCCCATTTGACAAGAGATACCAAGCACATGTAACAGGGATGATGACAGAAATAGGACTCGGTCTTATTTAAATAAGGCAGAAAAATAATACTAAATATTACACACAATAATACACTGACTTACTTGTTGATCACATAAACATAAAAGAAAGTATGAAAAACTCAGTGGTGTTCATGATGAATAAGCACAAATATTACTGAGCAGCAGTGTTACTCTCAAGAGGTCACATTCCTGGTGGGAAGGCAGGGCTCCTCTCCTAAATTAACATGAATTAGGGTGCCTATTAGGACTTAACACTTTTAAAAATCTTCCCACAAAGTAGTTTCTATTCTGAAGTTACTATCACAGCACCTGACAACAGCCCAGACAGAAAAGAACAGCAAAAGTTCTTTAAAATTTTAGGTTTGGTATAAAACATAAGATGTAAACCCACTATTCAATCTTTACTAGCTTTATAATTCATTTTAGTAAAAGGTAGAACTGAGACCTGCTTTGGTAAGATAACACACTAATCCTTTCACCTCTAGGACATCTGTTTTGTCTAACACAAGTTCCTGAACAAACAGAATATGGTGTTCCGCTTTTCGACAGTAGTTCCTATCAGAAAACTGATCACCACATCTGATTGAGAACAATCAGCAGCCTTTGGCAGAGACTCAGCGTTGAGCTGTGAATCATCTCTTACCCTGGAAGGCTGCGATCGGGAGAAAAGGGTGGGGATCAATAGTAACGCCGGGTACTGACAGCCCACATTTTTGACCAGATGCACAGTATTTGCTTATATGAATAAGAAGTCAGAACTCTCCATTTTCACCATGACTCTGTCCTTCACTGTTCCACGCACTCCACGATCGGAAGGAGTAATTGAAAAAAGAAAATTAAAATGTTAGAACAATTACAGTCCCATATATGACCTTTAAACTTTAGATTTGAACTACTGAGTAAGGTTGAATGCGTAAAGGTCTGGCCATTGTAAAGTTAAACTTTTTATATATAGCAAAAATGTAATATACACGTGGAAAGCTTTCCAATGAAACCTTAGCCATAAGCAGCCTCTGCAAATTTTGAACCGTCAGCCAGCAACAGGAAATTAGTGCTTAGTTTTTTGAAGACATTTACTCTGAAACATTCTCTACTCCATAACCTGTACGCCTTGTTTGTCAATGAGTCAGTTCCTGTTAATAAGTCATGCAAAATGATGCAGATTGAAGTTATGCAAAGAAAATTATCTTTCGTGAAACTACTGTGTTAGCTGATTTGCCTACTTAACATGTTGTGACAGCTTCAAGATCTTGAAACTGTCTAGAGATATACACAAACCATTAAAAACTCCAGAAAAGCTGCATTTGAAATAATAGCAAGTGTCAAAATATCTTGGAAAACGTAGGGCAATAAAATATTAATAACAAAACAGCTGTTTAATGGCAGCCTACCAAACACTTACAACATGTTGATGTTATTTATACAAGAAGAGAGGGTATGTCACATTTGGAAAATGATGTCCTGTGGTTCTCCAGGATGCTTTAAGCACATATTAGAATAAAAAAGGAGCTATTTCACTATATTTAAATTTAACCAGTGCAGTAACAAAAATGACAACTTACTTAGCCAAAAAGCTTCCTTTGTACACTGACTCTTGACAGCCTTCAAAAAAATAAGAACAAATAATGCCTTGTTCTGACATTAACATTTTTGTTACCTGTCAGTGATTTTTGTTTATGGGTTGGTTTGTTTTCAAATACCAAACACACAACAGCAGCCAGAAGACCCCTATTGTCAATATAGATTGAATGACCTTAAGTAGATGCATGTGACCTCCAGCTCTAAGAGACAGA
Source organism: Tringa tobata (assembly GCA_033628505.1). Classification (NCBI taxonomy): domain Eukaryota; kingdom Metazoa; phylum Chordata; class Aves; order Charadriiformes; family Scolopacidae; genus Tringa; species Tringa tobata. Next base: position 3,189,281 of record JAHREE010000308.1, on the reverse strand, counting down.
AACAAAATAAAAACTTCAGATGGAACACTGAAGTTCTAGATTATTCTGCAGGATTAAGGATCATCAGAATAAATGGATTTTTCTTTTATGATCTCCAATTTTGAGATATTGTAAACATGTAAAATCCTTCTAAAAAAATCGATAGTGACAGGTTTAAGCACTCCAGTATGAACCTGTAGTTGCAAAACTTAAAGAGCGTGCAGCAGTTGTCTTTATGAAAATGGTTACCTTGTCCTGTTTTTTTCAGTTTGATTTTCTAGAACCTTGAAAAAAAAAAAAAAGATAAACCTTTCCTTTTTTCTTTTTTTTTTTTCTTAAGTGCCATTTTCTTAATGAGAAATTGATGAATGATGACATCTGGCAAGAGAAAAAAAGCATATGGTGTAACTAGCTGTTTCTACAGAGGTTAAAATCAGCTTTGCAATTTTCTCTGGTTGCCATTCTGATTGACAGATCATCAAATAAATCACTCACTCTTCTCCCCCTCTGTGCTGGTCCTCTATACCACCGAAGACACCAGGGGGTAAATTTTCGCTGTAGTGTATGAAGAATTAGACACGCAAGATCCATTAACATAAATGGGATTTTTGCACCTAATTCCCTACACACCATGCTGAAAAATGTTGCCGTAGGATATAATATTCATGTTTTCTTCTTTATTCTATTTATAATTTTTAATTATTAATTTGTAGCATAATTGGGTTCTTCTAAAGAAAATGAAATGCCTAGTTCCCTAAAATATTGTTTAAGACCCCTTGGGCTTGATGTAGAAGATGACAGGGAGTATGTATGTATTCAATCCAAAAACTCACAGAAAGTAGGATGAAATAGGATTTTTGAGCACACATTCAAATTGGCTCTGCTTCCTGCACAGTTATTACCTAAACCTTACCTGTTTCAGCCCAACCCATCTTATCCTCATCTCTCTCAAAAAGTAATCAAAATGGATAAAGCATGTGAAAATTAGAAGAAAACAAAGGGTGTTTAAAACTAACTCAGTCACTGAAATGTGGGTTTGGTTTTTTTAAAAAAATTATTATTAGAGCAACTCTGGATCAATGGAATGGGGTAGAAGGGTTGTTTTCGAGGCTTTTCTTTAGTGATCCCTCACACTGTTAGATTAAAGCAGTTTTTCTGAATGATACTTAACTGCAGTCTGTTTCCATTCCTTTGCTTTCATTGAAAAATCCTGAAATTGATTTATCTAATTTCAATCTGCAGCAATTTTAAATCTTTCATTTTGATAAATGTACAAATAATCAATTTGGGTTGATCTATTTTCTTTTTTCAGAGGCTTAATGGCTATACTGAAAAAATTATAATTCAACTGCATTGACATAAAAATGAGATAAGAAATGAGATATGGAAAGTTCATGATCAGGACATAATTTGCTATCCTAAACCATTTCCAGTTACAGAATATATACCTTTCTATAAGCAGACATCATCCTTCGCATTTCTATGTTAAACTGGCAAAGGTACCAGAAAGAATTGTTTCTAGATATTAAATCTATGTGGTATGACCAACATTTTCCAAAGATTCAAAAGAAGTGGTCCTCCATACCGAAGGGCTCAAAAATATAAGATAGTAGACAAAGTTTCAGGAACAAAAAAAACCCAAAAATCCTCAACAAACCCAAAACTAACAAAAAGAAAGTGCCGTGGGGGAAGATGGGGCAGGTTCAAAGAAAAATAAATTACCTGAATAGCAACATAAAGTCAGATGGCTGAGTTTGCTATCACAAAGCTTAAGATCTGCAAAACTGAGATAACACTAACAAATTGCTGGGTCAGACAAATAATTTATTGCATTTATTAGGCACTGAAGAGACGCCAAAGCAAAGAATGCTCTATCGGTAAAGAAGCTGACAATGAGGATGAAGCAACTAAGTCTGACATTGCACATTTGTTGAGGGAGAAACTGAGATTTATGAGATGACCTAATGTGCAAAAAGTCCAAAATAACTCCTGGCTCACAGATCTGAACAAGAATTGTCTTCTTGAAAGTGGTGAGGAAAAGTAGGAGGAATGTTGAGAGATTAAATGTCTCATTCATTTTGGCTAAGATTAATATTACAAAAAAAGCTCAATGGAACATGCCAGAGAGAGAAAAAAACACTACGTGACAGAAGAGAGGTCAGAATGGGAGTGCTAAACTTGCAACTTATTCAACACGTTTAAATTTGAAAGAGACAATTTAAAACTATAAGACAGTATTGGGACCTTTATTTCCAGTGTGTGCTACCATGTTTTCCTCCATACTGTCAGAATGCACTTTGTTAAAAAATACTGTCCTGGTTTGAGGCAGAACAGAATCAATTTTCATTTCAGTAATTTTACCTTTTAGTTAAGTCTCTTCTACCAAACGGCACTCTCTGAAATTAATGGCATATTTTTCAGACAGTGTCTGCTTTTGGCAGTGATAAGGTCTGATGTTTACAGTGAATACCAAGGAAGGATATGCAGAGAGGCTCTTATTGCTGTAACAACCAAAGGCAGCTAACTTTGTTGTGTGCCCCGTTGGAGGGTCAGAAACAGAAGAGCATAGAGGAGTCGCACCTGTGGGAAGGAGCAGGTGATCCAAACCTGACCAGAGTATTCCACCCCATCTACCTCATGCTCAGTATGAAAGCTGAAGGACCAAAGGGGTCAGCCTCCTTCTTCAATGCCTGATGTCCAAGAAGGACTCTGTTCACCTGCCTTTGATCTCAATCCTTGTGTTCCTGTATCCAGTTCCCATCCATCACTGAGTCCAGTCTGAGACCTTTCCAGTGTCTGCTGGTGACGTGATAATCATCCTGGGAACTTGATACTGTTTATTTTAATAGATTGTATAGATTTCATTACTTTCTTCTTGATGGTATTATATTTTATTATTAATATTTATTTTATTAAAGTATTTTTTGTGGTTTTTTGAACACATACGTGTCACCTCCTTATTCTCTCCCCCTCCTGTTCTAGGAAGGGAGCGAGAGATTAAAAGAGAGCATCTGTCATTTACTTACTGGCCAGCCCAGCTTAAACCACGACAAATAAAAATTCAAACTCTAGACAAAGCATGTTCATATAAGAACAGTATGAACACAAAGCTTATTTTCTATCTTGGTCCCTTTCTGATAAAGCCTGACGAACAGTGCCTGTGTTCCTTACAGTTTGGTTTTATATAACATAAGCTTCGTTTGAACAAGTATTCTGGTAAGCAACAGCTATGTCTATAATGATTTCTATAAAATGTTCTGCTCACTTTTTAATCTAACAGCTATAGACATCACTTCAGTAAAGAGAGAAGGGAAACCTGCACCTGTTTGGTTCTTGTGTGACATGTTTTTATACAAGAATATATTTTCACATAGTATAATGGCACTCTTCATACTTTCTTTTCCTTAACATTTTTGCTTCTTTTTACTTTTCAGAAGCATAGATTGAGAAAACGCTGCAATCTCTTCAATTTTCAAATAGAAAAACACAGTAAGCCTGTTTCCTCCTGTAGTGTTTTTTAAGTTTATACAGACTTTTTTTTTTCCTCTCTTGCTACAGCCAAATACAATGGGAGAAATCCCTTCCGTTCATATTAACGCTCTTTCTAAGGGTAAGGTCTGTCACAGTTTGGGAGTTTACAACACCTTATATAAAGCCCCCTCATATCTGACATAACCATTTATCCAAACAATGTTAACACTATCTTCATTTCTGCTAAAGTATACATACATTTTTCAATCAATCCTGAAATTACTGAGTAGGAGCTTTTTTGGATGCCTGCTAAAATGGACATGGTCATATTTGTCATAATTTCTCCCAGTTTTATTAGTCTGCATTTTTCTGACAGCTACATTTCTAATGTTTCCAGAACTTCTCTGTTGTTTTCATCTACCTAACAGCTTCTGGTACTCCAACTGCAGCTGCATCCCCCGTGAATATACTTTCTGTTTACTATTGCTAGATTACAATGAACATAATTAATAAGAAACACTAGGCAATTCAAACACTATGCGTCAAAATGGGATATGACAAATTGACAGTCGAATAGACCCAGTTTTATTTCTCCTGAAGACATGATGAAATGTCCAGTAAGTTACCAGAGATGGTGCCAAGAGATTAAATCTTCTTGTCAATAGCATAGAAAAGTCAATGCTACTTTCAAGAGATTGCTGATAAAAGATTATAGAAATATTTTGCCTCTTATAGGTAACAACCACCCCTGTTGTCCTTATCTTTTAAGTTCTTAATTAGGAGATTCAAAACACTCTTGGTGACACACTTAATGCAAACTTTTGGACTTACATGGATTCAAGTTTAAGAGCACTTTTGTTTCCATTCCCTTGGGGAGTATTGTTCCCTGGTGCTCTGAAGAATTTGATTTCCACAAATTCTGGCACAAGACACGTATTGCATATAGGAAGAGAGTGATCACTAGTTTATTTTCTATATAGGTATGTAAATATATATATATATATGTTTGTGTATAATCTAAGTTGCCTTCATTGTAGTTATTACTTAGTTTTATTCAGAAGAAAGTAAGTGGCTCAGATAGACAACATTAAACATATGTTTTGTACCTTTTAAAAAAATATGAAAGGAAAATGGTAAAGGTACTTGTGTGTGTAACTGCACTCTGTTTGAGGGTACTGTATGGAAACGGTATATATTATGCACCTCATCTTATACACGTCTAAGAAACTCATTGTCTGCCTAAAGTATTTAAGCCCTGTAAAGCTTTAAAAATATGGCCTTCAGCACCTTCATACTGTAATAACAAAGCTTGCAGTTTTGTTGCAATGTAGTTGAGTAGTTGAACTATATATATCCCTTAAAATGTTAAATGAAAGTGCTATTTCTCAAGCATCACTGTTCTTTAAATCTGACTCTAGCTCCCTTATCTATCTTGCTTTTATCTAAGCAGATTATAATTGATCAGACTTATCAGTAATGTGGTTTATTATTTCATGAGCTTTATTGAAAGAGTCTGCTCTTCCCCTGTCCAAGACTGAGATGAGTTTGTATATGCTGTTTATGGTAGAACTGACCACTTTTGCAGCTATATCGCTGTGCAGATTGACACCTAATTTGTTTTCCCACTATCACCTCAAGGTCTCTCAGTCCTATTTCTTCACAGTCATTTCCTCTCAGTTGTATGAGTTTTCATTTTCCCCAATGAACTTTCCCACATTCATTATGAAATTTTACTATGATAATCTATTGACAAGAAATACAAGACAAAAAATACTTAAAAAAAAAATAAATCCTGAACAATTCTGCTGAAAAGGAAGACCCTGAAATCAGTATGTGAAATTCTCTGTAATAATGTGTCTCTCTCTTTATCAGAGGAGGCATGTTTTTGCAAAACTGCTTAAGTAGTTTCATAAATATTTTTGTCATAATTTATAATGGTAAATCACTTGAAAAAAAAAAAAAATTCTTCAAATGAATTGTAGCCAATGCTGTAATTACTGTCAGTTAGGAGGTGCAAGTAGAATTTATTTTTGTTTTCATTACAGTGACATGAGAGATACTGTTCCTTCATTGGGATGCAATTCGGTCTTCACATTTAGCTTTACAATGTAGATTCTTCCTACCTCATAAGAAAACCTAAAGCCAAATTAATCTATGGAAAAAATAAATTTAAAAAAGTATCAATTAAACTATTTGTCAATGTGATTACTATTGTATTTATTATAACATGTACCTGGTTTATTATAATGCTTATGACAAAGCTAGATATATCTGATTGATATATCTAAAGATTAAAAATCTGGTCAGAGAAATGAAGTTCATTTCATCTCACTAAGGTGAAATTAACAAAATATAAAGTTATTTCGGAAACTATTGCTAATCCTGATGTCTGTTAGGATAGTTCCTTGGTTCAGATAAACAGTATCTTGCTTTCTATCATATATGATGTATTATTTTATATATTTGAATACATACACACATATTCAAAACTTGTAAGTTTAGAAACAGATATCTACACGTATGCTCAATCCCTTAAGCATCATATTTATATGATTTTATAAAAAGTTACTTGCTTATTAACATTAATTGACCTTTTTACTACAAATTGTTAACCAAGTAATGAATGAAGAAATCTTCCCACACCCCACAGCCAATGATCACACTGAGAATATTTAGTCCCTCATATCCTTGATTTGATTGTCTATAATTTTAAACTGCAATGCTTGCACACAAAGGGATCACTTTATGGCAATAAAGTTCTTAAAAGATGCCACCATCTACTGAAAGACCATTAGCAGACCTTAATTATTATGATTGTTTACAGGAAAACTGTGGAAGAAACCTACCATGTAGTTAAAACTATTGGAAAAAAAGCAGCTTGTCCTTCAGTGGTTTGTTGCTATATTCCACAAAGAAACCCACACAAAGCAGTATCATATGTACTTCTTTGCATAAAACTGACCAGCTTAAAAAGCGCAGATTTCTTGTGCAGTTAAAACCCAATTAATCAAAAAAAACCCAACACACCAAACCAAAACCACCAAACAGGAGTAACCAACCTTAAATTTAAATGTGAGACATTTAAGTTTCCCACTTAGTTATGGATGATTTCTTTTTAGACCAATAAACAGAAGAAATATGTCTGAATTATTTTAATATTTTAGATTTTGCATAAATGCATTTTGTAATTCATAAGAATAGTGCTGTGTTTTGAGACTTTATCGTAAACATAATTTCTCTTAATTTCATTCATAATTATATTTGTATTTCTGAATGGAATATAAATGACAGGTAACAAAAGAAGTATTCTTGTGCTCAATATATGAGTAAGAAAAAAAAAATCAGAAAACTATCAGGAGGTGTTGACTTAAAGGAGAGTTAAGTATAGAAAGGATGTAAACATTTACTCCAGAAAGAAACAGATCTGCCATCTAATGTTAATTTTGTACAACAAATGAACAAAAACCACACCACAAAGAGCAGGACAGAATCTGCTTCCTATCCCATGTCACCATATTGCAAGTTCACCCAGCTTTTATTTGTTAGTCTTATTTCCACCCATCAGCTGTGCAAGCTAGAAACTTTAAAGATTTTTGTTTTCATGGTTGTGAAAACAAAACTGGAACTGTGAACACCTAAGCCTCAAACAGCAAAATGGAAATGAACCCATAATACTCGAATCTTAATTTCAAAACTATTATAGTTCATACAGGTTTGTTTGCTATGTAGCATTATCTGTGCTAAGACAGCATCTGATTTTGTCTCACTAAACCCTGTACTAATAATGGAGGAAAGAAGGAAAGAAAGAAAGATTCTGACCTAAAATATATGGAGAACATTATCTTAACTGTGTTAGTAGTCCCTGACCTTTCAGACTTGGTTAAGGAATGGACAAAGGGTTTAGTAAAATTTAAAGGAAGCTGAGAACTCCAGACAGGGCAGCTGGCAAGGATAAATCCAACATCAATGATAAAGACAAAGGTCAGGGGGCAAATATATGAAAATTGCTTTGTACAAGTGAGGATAGCAATACTATCACGTCTGTCATTTTTTTAGAGCCTCTGAATAATGATTTCCCGTGGATTGGGACCCAAATAAGCCTTAGGAGACTGTAATTCCTCTTTGGGTAAAAACCTCCTTTAAATACAACAATAGCCTAAAGATTACTTGAACAGCAATAAAGAACATCATTTGATCACACAGAGGAACTGAACCACAGACAACTCAGTTATGAAAGATTCCTCGTTACTAGAATGTCCACAAGATGATGTAGGCATTACAAGACAAGGAGAGAAAGAGCTTGAGCAAAAACGGACTCAAAGTCATCAGAATCGGAAGACTAAAGGAATTCCTTTCTCAGTTTGGATACACACAGTCAGGCTAAAAAGTTCTTTGCTGTGACAGGAGCTTTGAGCCCATGACTACTTGAGGTATGTATCCTTCTCTGGGGCCTGCTGTCCTACACAAATGGTGGCCTGCACAGAGAAGGGAAAGATGTGTAATCTGCATCTGTACTCAAAAGATAAAAAAAAAAAAAAAGTCTGGAAGGCTGAAAGCAGTACAGTCATGCAGTTAATGCCAAATCAATGGCAGCAATATATTTATTACAGCTTCCAATGAGGCACGAGCCCAGCTGAGTAAGAGACCACCACAGGCTGGGAAAAAGAAGTACATTTTGAAGTGAGACTTCATCCTATGCAGACAGACCTGAACCCCTTGCTCCTTTGGAACATTGGTGGGATCTTCAAGAAAGGAAAGACTGGTATCGAGCTTTAAATGTATGTTATTTAGAAAATTATACACACACAGTTCTAAGCACTATGATGATAAAATTGGCCTCTTACCAAAATGGAGATATATCAAACTAAGGACACTAATCACACTAATAAAAAGATTATATTTTTTTTTTCAGAACTCCTTAGCAGGATAAAAGCAATGCATCTGATACATTTGCCCTTCTACAGTTGTTTTTGCATTTCCCATATCTGATGGAAGAATGCATATGCACACGTGCGATCCAGCACTTTGCATCACAACAACCCATACTCCTATCTGATAGTGCATTATGCAGCCCTGCCTTCAGATAACATAACTGTAAACGGAAGTGATATAAATCAGTTACACTGACGAGTGGTTTTGTGCAATTGAAAATCTTAAGGCACCCCAATACTAAAGGTACAGAGTATTCTCGCTGTCCTGATGATGTCCAGCAGGACTGGACAACCTACAACATAATCCAGCTGCATAATTTGAGATTCCCATTTGGCATTGTAGTTTTCTGCAGGATTAATCATGGCCATAATGGATGGTAACATAAACACAATGTCTTCAGTATTAAACTCTCACTTCGAAGTCATAACACTTCCCATGCAGTAGCAGTACAATTCATAAATTATGGGAAAGCATTTGACATTCATTTGTTAAATAACCTCTTTCTGAAATGGAACAATGGGTCAAGATAAGCCGATTACTATTTACACATTTATCCAGCTGTATGACAGCTGTAGTCATAGGTAAAGCACACACTTGCATACGGGAAGAAGGCTGTTTGGAGTGGAAAACTAACCCGCTAATTTGCCGCAGCCACCCCCATTCTCAGTTTGCTCTGTGCCATTTTCCATCCTGGTCCCCTGGCCTCCTCCCCGGTGCCAAGGAGTCTGAGCAAGAGTGGCAGTTTTTCATAACTGCACCAAGTAAAACAACGTATTGCTGAGCTTAATCTCCCCAGAGCTAGAGCCACAAAGGCTGAGAAGAGCAAATCCCCATGCTTGAGGCAGGGAAGGGAAGAAGGAAGGATTTTGCTTCACTTTCCTCCTAGTTTTCCTGTGTGTTTTGAGAAGAGTACTGTAAAATTAAAGAGAAATTCAGAGGTAAAAGCAGAAAATTAAGAGAAGGGGGAAAGAAATAGACAAAATGTAGAGATAAGTAGTAAGTGACAGGGAAAAAGCCCACAGGGAATTAAATACTTGCAGTAGCAAGGAAGAAACAGGATAAGAAAGTTACTCTTCAGTTACTGTTTTATAGGATTCTGTCTACCAAAAGCACAGAGATGAAACATAAAATGATTAACAGCCAAAGGAGTAAGTAATATTTATAACCATCTATCATTGTAGGAAGTAAATTCAAGTTCATGTTAAAAGAAATATCAAACTTGCTGGCATTTAAAATAAGACAGGGTTAGATTATTTTAAATTAAATTTTAAATGCAGGTGAAATTTGTAATTTGTTGTATACCTGCTGACATTTTTGTTTTTCCCCAGACTCCTGGAGAGGCTAGAAGGCTTTATCTCAAAGAAGAGAGGGAGGACAGAAATCAAATTCCTGCTGAAAAGATGTATACATAAAAACATTCAACCTGCGGTATCTCACAGCCCTGATCACAATCTGAGCCTTTAAATCAGTACAGCTCATTGTCAATGAGGAGAAGATATGGAATGGGGAGACAAATCACACAAGTACACATGGGGAAGCAGGAAACCTAGCAAAGTAGATTTCTGGATGAAATAACAACCCTTTGTTAATATCAAAGACCAGGATACAGCCACGCTACAGCCAATTTCTATTACGGCTACTCTGTATACTCCTTTATATCGACACAAAGTCAATTTTAAATACTTGAACAGACTTTGTTCTCTGGTAGTGTTTTATACTCACTTTGCACTGATGCATGATTCAACAGTCATATAGGAAAAAGGACATTAAAGTCACTGCAAAGAGGTCTGGTGGTTTTAAATAACATTTTAATTTGAATTATAATAAGGTTAAGAGTGGAATTCTGAAAAGTTCATGACAAGCAACTCCATAGGCCATTACAGCTGTGATCATTTGAACTTAAGGTCAGGGAGATTATGTTCTAATGATTCAAATTTCATTTTGCTTTAGCATCTCTATGTTTCTTTAAGTCAAAGCATTGCACTTAAACATTCCTCTGATACCTGGGCTGAGGCTCTGAAAGGTAAAAGGAGACAACACATACACAAGCCTGAAGTGTTACTTTTGGAATGTATGAAAAAATCCATTTGACAAATAATCAAAGACAGAGTAAAAATACGTACACGTGGGCAAGTTTGTCACAGAGTTTGTTGCCTATTCTTCCATCTTCTGCACCAAGTCATAGCTGCAACTGCAGTCAAGACTTTATTCTTGTGCTGACATTTTCTTTCCTTTATTTACCCAAATGAACAACTAACTGTCTCACAAAGATGTTGTTCAATAGAGATCCTCGGTCTTCAATTTTGGAATCAGTCTTTGGAATCCTAACCATATAACACAAGTGGATCAGACAACACTAAAAGTTTCATACAAACTACTGATTGAAGCATGAATTGTACACAGATATTACACCTGAAGCCAGAAGGAAATTTTATCTTTTTTTTTCCCCCTAATGCGGGCATCCTAAACAGGATGCTCAGGACAAACTCCATTTCAAGCACCAACCCCATCTCAAACAGTGGCAATCCCTGTTAATCACTCTAAGTGCATCGCTGATTTGTTTACCAGCAAAACTGCCACTTGTCAAACTGCTCTCAGTACTGTTGTTTACAAGCTGCAGATGTAAATCATGATATAACCATAGGAAGGTGACTGCAACAAAATGTCCAAGCTCCTTTGAGGAGACAAGATGACAGGGTATAGAACAAACCTGCTCAATTGTTGATTTCCTGACACTGAACATAGGTTGCCAATTTTAGTCAATATTTCTTCAGTTTTAAATTAAAGATGATTGATCTACAAATACAATCGATCGATATTGCTGAGGGAAACCTACCTCACTTCACAGAGCTGTGGCTCACACAATAAAAGCTGTCAAAGGAGGGATAACATAAGAAAGTATTTGGAGATGCAATTTTGTCCTGTCTGGAGATTTCATCTGAGTCCACCATGCCCTTTGGCAGGGATAAGATGTATTACTATTGTAATAGGGAGTAGACAAGAAGATAAAGATGTCTGTTATTTCTCTTTGGCCATTCTCCATGAAGGAAAAATGAACTTCATTTAACTGCAACCATATTGACTTAGGTATTTTCTCAAACTTGCATGCCATGAATCCCTAATATTTTGCAAGAACAAAGACTCCTACCTGAACCAGGTCCACTGCAAAATGGGAAAAGTAGATACGCAGAAGATAATGTAAAACTGTCATGATAATTTTGTCAGGACTAGATAATTAAGTAGAAAAAAATAAGCAATGAACATTAATCTTCACTCAGTAAAGTGAAGATTACTTACCCCTTAAACAGCTTGTTAGTACTTATAATGGCAACAGTTTGATCCAAACCTAGTTTTCTAAGTCAAAAAATATTATAATTAAAAGTTGCTTTGGGTGCACAGGGGCACAGCTGTTTCTGAAACCCAGCTAAGCTGTTGTGACCCCTGTGGGTTCCAACTTGGCCTTCACATAAGACGGACAGCTGGGGAAAAGGGAGAGGGGGAGATAATGACCTTTTAGTCCCCATTATGAACCTGATCTAAAATCTGCAGAGGTCAACGGAAGGCTTCTTGATATTTTACATTCTCCAAACGTGTTCCAAAGCTTGTTGACTTTTTCTAATTTCTTAAAAGAAATTACATATATGTGGAATCAAACATACAAACAAGAATGTTAGGAACACACTTAACAGCTTTTCCCAGCTACCCAGTGTTTCATTAGTACTTACAAGTTAGTCTGATTCACCATTCCAACTTTGATTAAAGAAATATTAAATTATTTGTTTGAAAAAATAGCTTAAAGCTTGCAACAAATGTCCATCCATAAATCTGATATTCACATCTACAGAAAACACAGTCATGACGCCATAGTTCATGTCATAAGTCATTGCAACTCCCTCATTATCATGTGTACAGAGCACAGCTACTGGTTCATGCACTGTATTAGGGTATATTAACATTCTGTGTACAGAGTCTGTATTGGTTATATACAGAGAGAGAAAATGCAAGGGAACTGAATGGCATGTTTGGTTTTCTTTGCTGCTTGTTCTGACCACCAACAAGAGGACCACTGACATAATATAAGAGATGCTAATGTAAACATTACTGTCTTGAGATTCAATATTCACTATTATAATCACCTGTTCCTGGCCAGGTAAAAGTCAGATAGGAGAACTGCTTCTCACAGCTTTCTGGTACCGTTACGATCATGTACTGAATTACTGGGATAAGCATTTGAATCAGAAATAGGCATCAAAGAATACATCGTTTCATCAAGTCTCGCAGGGAGAAATGGCTGCCTTCAGAACATTTCCTTCCACAAAAAGCATGAGTAATGCAGCAGGGAGGAAAAACAAAGAACAGACGGCAACCTCAGACTCTCTAAACGGGGGCACTGTGTTGTCATTAATGACTAACACCAGAAAGTGTCTAGAAAAACTGCAACAATAAGCATAAGGGAAACTGAAGCAATAACATCACACTTTCACAGTTATAAAATCTCTCTGACATGCTTGGCAAGGGAGTTTAGTGTGAAGGGACTAGTACATGCAGGATGTAGTAGCAGCATAAAGAGAAAGAAAAAAAGCCTCTGCATTCGTTGATTAATCACAAGTGTGTCCTTGAGTTGCCTTCAAACGTTTGACTATGATAAAAAAAATTACTATCCAATGAAAGAGAATGACACCATTTTTTGAAAGCAAAAAATTGACAAATCTATGGCAATATATGTTACACCAGCCTACATGACTGGATGAAATTAGGGTCTGTCAAAGTCAATAGGTGTCTAGTAGCTTTTGGAGACAGATGCAACTTGTGAAGAAATCCTGAACGCTATTTGCAATGCTCTCTTGTACCCACTTTTTTTTCCCAGCAGTTGTTTTGTTGTAACTGGGAATATAGACTAAAAAATAGAAGAAAATTCAGTTTTAAGAAGTTGGAAGTCTTTGCTAAAAATGAGATCTCAAATGCAACACTTGTGTGCTTAAACCATGTAATAATTTGGTTATGGATAAATACTGAGTTCTTCCATGACCACTGTGCTCTTCTTTCATGTGGCAAGGCAATTATTTTCCTTTTGGGGATTCTGATTCTCCATCTAAAAGAAAGCCGTTCTCCACATATACCCATATTTTATAAAGACTGTGCTTAAAGCCCTTAAAGTATCCTTTGTTTACAGCTGCATAATTTTCCATGAAAAAAAATAGATATTTTGGTTAACTGATGAACCCAGGACATACACTCACCGTCCACCGACAGATTGCTGCAGGCAGGGCAACAGCTACTTTCTGTTGCTTTTTTCAGGTAGGTGACCTGACAGAAGGAATTCAGGCAAAATTATCTAGAAATAGAGCGGTTTTGATGAGACTTCTTTCTCCTCCACCATTTCTTTTTTGTTTCTTTTCTGTGCTGCAGTTTGCTTGGTAAAGCGTTTTCTGACGTATGCCCTAAAATTTCTCTGAGCTATGGGGGAGTAATTTCCTCAGCCTAATCTCCTCCACAAGACTGCAAAAACTGTAGGATAAAAGGGGAACTGTGGCGATTTACCTACTAATTAGTTGCTCTTATTAAGAAGAGCGAGATAATTGATTTTAGGATGCACTACCCCTTATTAAGACCTAATTTAACTGTATATCAAAGACTAATTAAATGGCATTATTCCATCTCACTGATGAGTTTTGATGCCTGGTGAATAGACTTGGGTGGAAGAAATCTATTTCTGAGTGTTCATCTATCTCACACAAATAACTATAAACTAAGAAATTGAGCAAAGGGAATTTTGGATTATCTAAAACTAACACATTTATTGGTATTCCTTCACACTGATAGTTTCCAGTGATAAATTAAAACATTTAAATACCTGCTGAGCATTACAGGGAAAGGGAAAGACAACGATTAGGCTCTCACTGTAAACAGTTTATTTAAACATTTAGGTAATTTTCTTACATTGAAGAATTGCATTTGTGAAAAGGATATATACTTTCATAGCATATTTCTCTGTTTATTCCAAAGAATTGTGTAGCTACAACAAATCAATGAACTACAAATAATAGATACTGTTTATTTGTGCCATTTTTCAAAACAGCTTAGAGAAAACAGACAGCATCTCTCTCCACTTTAAGAATTATTTGAATTTCTGATTATTTGTATATTTTGTATCCAAGTATATTTCATGCTAAAAAGGAGTAAAGGACAGAATTACACACCTGCAGTTCCTCCAAAGTCTGCAAGTTAAATTAAATGTAAAATAAGAAAAGATTATGTTGCTTTTGAGCAAAGGAAGTTTGAGTTTTCTAATAAATTCTGAGGTTTTTGATCCTTCACTTTTCATTTAAATGAACTCAATCTGTCCTAAAATAATTCCTTTAACAATCCAGTGGCTGGTTTAATAAAAAGCAACTTACAGTAAATTTGTGTGTGTAAAGCAAATCAATTCAAAGCTTTAATCCCATCAATCTACCCCCTAAATAAAATGTTTTGTCCTCTAGACAGAATTGCTCTGACAATACAAACTCATCGTTCTATTTAATCTGTTAAATCATGGCCCCAGAGATTATGATGAGCTGCTTCTCAAAGCCCCAGTGCACTGCAATACAATGTCTCTTGGATAAATCACAAGATCCTCACCAAAAAAAACCCAATGACTTCGCTACAACTCTGCGGTGTATTTCTTTGTTTCTAATAGTTTCTTTCACTGGCAATAACATTATCTGCACACAAAAGCATCAGTCATACGTCACTTTTTCATTAATTTTTGGCCAAGGTATAACTATCCAGCAGCAATCTAGTTTTAGACATCTGAAATAAATATTACCCTTTACTGACTGTAAGGTATTAACCTGAAACTGGAATTTTGCACATATAAAGTTTATTCTCTATTATCTGAAGGATAATTGTGCATTAATTATTCTTTTACTTATGCAAAAGGAAACAGTACTGTACAGGGAACAAATACTTATTTCATCATTTGCACAAACAATATTTATAAATAGGTAAGTGAGCAAACTATTTGTGTAAACAATCCCTAAATGACACGGGGCATGACCAACCTTGCAGCTAAGCTAAACGTAGGAGATTTTGGAAGAAAGAATTGCAATATAGAGTTTACTCTTCACTTCATGGAAAGTTATGAGGTTTTTATATATGAAGAGAATTATATCTAAATACTTTGAATGTCACTAGAGAAAGCTTACAGCTTTTTAAAAACAAAGAACTAAAATGCAAATAATCTTAAATATTACATAAGAATATAATGCTTTTCCTTCTTATTTAATGCATATGTCCTTTCCTAGTACCAACTCGATGGCTGGATTTATAAACGCAGATTTTCCATGCCCTTCTGTAGATATTCATGTTCATGAATGCATGTGCGCACTCTATGCAAAAATGCTCATGACTGAAGTTGCTGTGCAACTAGGCATAATTTTTATTCATGTTTTTGCCTAAAACTCAGTCTCGCTATCACAGATATTTGCTAAAACTGTAGGCAAAGAAGGGATACCTCCAGTAATTTGCAGTCCAAACACAGACGTTGTACAGCTACTAATCCAACATAACAGGCAAAAAAATGTTGCTCTAAGACCTTTCCTCAAAATCTTCCCTGTCCATCTTTTCTCCTAACTTGGTATTTCATTAAAAACCAGCAGGTTATCTTCCAAGTCAAGGCTCTGCTCTTACCTTGGACTTAAAAACTAAAAATAAAATATCCCACAACCCTCTGGCACTTCTACGCAACTCTCTATCTCCCTATTTTCTTTATTTGCATTTTGCTCTTTCAAGATTTCTGCTGGCATTTTCTGATTAACACCTTGAGAGATTACAGTACCATCATAGTGCTTTCATGTTCTACTTCAGGCCTCTTCTCTTTATACTTAAAACAGAGACTAGTATTAAGTGAGCACAACCTTTGATCTATCCATAAAGTTCCCATACTACTGACATGAAAAGATACCTCACTATTGCACCAGAAAACAGTTTAGAGAAAAAAGTGAACAGTTTGGAGCCTCCGTCTCAATGTGATAGCACTGTCTCTTAATGGAGTACTTGTCGTAATAATAATTGCAGACTTTGGTGCAGGATTTACAGAGAGATTGTATTTATCAACAACTTTTTTGAAGAAGTCCACTGGATTCAGTGCCCAATACATAGATACGCTGGCAGCCCCCTTTTCATTTTGTTAAAGATGTTGGCACAAGGATAGATTTGGCATTAAATAGAAGACGTTATACTAGAGACAATAACAACTATTTTACTAAGATCCTTCACTACACTCATCTGATGAAAAGGTTAATCATATGGGGAAGTTAAAATATCAAGTTGGATTTTTTTGTTGTTTACTCACAGAGCAACAGCAACATAAGGCGGTTAAATAAAAAAATAATTAAAAAAACCCAACCCAAAGACCACAACTTTTTTTTCTCCCTCCCTTCAGTTAACATTTACAAAAAGGAAAATCTGACAGTATTCAAGAGCCAAACTTCAGGAATTATTAAAAAGCATGACACATAGATAATCAAGTCATATATTACTAAAGAAAGAACCAATGCTAGAACATGCTAAATGGCAAAACAAGTAAACGCTATGTGTCTAATCCAAAAAAAGAGATTCAAAAATGATTGACAAGCTTCTCCAAAATGGGAAAGTTCTATTCTGCCTTCAAGGTACTACTGCATAGACAGTTTGCTTCCTTCCAGTGAGCAGTAACTAAATAACACAGCAGAGTTTTACACTCGTTTCAGATCTTTTGCCTACCATGCTAGAATGTCAACTTTTCTTCAACCTTTCTATCCTTAATGAGAAATCTACTATTTATTTACAAGTGTGTGCATGATACCAACTTTCTTGTTTATTTTTCACATCACGATCTTAGGCAAACAATTCACATAGAGGAAAGAGATTTAGTTTCCTTTTTAGTTGTTTTTTTTTTTTTTCACCGGAAACATAAATAAGACCAGCATGAGAATCAATTGCATTTGAATTTCTCCTGATCTCAAATGTTCACCTGAACATATTGTAAAATCAGAGCACAGAAGACACTTGGGGAAAGAAAAAGAAGGAAAAAAAAAAAAACAAAAAAAAAACGGGGGAAAAAGGAAAAAAGGAAGAGAAAAAAAAGAAATACCTAAGAAATAGATAACGTAGGTTACTTGATTCCTCAATTTAATTTTATATTTATTAAGTTTTTTAATAAATATGCACATTTTGATAAAGACCAAATCATACTGACATCAAAAAATTTTTGTCAAATAAAAAATAGAATTTATTTTTAATCAAAGATTTTCTTGAAGATTACAATAGCAAAATGTGTGTCTAGAAAGCAAGTTGGGTGGAGGTCTTTTTTATGACAGTTTGACACCGATACCCTTTTATCTTTCCTACCTAATTCAACCAGAGTTGTTTGATGTATTTAACACCACCCTGCAAGTGAGGCTACAGAGGTGATAAAATATGACACTGACTCTACATATTCCAAACATTCCTGCTAAAAATCACTTCCAGCACATTGGAGAATTTCAAGGCATATCACAATCCTGAAAGCCAGAGAACAAATCTGATCTAACCTTCATTGTAATATTAAACAAATAGCTCAGTATTCATGGTGTTTTGCTTTCTCCTGTATAAGAAATGAATATAATTTTCAAAATAATCCAAAGTTTTCTCATAAATAATACTGTGACTATCTCAACACTTGTGCAGTGGTCCACATAAAACTTCAGGAAATTAAACCACTAGCTGATTAATTCTATATAAACAAGTATTCTGGAAGGCCAGCAACAATTTATGGTAATAAGTTAGCCGCAATTAGTAATAGAACCCTTAAAATAGCTGCATCCTCCTGAGTTTGCTATATTCCGGAAACGATAAAATAATTTTTTTCCACTGTAACTAAAATGGTAATTGAAAGCTGATTTAGGATCAAAGAAAACCTCAAGGATATAAATATTTCTAGTTGGCTATGAAGTGTTCTCATCAAAATTTCTTGAAAGTGGATGCTCCAATAGTAGTACACTTCTATGAGCCAAATAGAAGTAAGATATTTTTTCAAAGACTTATACATGGAAAAAAAAGGAGAAGTTAAAAATTAAAAAAAAATAGCTTTGATGGGGAAAAAAAATCCACATGTTTTACCACAGAATCTAAGTGCTGTTAGCTGAAGATCATTATAAAATGGTCTATTTCACGTAGCTGGGAAAAAAACCCACAAAACCAGAAAAAAGAATCCCAACATCACTAATGAGTAAATATCAATTGCCATTAAGACATCACAATTACTTCACTAATTCTTTATTTTTTTGCATCCAGTGTTGTCACAAGACACCAGCCATTACAGCAACTTTGCTTTTTCGTCATGACTGGCAAAATCTGGTTTATAATCCCTCCATCTACTGACTTCAATATTTGCATTCATTTTTAAATTATTTTCTTACTATGTACAACAGTTTCTAGAACACACATGTTAAATTTTTAAAGCAATTCCATAAATACGCAAGTTTTTGGTCAAAGTAACACTGAGATTGAAACTAAGGCAACAGTTCCAAGACTGAGCTGATCACACTTTGGGATATTAAAGACGAAAACAAACAATTCCCATGCAGGAGAAAGGTATGAGGTAACATTCTTCCATAAACCATGGGTTCTTCAGTTGCCTGAATCTCAAGAAAGAAACAGAGAATGTAGCTTCGAATTGCTGACATTTATCTTACTAACACACCTAGTCAATATGCAGTATGCAAAAAAAATCCCTGTGGATCACTACTATATATTCTCATCCAGTCTTTTGGGATATATCCCCTGGATTGCATTCACTTCCTTTTAACACATTTATTATTTAAAAACTGTTAGTAGAACTATTTATTCAAAATTGTTGTCCTCTTGAGCAACCTGACCAATTCATTGATGGATTTGAAGGAATTAATACAATTAATATATTTTAAGGGATGACCTATGACACAAAATGTTAAATTTCAAATTGTTTTTCTCCCCTAGTTATCAGTGCCGAATAATTAACATATGCACAAAATCTTAGTTCAAAGCTGAAAAGTGCACTTGAATATTTGAAACCTAGGTAGAAAATGATGACCTTTCAGGTGTCGCTGCTAAGGAAGTGAGAGATCAGATCCAGCAACTTGCTCAAGGGTTATGGTGTATTAGCATAATAAATTCCAGAGTCTTTGGGACCGCACAGGCTGGAAGGCAACAGGGGGACACACAATGGCAAAATGAAAAAAGTCAGGTGACAGAGGAGGATTATTATTTTCCATTGTCAATTATTGTAATTCTGTGTTTCTCTATGCTTCTGACTGTATCTTTCCCCCTGACAAGTAGGTTAATTTCCTCAAAGTTGACTACTACTAAGTTTTCCAAAGGAATCACTGTCTAAATTTTTCACTCTTCTGACACAATGTTCTGCCTGGCTGTATAATATACAGGCTGCAGATTTTTCATCTGGCAGTTCTACATAACCTGCAGGTATGAGCAATCCTATGACCAACCATAACTATCAAGCTTGTCTCCCCAAAACCAAACATACACAGTGAAATCACGGAAGTAGCATTCTAAGGTGTTACTATGTTAAATCTCAAAACTCAGAAATAGGTCTTTCAGCACGTCTGACTTGAAAGCAGAAAGGAAAGCTATAGAGAGATAGAACCTCTCATGTCACTAATTTATATGTGCCATAATCTTCTGCTGACAAGATTTTTTTTTGCTGTGAAAAAAAACCATATTGTAAAACACACCACTAAACA
The DNA here is from genome assembly GCA_033628505.1 of Tringa tobata. Lineage (NCBI taxonomy): Eukaryota > Metazoa > Chordata > Aves > Charadriiformes > Scolopacidae > Tringa > Tringa tobata. The sequence goes on along the minus strand of JAHREE010000308.1, from coordinate 3,169,158 downwards.
CCTAGGGGAAAAAAACAAGAAAAAAAAAAAGTGCTAGGGTACACAAAAGAACAGAGAAAAACTCTCCTCAGTAATTCCTTACAACAGTGAATTGCGAAGCGGTGATACACGGTTAGCAATTTACCATCTTGCTGCATCCTAATCTAAACAACACAGTAATAGTAATCAATACCAGTGCTTGAAAAGACTCACAATTGCATCCTATGTCTTTAATTTTCAACATGGAGCCAAAGCACTGTGAATAACATACCCATTTTTATTTTCCCACATATTAAGACTTCCTCATAAAACAAGCCCAAGAAGAGGGAAGCAGACTGCTGCAAGTGTCAGCAGGAATCTAAAAAAACCGTGACTACAGCCTGCGCTATAATACAATAGATGTTGTTTATTCTGCAAAGCACAGAACTATCAACACAGCTCAGGAAGCAGATCATAGATTACAAGGACCTTATAGTCATCATAATGTCCTCCCTTCTCAAAAAAGAATCTCACTTGGCCATTTAGGCATCTACGTATAGTTTGTTTTAAGTGTAGTGACAAAAGTTGTAGATGTATACACATTTACACATATATACATACATATTTTTTAACGCACGTATAAATGCGTATTCAGATGCATTTACATGTATATACACAGACACAATCTTGAGGATTTGAACACACAAACATTCCACCAAAGCACCTAAAAGTAACCATTACACTGGAAAACCTTTTGATAATAAATTTACATCCAAACTGCACCAAAACTACACTCAGAGTTATTTCAAAAGTGCACAAGCTCATTAACATGGCCATACATACAACGAACACCAAAAAATATTCTCAATAGAGAAGTAAATTAACTAGTTGACTAGATGTGGCAAAAATTCAAAACGGCTAAAGGCACTAATCAAGCTGATTTCTCAGAAAGAACAGAGGGAAAAATTCAAGCAGGATATTGAGATCAGTTGACTGCAGAAAAGGAAAAGGTAGCATAAGCAGAGAGATGAACCTGAAAAAATTGGCCAGCAGCATGGAATGTGGAAGTATGATTTAAAAAATTAACCAAAAGCAATCAGAAGAAAGACTTGTATCGCTATTTAAGAAGCAAGACTGACAGGGACTGCTGCTGGTGCTGAAAGGAATAATACAGAGTATACAATTCATAAGCTCTTTGGATGAGCAAGAAACATTTTTCAGAAATTTTGTTTACAATACGCCTGCTGTCATTCGTAACCATTACCTTAGAGGAGACTTTCAGCAGGGGATAAACTCCGAAAACACTTCACAGAGAGGTGTCTGGATTTCTCTGTTGAATCTGAAAAACAGAAAATCACTAGTTAAAGCCATCAGCTTATGACACAGAGGTAGCACTGGCAAAAGTGATAGAAAATATCCATATAAGAAATCTGCCCACTGAACAGAGAATGTGCCAAAGAGAGAGGTGGATTAGTGGGTTTATCTCAGAAGTGACAGATTTCTGCATTTCAAAAGTGCCTTGCTGGAGTGGGTGATGGAGGGACTTACATGATCAAGAAGAACCTGTGGTTCACCAATAGTCAAGGGTTTTGATTTGATCTAAACTCTGTTGTAAAATCCCGAGATTAACCCCACATAGCCACTTTTCCCCTTTGAGTTTCAGGAAGATTTATTTCAGGGAGGTTGAACAGCAGTGGAAATATATCCAAATATTGTAACCATATGAGGACAGGTCAGAAAAGAGCGTAACATGGATGTTTTTAACTTTCCTTGTACACCTCCCCACCCACCCAAGGAATAAAAAGCAGGTTTGGGTGGCAACAAACTTTGTCATATCATATATGCAGCTGGAAGGCAGCATATTCTTTTCATTTATCATTTAAAGACAGATCATCAGGAAGTCATTACATTGCAAAGATTGGATCTCTGCACAATTGTGGTGCAACTGAGCACTGCAGTATGCAAATATTGTAGATTATAAAATAGAAAATGGTTTGCAGTATTAGACTTGTCCTTTTCCTACGTTATGATGTCAGGTTTAATCCAGTCAGCAAAAATAAAGAAAGTTTTCTCGAAACTCAAACAGACTCGGGTGGATTGGAAGCAATTTCATTAACTACAGTTAAGCTCTAAAATTAGATAAGTTTGGCCCCAACTATGATTCTAGCTAGCTTGTGGCTCTAATCTGAACGGCATCTCTACCTGACAGAGGGTTACGAACATGAAAGGGACTATTATCAGAATATAAAGAAGCAGCAGGGAAGGTGGAAAAGCAGGCAGTATAGCTTAATGGACACGTCTCAATTCACAGGTCAGTAGAGGCTATACTGCTTTTAAGTCAGCACCAATGCTCTGACAATATTTTTAAGCTGCTTCTTGCAACATCAGCTGCAACATCAGGATCACCATGGATGACAGACTTGCTGCAGGCTAAATTCAAGGAATATGCAGAGATCCTGTAACGGTTACAGATACTTCAATATATCATGTCTGTTTTGGCAGGGGATAATATTAGCACTATTGAGATAAGGATACAGTAGTGCTGTTTGAAAATATCTGTATCCTGCCTGCTGGGCTGTGATAAACAGTTGTGTGTTTCACACATTAGGTATGAGTATTAACAGTATGTGTGCAGGCACTTAAAAGCAGTAGGAAAACACAAATAAGTTTGCAAGTTTGATCAAGCTCGCAGTATGCTGGTAGTAGGAGCAATTCTGCATAGGTGAACTTGTATTGCTTAACTTCTATCTCACTTCATGATCTTAAAAGCTCAATTCAACTACTACTGGGTTCAGATTCCGATTAGAAAATATAAAAATAAATCGAGATACGAAGAGAAGAGGCAGAGAGCAAAAATTCAACACAGAAGAACAGAGCCAAGTGAAGACTGCATAGATACATATACTCTGTGACAAAATAGGGCCAGACAGAAATACTCTATAAAAAGATGTATACCACATTTCTATTCTACCAGCATCAAAATGACACAACACCATTTTTATGAGATGTTTTGGTTTCTAATAGCAAAGAATTCTCATCTCCTACAAAAGGCACTTTTGTTTCAGTGTCTTCTTGAAGAGAGGACGATACTTAAGACTGAAAAAAGAAACAGGAAAAAATATCTGCACTCAGAAAGGTTTTGCTGTGCCCATGACTAGTTAAAGAGGTTTAGAAAACTCCACCATGCTGTATGATCCACTCACTTCCACAATAAATTATTGCTTTTCTTCCTCCTTGCTACATTTGTTCAGTCTGTCACTGTGATTAAATACTACCTCCAAATTTTCCAAGCATTCTTCTCTACCTTTTGACAGGGAACTTCTTGTTTAGAAGTGGCTTTGCCAATCTGAATGCAAACATCAAATCCAAATGGATCGGTCAAATCGTATAAGAGTTCTGAGGCATTAGGATTTGTTTCAGGCATAGAAGGAACAACTATGAAATTTCCAAAATGAATTAAGATTCTGGAATTCCTGACATCCAATAATTTGGGACCAAAGAACTACAGCTCGACTGACTTTGGAATTGTAATTTTTTTAAGAACAGTGATAATAAGTTCTCGTGGATTTGTACGCATGAGGAGTTACTCTTATCAATTCACTTCACAGGAACTGCTTAAGAAATATTGGAAAAAAATACATTTTCTGCAGAACACTCTCTACAAACAAAAAGGGTAACTACCTGAAAGCAATTTCCTTTCCTACAGAATGTCTTAATATTAACATGATCATAAACACTTAAGACAGCATTTCCCTCAGATCTCCATTATTAATCTCTTAAAACTGAGTTATGACCAACATAAAACATTAATGCATCATGCCCTAATAATTGTAGCCAATATTGCTCGTTAGATGGTTTGTGTTCATAAGCAAGATGTTTCCGTTTACCAGAAGATATTAAAAAAAACACACCAAACCCAAAAAAAACAATGCCACACAAGAAAAATACCAAACCAAAAATGAACACACCCTGTCAACATTATTTCCATCAACAGCATTGTCATAAATTAATAAAAAATGAATGAAGCAGACAAAATGTAGTAATCTGGTTAAATATTAATTTTATACTTCCTAATTTTTTAAGAGCGTGTCTGCTGAACTTTGAGTGCTCTTTATTGACAGCATCAGAGCCAACACCCTGCCTTCCTTCTCCAAGCAGCTTTCTGTACTGACAGAAAAGGCAGTGATCCCTCTCACCCTGGTGGGGACTGCCTACAGCCCCAGCCATCGCACTGAACAGCTGGCAACCAGAAAGAGCTACAGTCACAGCACCAACAATTCCACCATCTGCTCACCCATACCCGTACTTGCTCCTCACACACAGCTAAATAGTTCTTCTTGTGGCAGCTCCTCAACAGGCAAATACTCCCAAAGTCAAAGAAATGCATGCCAAGCGCTCACCAGCCTCAGAGGTAGTTAAAAAAACCACCCCTAAAGGAGATGGGAGAATCTTCAACCAGACCTGAAACTTTCCTCTGGACTTTTAAAACTTAAGCCTTCTAGTGTGTAGTTCATTTCATTACAGCAACAGGGTAAATTTGCAGGTTTTTAAGTTCAATAGTATGATACTAAGTATTCTGATAAACTGGCCACTGCATTCAGCCTAGAGGAATGAGGTTTGTTTTTCAATTTCCGCTTCCTGTTTAAACATCACAATTGCTTGCTCTTTGAGGTTTGCAGTCAGGGAACAGTGACTCTACAAGATGTTATCTTTCAACAAACTTAGTTATACCCTAACTTCCAAATCCTACCCTTCTGCAATAATTTTTAGATCACTTATAAAAAATAAACAAACCTCTTCTAGTCTTCACTGCCTTCCCACCCTAACAGAGTAAAAATCTGAGACTTACATTTGCTTAATCTTTTGTCCACTATTACACAATAAGCAAGTAAGAGAGTGTAATTTAGTAGAGGAAGCGAACCCTGCAAAGACACGTGAGGAAGGAGCAGAAACATGTCTCTTGCTCACACCTAACGTGCCTCAAAATTTAAGGATTTAAGTTCAGCATTTTATATTCTAAGAGACAGATCTGGAGGTTTGTATGCATTTTGGTTTGATCATTTAAAGTAGGGCGGGGAAGAATCAGTCATTCTAAGGCCTATAGGGCAGTCTGTCATAAGGCTGTCTAGATCTTTCCACTTACTGTAAGCCACACAGCCTATGCTGCTCCACTAGTGTAAATCTCCTTAATGCTCTTTCACACTGAGGAGCAGAGCTTCACCAAGAGGCAAACTCAGATTTTATAGAAAACAGGGTCCCAGTCTCATTGTACATCCGCTACCCAACAGAAAAGATTTTACATCAAACGGTAGTTTCTGCTTAAGACAATATATTTTTACTCTGGGCAGCAGCAGCATTAGCCAGCATGGGAGTTTGACAATTACCAAACCGGGAGCCTGCTACTTTTTATCAGGAGGATTTTCTGTGTGGATTTTCCAGGCAGATCTGGGCAGTTATCACTACTGTATGCTTTAATTATGCTTTCTGTAGTAGTAAGAGTTATGTTGTCATTTGATCTACGCTTAGCATCACATTCACTAGTTGCCTTAAAGTTCACGTTGTGATCCTCCTTATTCAGTTTAAGTATCACTGATACCATCATTCATCAAAACCTGTGAAACATCATAAATGAAAACCTCTCCTGTTCCCCACTACTGCCTATACACCCAAGCCTCATCATAAAAGATGTGACTACTTGGATGTGTATCCTCCCTGTTATATCTAGAGGGCCTTTTCTCAAGGCTCCACAAAAACGGAGTTTCGACAGAACTTTTAGGGCTTAGAGAACAGAACTTTCAGCAAAACAATTTTTTTTTTCTTTTCATTAAAGTATCGATTCTACAGGGAAAAAAACCCCACAGCACATGAGGATCTGCAAAAAAGTTACATCACCCAACTTGAAAGTATCATTGTAGCACCTACCTACAGTTTGGGAGCCCCAATTCCCCCCCTTTCCTTACATTCTCATCAGGCTTCCTCCTAACAGAATGCAGCCAGGAAATAACCTAATGCTTATCAAGTCAGCAAGAAACAGGCACAGGATATCCAACACGATAGCCCACTGAGGAATTTATCCCATAGAGAGCAGAATGGATACCGATCGTGTTATTCTCGACTTAAATTTTTCAGTTTATCCCCAAGAAATGCAAGTTTTATTTCCTGAAGAGTTTACCATTTTTACCATCTGAAGCATTTTAAAATTAGCTACAGCCGCATCCAAAGTAAATAATTTCTGGTACTCTGGACCGTTCAGGAAAAAGTTGCAGAAGAGGAGTTCAAAAAGATAACAGTCTGTCTGACTACAAACAAATTTCCCATGAAAGCAATTCCTAATAGGATTTAATGAATAGAAACTCAGCCCTTAGGAACAGTGAGGGTACTAACACCTATATGTACATTTGTCATGAGAGGAATGACATGGCAGTTGGAGCAGAGAACCTGGAAGTACAGGTCTGTGCATTCTAATTCCATCTCTGTCACCAACTGTCTTGGTGCTCATGAGCCAGTCACAAAGTCTTTGCTTCCCTTCCTTCATCTGTATAATGGCAATGATATCTAACTCAGAGGGACGCTGTGAGGATTAATTAGTTAATGTTGGTAAGTGCTTTGAAGATGAAAAGAGCTACAGAAGAGATAATCAGTTTTACAGTCTCTAAAAGCTTTTACCATGTCTGCAGAATTATTTTGGAGTACCACATGAATATTATCTGAGAGAATCTGTCATTTATCACGTACATCCAGAAAAGGGGGGGGGGGGGGGTTAAGGGGGTGGAGTGGAAGGAGCTGGTATGCTAATGTTTCAGTGTTAAATCACATATCCTGTTCTAAAATCTGTTGAGATGTTATAAGAACTCATTTCTGAGCCCTCTGAAACAGATAGGGTATGCTGTTTTGAATGCTGACTTTATCCAGGAGTGGCGGACGTTAAAGAGTCAGTGGATGGAGCTGAGGCAGAGCTCAGGGGCAAACCTCAAACTTCCTTGGTACAAACTGAAACCACCTGTACATTGCTAGCACTTTCTTCAGGAAACAGGCACCAAATGGCTTTGATGACTTAACTCTTCTTTTCTTTCTAATTTAAAATTCTGAAACCACAGCCAGCTTTGGGATTCTCTTATATGAGTGTGGATACTCTGGCTTTTTCTCAGTATATTTATTACAAAGGACTGGGAGATGACGTCCCGTGCTCTGAAGAAACGTCCTCAAGGCAGAATATATATATTTAGCTTTGGTAGATTTATTTTCACTTGCCTTCAAAGTCTTCAATATGTACACTCCAGCTGCATTTCCTCCATTAATTGATTTGCATTGCAAATAATCAAAATGGAAGTTTTTAATTAAATAGTCAGAGTCCACTTAAATTTTGTCATGTCACCCAGGATACAGAAGCATAAAAAAAGTTCAGATTTTTCAGAAAAAATACGTCTTTACTAACTCCACCTTACCCAGGTATTTTCATATACCAGTTAAGAATAAGCATATCTTCTCTTTCAATTTTAAGCAGTTTTCATGAATTATTTGAAGCATAGAACATTAAAAGAATGTCGGCCTGCATACATGCAACTATTTAATAGCTTTTGTGTTTTTCTGGACAGATTGCTTCCAAGTGCCATAATTATGTACAACATTTTGTTTAAAAACATATTCCCAGATATACATTTTTCAAATGACTATCAGAAAAAGAAAAAAAACCAAAATTATTCTAAAAGAGGCTCTCTACATAGAGCACAACATGACTTCAGTACGAACAACCAATGCATTACAGTGCAAAGGTTGTAAGATGTATACCTCTGCTTCTGTTACAAGCTAAGTGCAACACTGACTGGCAGTAGATACTGTCAGAAAAGAACACGTACGATTTCTGCAACAAGCAAACTTCAAAACTTCATTAGGCCATACCTTCCTCTAAAAATAATATCCAGTGGCAGTCTTAATGATTATCAGTAGCTAGAGTACAATTAACACATTATCAGACAATCCAGATTCAACATTATTCTGAAATGAAATATATTTTACTGTTGCTTATAATCATTACATTTTGCCCACAGCCCTTCTCCTATCTTATGTCAAATGTCGACATTGACAGGGTTGAAGGGAAAAAAAAAAAAAGCAAGTATTTCAGCTTGCTCTTCTTTCTGAAGTCCTTTGAGCTTCACATTGCAGTAATAATTATTTATAGCCCCTCTCTGCTCCCAAATATGCTATCTACTAACCTCCCAACACATTTAATACTGCAAGACTACACTTCTATTTTGTAAAAGGAAGTGGAATGTCTTGACTTTGATGTATCCTTTTATAGAGAAAAAGACACCTCAAGATTTGAAGAAACAGTTACATATCTGGAACAGAAAATCTGGATAACCGAGACAATCCTTTACAAAGAATATAACAACAGGAGTAATTGGAAAAGCAAAGTGACCACATTCTGCCTTAAAATAAGTCAGTTCTGCTGACCCCATTAAACTAATGAAAAGGTGACTCTAGGTTCTCCAGTAGGTAGGACATAACCCAGTTTAATCATGGGCATATGGTACTCTTTGGTTCTTTCACCAACACTTTCTTTCAGGTTAAATAGTTCTTTTCCCTTTCCCAATATTTATTCTTAATGCATTTATAAAAAGTAGTTATAAATTCAGATCCTTTCTCACACGGGCCCAATGATTAAAGGCCTTTTAGACTCATTTGCAAGATAGGTTACCCATTATCCTAATTGTCATTGTACTGTGTCTGACCCATCCCATTTTTTTTCCCCTCCATTTATTTAACAAGGAAAACCAGATTTTAAACACTGTATTCCAATGCAAGGTCATTTTAACACTTCCCTGTCTGTAGAAAATACGTTACGCATTGCATTCTGTGGGCAAGTGGCCCTGGTGGCAGCAGTCATCCTGCACCCGGCTCTCATTTTGTGCATCCAGCTGATGAGATTCAAACTCACAGTAGAAATCTTCCCAATCCTTGGAAGTACCCCATACTTCATACTACTGGATTTAAATTTCACGTCTGTTACTGCTGCCCCCAAAGTTACCCAGCTTTCCTGTACGCCGGAATGACAATGGCGTCTTGTTTTTTACACCAGCAAATGTCACCTACACTGGTGTGTTTGCACCAATTGCAGAACTACTAGAGCAAAACGTGTTCTTAAGCAACCTGATCCTACATGCAGCATAGTATCACTTTCATTTTCTGTCCTCTAGCCAATTATTTCCTCAGTTTACACTTCTCATTTCCCCATCTTACCTCCTCGGGCTGGTCCCTGTCCCTCACACGGCTGTGGTGGCTCTCCCCGCCCAGGCCCCTCTGAGGAGAGGCCGGTTCTGGCCAGCCCCACCACCAGACACAGCTCAGCCCATCAGGCAGGCTGGGGTGGCCTCTGGAAAAAAACCTTCAAGAAAGGGCAAAACAGCCCCTCAGCAGCGAGGGCAGAATGTGTGTCGAAGAGTCCTGTGAGCAGCAAGGACGGAGCGTGAGGAGGGGTAGAGGTAGGGGCTGCGGGTGCCACAGCCAGGCCCAGCCGCGGGGCCTGTGGAGAGGAGCGGGGCCGGGGCAGCAAACCCCAGTTCACCTTCGGTTACCCCTGGGTCACTTCTCCCTGGATCGTGCCTTTTGTCTATCACACTACACATGCGGTTGTTAGGTAGTTGTTGCCAGTCTGGTAAATTTATATAAAAAATTTTGAGGGTTCCTGTGTTTTAAAACCCGAGAGCTTTTCAGTCAAGTTCAGCTTCACAATTTCGCCGACATTCCTACGTATGCAGAGATAAATATTTTACCTAAACCAGTATTGGCTACTATGGTAGCAACACCTCACTACTGTCCTCCAAAAACCAGCATTCAGATGCAAAGTTAGAAATTTTTCCATTAACCCTCTATTAAAGGTTGTTTTAAAAAACAACAAACCAACCTAGAACTACCATATGCCTTAAGACTCAGTGGCACCCATTATTTTTTCCCCTTTCTCAAGAGTAAATACCTCAAAAATTTCTGAAAGAGGATCCGATACCATTATTTCATGTGCCGCACTGCCTCCCGCTTACAATTGCATGATTCCTGCTGAGAACCCAAAACCTGCCAAGACAATTTACATCCTTCAAAATGCACAGAACTTGGTGTACCAACCACACAAACACTACCCATTAATTTCATGTTGCTATATATTAACCAATGCTAGAAAAAACACAAAAAATTAAACAATTACTAACTGCTGCATGCTGGTTCCTAGCCCTCGGGGAGCACTGGTATGAGCTTGCAGAGCTGCTTGTACCTGAATTTTCTGTGGAGTAATTGACTCTGAGAGGAAGCCATCTTGATAGAAATGCACACCCACCCCCCAAAATATTCATGAATTCTAGACATAGACGTGACAGTAAGTTATATATTTCACCTAACTCTTCTGAATCCAGAGATGATCAATAAAAGGGCAAATATCATTCTTAAAATAATCGTCCTGTCTGATCTCTCTCTCTTGATGATCAAGGAGCAATTTACCCTTAGTTCTGGGGAATTAGCAACAGGTCATCTTTCCTTTTAAAGATGTTTCCATTCTGTTTTGTCTGTACCAACTATGCTTCTTGCACAATCAAGTTTGAAAAATGAAAAAAATTATCTCAAATTGTCTAGCTGATTAACATCATTAGAGCACATACCAATCTAAGAACAGGTTCAGAAAAAATTCTGTGGCTTTGTATTCCTACCAGACTTCATGAATTGTTTGTATGCCATCTTCACTTAGCCTTTCTAAAGGCCCGATAAAACATCACAGAATTAATCAGGGTAATACCCTCCTGGACTATCTGCAGATTTTCATAATGCAGAAGTGCAACAGAAGGCTGGGAAGAGAGACTGCTATAAGTATTTCTTAAGAGAGGTTTCTGCTGCTACCTTTTTTCCCCCCTTTCATCTTTAAGGATCAGGTTTTAGTACTATTTTCCTTTGTCTTCTTTAGCTTTAAAACTGGATGTTTTATAACACAAATTGTATGCTATTACCTGGGCTCAGATCAGAATGAGTTAAATTAAGAGACACCCAGCAACACAGGTGTAAATGGCTACCTGGCTAAATACGGTGGTTTTCCTAAATCAGATTTATATTTTGTCATCTAGATTACAGAAAAATGAAGTCTTATGACTAGCTTACCTGGTTGCTCTTAGCAAAGCTGCAAGTAGGAAGAAAGCAGGCAAAATACTTATTTTTCTGCCTGAGCTCTAGGAAGAGTCTACACCCTTTCAAACTCCTGGATTTCTGTTTGTCTGTTTGTCTTCTCTGGCAGAGCTCACAATTAACATGCAGTGACCAGTCTTTATTAAGCCCTCCTCAGCACTCAGACCCATCTAAGAGTTTCCCTCAGGCCACCATTTTTTCTCTTTTTGGACAGGGTAAAGAAATGGGGAGGAAAGCCAGTGAAAGAGAGGGAAAGGTATGCGTCATAAAGCATGGCAAAATATATTGGCACCTTCTTCCCACAGCAACTTTTGAAATGAGAGAATGCATTTTGGATTGATTTCCTCTTCCCCTCATCTGTTTAATAAACGTATTTCTCAGAATTACATTAATAGTCTTTCTTGCTTTGAGAATGCTGTCATTCTGAGAATGCTGTTTACAAGAGATGAACTAAGAACCAACTAAATTAGCTTTCTCTCTTCTTAATTTTTCAAAGGTATTTTTCAAACTAGCTTTTAAACCACAGAGAAAATATTTCTTCTTTACTAAATTTCACAGAGTAGGAGAAAGTATGTCTGCATTACTGTAACATACAGACATCACTTCTAAGAAGGCAGCTCAAGCTAAAATTAACAGAGCAGCTACATAGAAATGCACTTTATCTGTTAAAAATACAAAACAAAACAAAAACAGCACAAATACTCAGGTAGTTGATGGTACTGAAGCACAGAGGGTTAGGAACAGTGAACTAGCCAATCTGCAAAATAACTGTAAGGATTGTCACTACAGCAATATAGACATACACTATAATTACCTCAGTTTGGCATAGTAACAATTAATGCAGGGGGGGAAAAAAAAGAGGGAAAAAAGAAAATAAGAAAAAGAAGAAAGGACAGACTTTTAATTAATTAAATCTGTTTGTTCTATGTATAAATACTACCTTACCTAATCAGAAAATAGAAATATCCTCCATCTTGCTTCAGATCTACTAAGGAAATAACCATGCTCACAGCAACTATCCATTAGCTGCAGCCAGCTCAGCTGTAGCTAATTTAAAGAATCACAAGCACAGCAGTATGAAATCAAGAGAACTTAGGCAACTGAAAGTACTTTAACTGTGTAAGAGGTCAGGTACCCTTAGTTTTACTTCTATTGTGTGTTCCAACTGTGAGATAGTAGTTAGAAAGACTGTTACAATGTAGCCCCAAGAAGTTTAATTAGAACCCCCCTGTCTTTCCAGAATCTGGGAATTTCTTATTTCATTTCAAAATAGATGTTTTTTAATACCTAAAAAATCACTTCAGTGCCTTTCAAGTCATTCCATTTGTGATACAGGAGAAAAAATTACAAGAGTTTTGATCTCCTGAATCACAATCTACTACACCAAAAGGATACTTTGTTTTCAAACTATAAATGGCTTTCTTTAGGTGATTCAATTCTCAAATTTGGTAAATGTATTACCAGCCACTACAAGAGGAATAGGGAGAATAACTGGGTAAACTGGAATACAGTTGAGCCTAAAGCTGCATTAACTTCAAGCACACTCTGACAGGGCTGTACAACACAGGAAGACACTTTTGCTACTTCAACTTACGCCAAGCTGGGCTATCATTTCTTAATGGTGTGTTGTTGAATTGACAAAGTTCTTGCCAACATCAGTAGACTCTCTGCTTCTTTTTGGAAATGTCTCCTTAGTGCTATTTTGTCTATTGACCAGATTCTTCTATCTCACTCCCCTGTCATCTACTGTCCAAAGCACTATAGAAATGGTCACTAACCTCTTCTCTCCCAGAATGGACTCCTCAAGTCAGAGCTCCTCATGATACAAAGATGCAATAGGGCAAAAACTATGTTATAATATTTTAAAGCATGGAAAATGCAGCCATTACCTGCTGAAATGCAAATTTTGGGTAACAATTTTTGAGATGACATGATAAACATACAGGAGAGATTTCAAAAGTAGACCTGCTGTTTTGCAGTAATGATCGGGTCAACCTGGGGGGGTGGAGTGTGCAGCCTTCCTCTGCCACCTGATGTGACATACAGGGATACGTTGTGTCTCAAGAGACATCATTCGTGACTGAATCATCATCAAGCTGCCTATTACATGATTGTCATCAACTTCTTTCATGAAAGGGATTTAGTCCTGAGGGGAGGGGGTCATTCCCAAAATGCTGCCCTAAGAGGAGGGTATACTTCTCTCAGGTATTTCATTCGCTGGAGCATTTTCAATAAATAGTAAGTGGGCCTTGAGATCCTACTCCCAGCCATGATCTGCCCAGTAAGAACAACAACAGAGGCAAAGGAATATACTGGAAAGAACGTTTTGCTACAGACAAGGTGGAGAATTTTACATGGCGACTGTATCTTCACATAAGGCTGAAAACTGGCAAGAACGTAGTTCAAGAGCTGAGTTCAGGGTTGGATTGCTTGGAATGGGGTCAAAGTACACCTTTCATCTAGGAGCTGGCCCTGAACTGCCAGTGCTTTAGCCAATTAACAAAGTTCAAAATGAGCTGAAGTTCACCACAAGTATTCTTTTTATCTATTACATCACATGATGTTCCTAGTGGCTTAGAAGCCACAAGTATCAGGCTAATGTGTCAAAAAAACAGTAGCTGCTTTATTTCAAGTCTTTATATCAAGGCAACTTCTCACAAATCACTGTGGCACAAACAATCATACCTGAAATTAAGCAGAAGTGCTTCAGAAAAATGCCCGTTGTGGGCTGCTGGGTAAAGAGGTTTGAAAATGTCCCTGACAATCCTTTCAAAGATCATTAGGAGACTCTGCTCTGACTTTGGCATAATAAATGTACACTACCCCAATGAGGTGGTAGAGGTTTATTTGATTTCAAATGCCATATTGGTTGCTTAGTACTAATACCACAGACTGGAAATGAAAAACATCTAGCACTATCACCACTAAATAATTTATTCAGACCTTAATGTTGTCTGTATAATACATTACTCAAAACAGACTTGTTGCACTGCCAGCATGTATTGAAATATTCCCAATAGGAACTGATCATATAAACCTGACCTTGCTTTTTATAACAAGTCAATGTAAAGAGTGGAAGGAGAATAATCTAAACGCTGTTTAACACCTTCAGCATCTGTTTGAAAACAAAAATGAAGACTAATGTTTTCCTAGATAACTCATTCCATGTTTATCTTAATGAAGGCAAAACAAGCAACAGAACAACTGTTGAATGGAATTACAATAAAATTATTTTTTTTCAGACAAAAGGGCACAAAATCAGTTTTCATTTGGCTCAGTGACTATCCTGTATTTGAAAAGAATGTTACATATTCATTTCATTTATCATTTAAAGTCAGATAATCAGGAAGTCATTATGTGGCCTAGATTGGGCAGCTATTCGATTAGAGCGTAATTGAACACTCTGTAAGGCAGCCAAAGCTGACAGGTTGGGAATGCATAATATCCTTCCCGTGATATTTTGAAGCAGGGGAAAACTGTAGAAAAATCATTGTCAATCAAAACCTGACAACCAAGTGAGACAGGCTGGAATCTCTGCTACCTTAAAACAGAGAGCCAACTTTATTTTGTAAGCTACTGAGACATGTTGTGCTTTCTCTACTTATCAAACTATAAAGCATTGTTATCAAAAGATTATAACTGAAAGCAGAAGACTTCATTTCGTCCGCTTGTCTTTGTCATTTATCTGAGGCAAACAAGTGATCACATACGAAAATGAGAGGAAAGGTTAGACTCACCAGGACAGAGTTTTAAACCTGCCTTTGAAATGTGCTGATTGCTGAGAACAGCTATTAACAATGCGCGCACACACAAACCCCAACACATTGCTTGCAAAAAAAATTGGCCTTCCAGTTGTTGACTATTTAACTTACTGACCAGTATTGTGAGAAGCTTGAGACTAAAATATTATTTTTATTAAGATACTTGAAACTGTATTTCCAATTAGCAGCAATATAAGTTTTTTAATTAAAAACCTGTTTGTTTTCCAGCATTGCCAGTATACATTTTAAGAGAAGCTTAGAACTTCTTTGGTAAGCACCTATGCACTTTTCTGGGTATCTAAAATATTTTCACACATGTAGATCAGTAACACACCTGTCACTATTCTATAAAAGAGCAGGGAAAGGCCTTAGAGTTGTAGCTTTTACTTGAGTAAATATTCTTGTATCACTAGCAAGCAGAGTAACAGGGCTAGCACATGACATCCAGTATCACTGAGATGGCTAAGCATGCGTTCCGGCTACTCATGGGAGCCTGAAAACACTTTTTAGACCCCAGCATCTTTGAGCAGCTGTAGCTAATATCATTTTTTTTTTTTCTTCACAGAAAACAGGCCTGCACATAAAAGGTTGAGAAACACAAGCAGGAAGCTCCTCATGTTATCCAGACAACACAATAACCTCTGATAACCACCACCTTAAATCATCCAGCCTATGCCACTAACAAAGCCTGGGAATATAATGGAGCCTTTCAACATGAGCTGTAAATCACTTGAGGTAATTCAAAACCCAAGGGGAGTTGTATCCCAGGCTAGGATATATTCACACATTAGATGCCTTCCTTTAAAACAAAGGCGACATCTTGAGCTCTTTTGTGGGTATAGTGTCAGGACCTGGAGGGCAGAAACCTAGTGCTTCAGGCTGTACTCCATTAACTCCCCACAGCTGCCAAACCCCTTGGGGTTTACAGTGAAATTAGCATGTACACTAAATTTCAGAATTTCACTGCATGACATTTAGCTATCAAAGGTATCACTGGCTGTACATCTGCACAGAAGGTGCACCTGGGAAAGCACCTTGTCCTAGTGTCGAGAAGCCCAAGTGTGAAACAGAAAGGAAGAAACAAAGGAAAAATCCGAGGAAAGAAATTGCTTGGAATAACAAAATTCTCACACATGTACTAATTCTTTAACATTAAAATAGTAACAATTACTATATGTTGTTCATGAGATTCTCTAGAGTTATTTCACAGAAGATCAGTACCTGATTTATAGAAGAGACAGTAACATGCTATTTGTAGCCTTCACTATCAATTTATAATTTAGTACATTTTTTATGGCAATTATTTTGTAAACTTGGAAATTTTCGAATCTAATATGAAAGTCATAGAAGTATTACAATCTTTCCAAGCATTTACCTTTCTTTGACTTTATACTTTTTTTTTCTCCTTGCTGTCTGGCTTTTTGCCTTCTAAGGCTAACAAGCACAAACAGGAGTAAATCCAGTGGAGCAGCACTAAATTGCATTATTCTTCTAGAGGTCATCTCTCTCCTCTATTTAAGGAAGAGCGTAGGGTTTGCACTCTGCTGCATTATCCCAGCTTTGTTACCCGATACTACAAATCTTCAGAGTTGCTAAGGATTATATCCAATGAGGAAACAGTGGAGAAAATTAAATGAAGAAAACAAGAATTATTTGTCACTTCAACATTTCATTTGGTTTGGGTTCTACAGTGAACTTAAAATATTAAATTATAGGAATTTTTAATTTTTGTTTTTATTTTCTTTTTTGCAGTGGGGAATAGGACTGTAACTAAATTTGATGGAAACATCTTATCATTCAAAGGCAGTAAATGTTTGAATATATACATTTCTTTTGCCATCTGACAAAATAATTCAACTGAATTTACTGACCTATAAAAACCCAGTCCTTAATTTTTTAAAAGTTAAAATAAAAGGGGCATAGAATGGTCCTGTGATGATGATTAAAATAGTATGAACAGTATGAATAATAGTAACATATTTGTTAAAATTATTTCACCAGCAGGTCTTGCCTTATTTAATAGATTCCACCATTTCCTTTCATGAGGTTGTATGATCCATCTGGATTCCAGCCCAGAGCAACTTTTCTCCTTGGTTTAGAAAAAACTAATGTGCCTCTTCTGTTGACAGCATCTCTCTATCTCATATTAAGTTGGCGTATTTCTCTGGTTTTGATCAGAAAGTTTATTATTAAATACGTATTCAAAAATGAGATCCTGGGGAATACTAAAGTTTCCAAAGTTCTTTTACAAAAAGAACAAATATTTTCAATGCTCCTGATTCTAGAAAGGGCTGACTCAACCCCAAATATGAGTGCAAGAAAATCTGTGGGTAGTTTTTCATTTAGAGATGACACTTTCAACTCAGATTCATTTCTGTCTAAAGTTTAATCACAAAATTGTCATAAACCATGCAGCACCAGTAAGGTACCCACATTTTTTTTTAAGTCATTCCCCTAGCTCCAACATTAGGAGAATATTTGTAAAAATAAATATATTTCAGCTGCTGTGGAGCATCAAGTTTTATAACTGAACTGGACATTTTTACAAATTCCAGAGGGTTGCTACTGCCTTTCTTGGTTTTCATTCAGTATAGACTTCTGTATTGCAATTGTATTTATTACTCATGTAATGTATACTTAGAATACGCACACAAGGTTTACAAGCAGCAAAATTCAGTTGTCCACAGTGCATGTCAGGTCAAAATAATTTTGTATCAAAAGTAGTACTAGAATGGAGCTATCAGGATGCTGACACATATCAGGACACATAACATATCTGGGCACAATATAAAAGTATCAAATAATTTCCATGAGAGTATATCTGGCAAAAAATTAGCCCTGCAACTGGACACAGAGGGGTTGAAAAGACAGAGCTACATTTCCCAGAAAAGCTGCACACCACTCAAAAGCTTGAAATACTCAACTTAAGGGTATAAAATGAGAAGCTGTAATTTAAGTAAGATTCAAAAAGCGCTCCAACATGCGGCTTTATGGGATTTTCAATTATAACTAAAATAACTGAAGATGTAAACAGAGACAGAAATGACTGTACCATCAAACATCTGCTTCATAATTATTTGAACAGCAGAATGCTTATGAATCTCCCATCTATTTATAATCCTGGCATATACTGAAAACTCTCATTTTGTTTTAGTCTACTCAGAAGGATGCCATTCAGTTAAAATATTATTCCCCATACTGATATGTTGTATTTATTCTATGAAATAATAGCCTACTCATTGAGGCTTGGATACATGCCGTTTAAGGTTGTGATTTTAAGAAATGATGTAAGAAATCACATCTGGCAGTGATCTACATCATTCATTATCTAAGGTTTTACAGATTGGTACTGCACAACACAAACATCTTTTATCTTTCTATCTGAAGATAAAATGGAGGCCACAAGTGCTGCTTCCAAACACCTCTTTAACAAAAAGCTATAGAGTTCCACATCGAAACGTATTTTAAAGTGAAACCCTGTATAGCATTTTTCCCCGTAATTCATAAAATTAAAAAATACATGAAGTTGGAGGTGACTCATTATTATAGCTCTCAATTATAATCAACTTTAGTTTACACAAAGCTAACTCAAGCAACTAAGTCTCTCTGACAAACAAAGTAAAAGATTAAATTAATTGAAAAAAAAAATTGAAATTTAAATCATTCCAATGAATTACTGGCAGACTGAAAACATCTGAGATGGTCATAAAATGCACGGGCAGAAGACAACATTGAAGGCAGCATTGTTCCACCAGATGGTTTTACAGTGGTTTAAGGAAAGATTTCTACTTATTTATTTTGGAATGTCAGGCAACCCTTACCCTCTAACCTCATCCCTCTTTTCATAAAGTGTATATGTAAAATTTTCATTTAGCGTCTTTAGCAATCTTACATTTGGTTTGAATAGTACATTTTCATTTCATTCATCATTTAAAGACAGATAATCAGAAAGTCATTACATCGGCTGACACCAGGCCCTCTGCTCGATTGTATTGTAATTGAGCACTGCAGAGCGTGTGCCAGATCTAATGGATAATGAATATATTATGTCAGCAGAACCGCCTCGGCAAAGCTCCTGGGGAATCAGAGGGGGCTACTGCAGTGACATCGAGGGTCACAGATGTTGTGCTGATTTACTGATGGAGTGATTGTGTAATTAGGTAATCAATGGTGGGTAGAGGACTATATGTGAACAGCTTATTTTATACAAATACAGACCATACGAGTATGAGGCTTACGTTCTGGACAATATAAGACTATATTTTGGGTTGGCTTAATTCATTGTAAATTCTTGATGATACATTCCAAAAGTTTTAGTGCGGAAGGCCAGCAGTGGAGGTCTGACTCCAAACACTACAGTGACTTATTTTCACAAACATTTTACAATACTACCTGTGCAATTTAGAAAGCTCAAATTGTCTACCTTGATTAAAATAAAATTCACCTTGCTTTTGGTTCAGCTCTACTTGAACTACGGCTTTTACTATTTCATGCAGAGGTAAAAAGCAGGCCTTGTGATAAAAATGTGAAACATCTCTAAACATTTTCTCTACATTTATTCTGCTCTCACTAAAAGCATTAGCAACATCTACTTTTTCCTTCTGAATGACAGTAAGTTTTCAAAAGAAAATGTAGAGGGAGAGGGTTCACATCCTCAAATATAGTTCTAAACTTTATGTATGTTTGTGATAAAAGAGGTTGTTAATGGAAACGTGTTACTATTTTAAAAAGCCAGATGATTGAATACTCTACTAAAGATGATGAATGATTACTAGTTCATATTTCTGTCTTTTTCCTAATTTAGACTGACTGTACAGCAGCAGCTTCTCTCTAAACTGTGCCTCTCTCTCTGCCTCCATTTTAGCGTAAGAGTGACACTTGGCTTCAGGTACCGCGCTCAGCAGAGCCCTGTGTCGTCCAAGCCCTCTCCAGTGCGGGAATACACCTGTCTGCTTCCCACTCACGTTAATGACAGCGTCTCAGTTGGGGTTTTGGCATCCATAGGAACTTCCCTACAGTGTCTGTGACAACAAGTTCCAGTCGAGGTTTGGCATCCACAAGAATTTCCTCCCAGGAGCCTGTGACAAGTTTGCAGTGACGTGGTTCTTCAGGAAAAAGCGTTGTTTGCTTATTACTCAAAATTATAAATTAAGGAGACAAGAGGTGCAAATACGGTTATCACTTACAGCAGTTTGTTTCATTTGCAGTAAATAGAAGCAGATGGTTTCTGCTTCATTTTCTACCTTTCTCCCTCTATAAGCCTTTGCCAAACTGTCAGCTTTTCACTGACACCCTGGGTGCCATTGACTCCGTTCCCTCAGTTCCCCTATCTTTACTATGGACAGGGGATCTTCTTTGATGCCAGGCTTTAGCCCTGGAAAGAATAATCCATTCTAGCTGGAGGGAAGCCAAATAGAGAACTTGCCTTAACAAAGTGGGTCGAATCCTTTTTTTTTCCTCTTTCCTACTACATTCCTCTAAGATTTCTTTTTGGGCAACTTCACAGCACACAGACCACAACAAAGAAGCAAATGGAAAAGCGAGGCATGTTCATAACAAGTAATGCAAATTTTTCTCAGTTTAGCACATTCAGAAACGTGAACTCTAACAAACAATTTGTAAAGAATGGTATCATTTTGATTCTAACAGATGGTTTCCCCTTTACTCTCTTTGGAGGTATACAAACCTCTGGACTGTGTTGTAATGATTTGGAATTATGGACTGTTACTTACCAAGTATTTCTAGCTTATTTAAGGATGCATATATAGAGTATGCTGTGTCTAGATCAACCTAAAGTTCACTAACTATTACAGCATTTAAAACCTCCTCCCTCTCCCCCCCCCGGTCTTGTGCACCTTTCACTAGCAACTATATAGGTTACTACTGAGAATAAAACCAGGCTATTACTTTACCCTATTTTTCCATCTATTTACCCAGTTTCTTACCCCACTATGAGACCAATACTGCTAAGAACCTCGTGCTTCAAATCCTTTACTGCTATACTTTTTTTTTTTAAGTATACAATATCTGGAAACATTTTCCTTGGTCATTGATTCCTTTCCTTACTTAAGGCTTTACTGGGCTATCTGAATGGTGAATTTTCCTTTTTTCAGCTCCTCCTTTTAGATAAAAGTATTCCCTGCTCCCAAATCATCTCCACTTTTCGTAAGTCCTGAAAAGTAGAACAGGTACACCTGCTCCTTAGCAGGAACAGAGAGATTTGCTAAACCAGGATTCAAAGACAGCAGTTCTTCAGTGCTTAGCAATGAAGAGCCTAGACAACACCTATCAAATGCGTATCTGCTTGGATTTTTTTCCAGACTGAATTTCACAGCCCCCAGGCTCTAGAGAGCCATCAGTGCCAGGCTCTTTCTGAAAGTCCTTCTGTTGCAGTTAATTTATGGAAACAAGAGAACAAGAGTTATACACTGTCTTAACTGAGACACTCAAAATATCCTTAGTGTCATTAAGGAAACACTCTAGATCATGCTGGTTCAGGTTTGGTTTGTTGTTTTGTTTTGTTTTGTTTTTTATTCATAGAGCAGCCCAAACTGTCCACAGCCAGAACAAGAAAAAAATCTGTGGTTATATTTAATAAACTGTAAATTTAGCTTTTTTAATTTTTTTGCAAATTAAATTACTTACCAGGATTGTTTAAATCTGAGCTCAAGTAAGGATACTACTCTTCATAATCAAATTTTGAGAGAGATTCTACTGTAATTTCAGAGGAAAAACTAAGTGAAAACTGAAGTTTAAAAATAAACTTCCTATTTTTATTCACAAACATGACTAGGAGATATCAACCATTTTTAAATCGAAAGCCCTTAAGTCTCTTTATGACTGTCCAAGCACTAAGCATGACAGACTAAAAAAATATATTCAAAAGTCACCATAACCAAAGAGGATTTGCTGGCAAACACAGACCAATATAAAGCTTTCCTAGGTATTCCAGCACGTTCAGGCTGCATGAAACCCCTCAGGCTATCCTAAAAAGAGGTAGCACCATTATCAGTGGGAGGTAATGGGTTTTGAATGGTGTTTGATAACTTTGCAGGATATTTATGATGATAATGAGATAAAGCACTTGCCTCTAAAAGATACTAGGATAGAAAAATACATATTTATTTAAATTATTAACTTCAATCAAGCAGAGTCTAACTTCCTAGCAAGAATCTCTGTATGTAGTACTTAACAAATGGTAAGGGCTGTCTTTGAAATCAAAAGTTAACCACCTTATCATTAAAGATTCCACCCCCCCACTCACACACCCCTCCCTCCACCATGAATCCCGTACATCATCCGAGTTTCTGCAGAATCTGAGGATTACCCTGGTGCCAGACCCCTCGCCTTCACGAGGTGGTGAGCAGCCTGTGCAAGCCACACACAGTCCTCACTTCAACAATCGTCCAGAAGCGCACAGTGAAAATAAAACCTATCCAAAGACATTTACCTTGGCACCATGGAATACTTTCTACTCACAAGAGTTATGCTATTTCCAACCAGTTCTTCAAAAACATGTTTTGATTGTGGGAGATAACAAGTGAAAGCCTAATTCCCAGAGCTGATGATTAGGCACACCTCAACACAAATCAATAAGATGAGTAAATTTTAAATATTTTTAAAAGCCATACTAAAAATGTCTTATATTGGCTACATCAAAGTGACAGCAATTTGAAAACTGAAATTTAATCTCACACTGCTTCAGTTTTCTTATATAGGAAACAAGGTTTTCTTTATCTTTGGAATTAGAATAGTACTATAATTTTGAATAATGGTTTTATTGATCTTTAATGTTTGCACAGTGCTTAGCCCTTTTAAAAGCGTATAGAGCAAGGGGGTGAAAATTCTGGAAGCTATAAAGAGACGTGGCTGGAGCAAAGTGTGCTCTGATGCTTTACAAAACCTATAGGAAAAGCAGTGGAAGATGTTCAGACATGCCAGAGAAGGAGGAAGGGGTAAACAAAAGAAATGTATGGATGAAAGCGAGGAATCTTTCTTAACAGTTCCTCAGTTCTTAACCAGGAACAGAGAGAACAGTCTTCATACACTAGAATCTTTTCAAAGCGCAGAGAAGGAAGGAAGGAGAGGAAAAAAAGAACAGACAAAATAAGTAGCTAAAAATGAAAGGAAAATGAAACTGAGGCAGATGTGGATAGAATGAGTATAAAAAGGTTAACCACGGCTATTATTAATATTTCTAGCAATGTTCTAATGTTTTAGAAGTACCTGAAATATACCTTACGAAGCCTTAACTTAAGGGACTCGCAATGTTCTCGGGCAGATCTTTATTACTATGTTAATTTATTATTTGCAATGTCCACATGGCTCAGTGTGGATTTTATGATTAAATCATTGACAGCATTTTTGCAAACACCTTAAAAAAATAGGTTTTAATCAACTTTATCAAGGACTCAAATGCTGAGCAGAAATAAGTTGGAGGTATTATAATATAAAACAGGTTACATAATATTAAATAAAGCATTATATTAACAAATGAAACAAAATATATCAATATTACAAGCAAAATAACATATTTTAATACTGAAATTAAATGGAATTGAAGTGATTCAGATGAACTGTTCCCTTCCAAAATTTCAAAAAATAACTACTCAGTATAAAATACTGAGTTTTCAATAAAACAGCATTTTAAAAGAATTTTTTGCCATGAAGATTCTTTGAGTTGATTATAATTGAAAAACTTCCTGTTCTTAAATACCTTCGTATGGACACAGGACTCCTACACCTATAATCATTTTCAATGGTCAATATACATCTTTTTCTGCATAAATCAAAAGCATTGCTCATTCTTAAACTTAGAGACCTTTTTAATATACAAAAGAGGATGTGCCATCTTACTCCTGATAGAAATACATGTTCTGGCTATGCTCTTGTTGGTTTTATTGGAAGTACTGATAACTGATGGGTTCAGGCTCACCGTCGGTTTCTATGGTTTCACGGGATTATTCCAATATTGCAGTGTTTATTGTTGTTTACTAGTAATTATAAAGAGTGACTGCTCAGTAGTTACTATATAATGTCCTTAATTTAGCCCTCACATCCCCACATGCTGCCATGCCAGCCCGAGACTTCTAGATTACCCCGTGACTTTATCTGGCAGCTATTTACACTGTGCTGCCAGTTCTGTAACACGCTGACTGTGGTAATCCCACTGCAATCCTACTTGGTTGCTTCTTTGATGCTCCTCTATTGCACCCCTTTAGTCCCTGCACAACAGGAGAAAACTAAAACAGTTCCAGAAAAAGAATTCCAGATCTACGACACTGTATTATTTGTACATGATAGGGAAATGTTTTTTTCCTCCAGCCTGTCTCTACTGTGTCAGAAATGAAAAATGGACTCATTTATCTCCTACTCATGTCTGAACTTCATCTGAAAAAAAGAGGACATTCCTAATTCTGAAGGATTAATCAGAAGAGAGAAATGGATATTCTACATTTTCCCCCTCACTTGAGTATCTCTTCTAAGCAACAGCATTCATTGTACATATAAACTCTTCCCTTCAACTCTTATGTCCTAAACAGTTTTGTCCTTGCCAGTGAGGAAGAATATACCTTACACCAAAGTGTGCAAGAGAGATGATTTTTAATGGAATTTTTCATTGCTAAGGAAGTAATGATACAGCAGCCTCACAGCACAATGTCTTATTCTAGAGATGAACTGTCATTTCATTCATGTCATTCACACAACTTTCCTTCCTTTCTCTATAAAGCCAAACATTCAGCATTCTCATCATTTGAGAACTATAACATTTCCAAAGAGGCCTAAGACAACATTATTGCATGCCACAAATCAGTCTTGCAAGTTCAAATGATGAAATGCAAAATGTCAAACATACACTTTTTCTTGTCAAATTGATATTCTTCTACTGTATATTTAATGTATAACTTCTATAACTTCCATCAACTTGCTGGATTTCTTGAAGGCAAAAAAGGCAGTTACTATTAGGCATTTTTAAAGGGCTGAAGAAAGGAATTTTAGAAATATTTCCTTCTGCAAAGCCTCACAGTATAGATTTTGGAAAACGTGCCACTACACAACAACTGCCTCAATGCCTATTCTACAGGGCTTACAATTGTATTGAACTTGGAATATTTTTTTAAAATTTCTGAACATTTTCTCTGAGTAATCTGCTTTGAAAAAGCTCTTATCTATGCACACCCAAAAAACTCATGGCATTCTTGATAGGGGCGATAAGTTATATTTTATAGAGCTTAAGCATAATGGGGGTAAATAACTTAGGTAACCCAAGGCTCCAACTCAAGAATCAACTTCACTGTGAATTTCATGTAGTATTTCCATTAAACTGTTAAATATAAAACAAACATCAAATACATTATCATCAGAGGTTTTTAACTCACAAGTTCAACACAAAAAAATGTATTCAAAACATTACGTGGGCATAAATCTAATTAATGTTAAATCATTTGCAGGATCTTTGCAATGAGATTCTGCTGTTACTTTTAAGCCCCGGAGGAGCAAAGCACCCAAGAACACCTCTAATTTAAGTTGGTAGAGTCCCATACATGAGGCGTTAAGACTGAGCATAATTACTGTGCTGACTTACATCATAATGATTAAAAATACATTTATCCATTGAAACTATTTATAATGCAACCTCAAACAAGTCTTTTCTCCTAAGGCTCCTGTATTAACTGTTCCACAAAGACCATTTGCTGAAATTTTTCTCTTTAACTTTTTGTTGGTATGAAAACATAGAGTGGTTTGTTGTTGTCTTCATTTCTGTCTTACAGAATGTGGTGAGTACTTAAGAAAATATATTTTTCCTCTCTAACCTCCATTAGAATATACATGCTATATTTGTGCTTTATTTCTTTCTTAATTTCTGTTTTACATGGTGGTCTAAAAGCATTTCACAGGTGTTTGCTGGAACTCATTAGACTATTTGGAACTCCTTCATGCTCTCTAAAAGGCAATTAAAATGTGTCTGCAAATTACCTCATGCGGTCTGAAGCACAGCTGCCTCTCATCCCCCTGTTACTACGCGGTGTGTCCAAACAGAATAGAAAAGCTGCTTTGATACCTGCAGTTTACAAAGGCAATTCATGCCTTCATGAGTGACAAAAATCCCCTGCATCCTTCTTAAGTCTTCAATGCAATTGCCTTTGTTGCCACAAAAAAAATTTTAAAAAGTTGATAACGAGTTAAGAGACAGAACTAGTTAATTAAGTAGCTCATGCAGACAATGGGAAACCAACAAGTACTCAAGTAATTCAAAGAGCAGTTGCTGGATACTCAGAAAACCCAGGTATATGCAGGTAAAGCATATGCGATTCGGAAGGGGTAAGATGTATGGGACAGTATTTCTATTCCTTGCTTCTGCTCAAAAGGAGGGGTTTAAAAAAATCTATTATCCAAGCATATGTACTTGCAGAACTTACCGTCATTCTGCAAATAGCTGGCAATTAAAACAACTCAGTTTGAGTTTCTATTTTACCTACTTTTCAGAGAGATCAACTTCACTAAAATAAAGAAATAAACTTCTCCCTCAGTCCTTACTGAACTGCCCACTTCATTGGAAATTCTGCCCGAGTAAAGACTGAATGAAAGAATCTTAAACCTTCTCAGTTTCAATTGTTTTGTCCAATCTATTCTACTTTTAAAAATTAGCTCTTTACAACACTGAACATTTATATTTTCTCACCAGACACAGACAAATGAAAGCAAAATTCAACAAGGTGTTTAATCACTTGCTTTGCTATCTGCATTTGTCAGTTCCAGAGGAGCATGGTGTTACTGAAGTCTAAACCAGAAAGGTTCAGCTCCAACATTATTTTGTTCTGACCAGCTGCAGAAGGGAAGGGCACGTCTGGCCTTTCTCAGGGGGCAACGGAGTCCAGAACATCTTCCAGGCTATGGCCCCATCCTCATGTCTCCCTTCTCTTCCAAAATCACTGCCATAAATGGCAGCGGTAAGTGCTGCAAATCCTTGAACCTTCCTTGTATCTCCAGCACCCATCACATCAAATGCACTTTGAGCTCTAATGATTGCCCTGGCCCTTTCCAGCTATGGCTGATCCCTCATCCCATCACACACCCCCATATTTTCCCGCCTTTTCTCCCCCACTCAGCTGTGATCTCCATTTAAGTTTCTGTTGTCATGATGTTCCACTGCATCCAGCTGCAAGAATACCCAAGAACACACCTCCATTTATTTCAAACAAATTTTCATCTCTCCCATTTCTCAGCTTACCCTCTCGCTTCCCTTTCAAGTCTTTTCTTAGTCCTTAACACTCATTCCCTTCCTGTTACTTTCTTCCAGTAAGCCATAAAAAATAAATAAGTAATTACCATGCATTTTAAAGAAAGCAATGTCTAGCAGTTACAAAACAACATACTGTTGCTTGATGGGAAGTTTTACATGAGACGTGCCAATTAAATTGTGGGCTCAATAATACTGGCTCCTCTGAAAGCGGCAGCCCTGGGCCTGAAGACAACCCTAAATATATTCTATTTTTGAAAGTGCAGTCACATACTCAGTAACAGTGAGAGCAGTTCTTAGGTTAAATTGCAATTCCTAACATGTAGAGGGGACTCGCAGATTACAGCAAGATCTATCTGTAGATATAGAAGAATAAAACGTAGCCTAGAATGTAACAGACATTGAAATTACACAGAACAGCAAAAATCTTTGGGTGTGATCCCACAAACTCTTACGCGAATCACTTCAGTAGACTCAGTAGGACGAAGTACTTAAATATGAAAAAATCCCCTCTCTCTGGACCCTGAGTCTTTATAGCACGCTCGCAAACAAACAGCACATTCTTCTCACAACAGCCTTAGGGATAACCTTGTCTTTTATGTGGATATGAAGCTATTAGCTTTGTCAGAATCTTACAAGACATCAAAGTAATTGTTTTGGTCCCGATTTCACATCTGTTTTCAATGATCAGAAAAAGAACTTATTATCACATAACATTCAACCATCAGATTCACACAATGAAACTTGCAGTAAGCTCAATCATGTACTTGTTTAAAAATTCCTAGATACTGACTTCTGAATTCCCAAAGCACCTTGCCTAGTCTCTGTCCATCTCAGCTGTTTACTATATGTATTCTTATGTCTTATGATGTGATTACATGAGGTAATTATCGTACCTTTGCAAACCTTTCAGAACCAGAAGAGAAATGAAAAGTTGTATTTCAGTTTTAGAAGGCTGAACTCTTCTTCCCAGTGCAAGAAAAGAATTAAAACTCTACCAACACATAAATAAATTATTTTTCTAAGTGGTAATTGTGTACAAAGGCATTGCCAAAGCTTTGGAAGACAACTAGTGAAAGTGCTTTTGAAATAGAAGTATCTGAACCTTCTAAATCTCCTCCTGTGCTCAGCTGGAAGTGCAGTCAGGCCCAGACCAAGGCAGACAGACACACACTGTTAATTAGATTAACTAAACATATTTGTAATTTTTAAATAAAATGCACCCACAATTAACCCAATGAAGTAGTGATATGACACTCGCAATAATTATACTCTTTTCAGAACCACAGCAATTTTGGGGTGTTGTCTTGTAAAATTACATGCCTTACTGCAGCAGCGATAGCTCTGCGTTTCCTTGCTCTCAATGCAGTTTAAGATCCTGTCATTATACTAATAGGAATTTTTTAATTTAATGGTGTCGTTGTTTGGGCATGTGCTGCATAATACAACATTTAATACAGCATATGTATTACTACCAGTAGTCAAAATCTTGATACTTGTATTTGCAGCAAAGTTGTATAGAAGTTTTACCAAGTAAATCATGTTCTCTACTTATGACTCACTTAATTATCAGCTCCATTTGTAGAAGGAAGATTCATGTAAATATCTTGCAGAACCTATTTCTCAGTAAATTTCCACGTACTTTAGAAACTAAAGATAAAAAAAATGGACAAGGAATCAGGAAAATGCTATAGATTTTCTTTCAAATTTGTTTTGCTATATTTTTCAGCAGTGTACTATGTGTATTTTTTAGACTTGCAGGGAATGTGTATAAGAAAAAACTATTGGCAATGTTCAAAATGAGTAAGAAAAAAAAAAGTTACAACTTCATTGTATTCATACCTATCTAGTTACTACTTTAACTTTACCTACTTCGGGTTGTCAGTTTGCAGTAGTCTTCTCAGGTGAACTGACCATTTGGGAAGTGCCATCTCTGATGTGTTTGCCCAGTAGCTGGAATAGCTGGAGGAACTGTAGCTCCTATGTACCACAAACTCCACTGAAGCTACTCATCAGCTTTCCATCATGTATTAAGTATGTGCTGAATCATGTTAAGAGGATCTTTTTCTTCATGTTGAATTAAATAACATTTATTCCTCTTCATCCTACAGATGTATCATTTTCATTTCACTGGAGACTGTTCACGTACCTCAGATACAGTTACTGGTATGTTCTCCCCCACCCTCTCAAATGGACACCACTGGACAACCTGACTGACGTAACTTAAATAACCTTACCAAATACAAATCTATAGTGGAAATACCAAAGGAATTACACACAGGAATTCCATGTGAAAAAACTCCAACCTGATTGTTTCTCCTATGGGGTTCTTTTTCAGTATAAAAAGAGTATATAAACTAAATGTCTGCCACCGATTTTGTACTTTTACAAGCACTAACATTTTAACAGCAGAAATGTTAAATATCAAAGTAATAGATGAGCATTCCACTGGAAGGCAATTTCACTAAATACCACAGGTATTAATCTTTCTGAATCTTAATTATACCCTTTTGACATATTATCCTTATCTGACCTTTCCTCCAGAACTGCATGAATAGATGTGAGACAGGTAGGCAAACGCAGCTGTGGGTGCCACCAGACATGCATCAGTTTAATGCAAGGAATGGAAAGACATAAAGATGCAGCTCATATGCAGTGCAAAAAGCCATTACACCACTATTTTCTGAAAGTTTTCATTTCAGTTCTAGCTTTTGTTCCAGGATTTTTTATCAGCTTCCCTTTTCTGGCTTTGCTCATGCCACAGAACATAAAGCTTTAATGAATTACTCAGAGCATAGAACTATAAGATATTGCTGAAGAACTAAACTTTTTGAACTAGAACCATCCAAGCAACATTTAAAAACAATTAGTAATGGCAGTCCTTAATCGAAGAAACTGAATTTCAGTTGAGAATAGTAAGGGCTGGCAGTTCCAAGATTAAAAATGTAATGATTGTGCCATTAAGCCACACTTAGACCAATCAATACTGAAAAGTACCCTGATTTTATTAGATCAATCGAATAAGCAGAAGGGGGTGACTTGCACGTGTAAGATTTAGGGCGTGTTGCGTGAGCAGTACAGCGTAGAGAGGATGCACAAGAGATCTGAGTCCTACTCGGACCTTAAGCAAGTTACTTCGTCTTCCTTGGTCGCAGTTTTCACATCCCCATAGATGTCTCGCATATTCACCCTTAATTCTCCTGATTTTCTCTGATGCTCGTATTGTTCTTCATGCCATTTACAAATCTAGGGTGACTTTTTAATAAGTTATACAATTTGACTCTCAAAGTGAAGTTTTGCATTATAGATCTCAGCTGGAAGAATCTGCAGCACTAAACTATGTGTATCTTGCAACAGTTTTAGCAATCCACGCTCTCCACAAAGTTCCCTCCGCGACCCGTTGTGCAGCGTAAGTACTTGCCTGCACCTCTAATGGCCTTTCGTTAGAAAAACACAGCCTCTCAGATACCACCAGAAGAACCTGAAAGCAGGATGGCACATTACAAAAGGAAAAAACTTGTTATAATACTGCCTCAAAACTGAAAATTAAATGGGGAAAAAACTAACCATCATTCGAAGTAAAGCATAGAAAAAAATTTGAGCCAAAATGCTTGCCAACTCAGTCTAAGACTTATGGTTGATTTTTAAGAATATTTTAACTTTTTTATTGCCTTGTCAGCAAGATTCATAATCATTCATAATCATGTCAGATTCATAATCATTCTCATGTATATCATTAAAGCTGAACATAGCATGAAGATGAATTCTTATCAATTTACATGCACAATTCCATTTGAGAAATACAGTATCAACCAGCTCAAATAAAAATACACTAATTAAACACAAACATATCTCCAGAAACACAGACTTTCTATAAACTAAAGATGTTCTCCTCATATTTATATTATTTTTATGTTTTATTATTTTTTATATGTTTAACTGGAAATTAAAGACACAAAAAAAAAGAAATTACAATGATGAAAATTATCAACAACTTCTGACTTGTTATTATATAAATCCAACTTTTTTTTGGTAATACCATACATTAAGTGGGGTTTTACTTCATCATAGATAAATATGATCTGAAATAAGTCCACACTTGTCTTTCAGAGTCCTTCCAACAATCCCCATTTCCTGAGTAGAAACCCGCTGAATGAATAATATTTGATAAATATTTACTCTGCATACCTGCGCTGATTTTATTTATTTATTTTTAATTTTCTGTTTAAATTTGGATTGTATTAAGAATTGCCATTTTCACTGGTGTTTTGTTCATAAAGGTTAAATGATTATTAACTCTGACTAAGTAGCAGGATAAGTGTCCTTTAAATTTGTGATTGTTTGATCGGGGCTGTTGTTCCACTTTGTTATATTCTTCACTTCCTCTCATGTTTCACTATTAAAGTCATTTTCATAGTTTATATCCATGCATACAAGAGAATTAAGCAGAGAACTCCAAAGCTCTGCCTGATTGCAAACCCTAAACAGTTTTAATAAGAGAATATAAAATTGTGTCTCTACAATCACTGAAGTATTCATAAATGGCATCTTCTTCAGGATTAAACCTGTTGGATTACATATAATCAGTGCATCTGGTGATCTAGTCTTTTCTCCAAGAAACGTGTTTAAATTCCTAATCATACATTTCTGAGAATAGGGCTTGATCCTAAAATTTAAAGTGTCCAAAACTTAACTTTCAAATCTGTGAGTCAGGTGAGAAACAGACAGGAACAAAGTGATTGTTTGCACACCTAGATAGGAATTGGGGGCAGGGGAAGCATATTAAAGGATAGTCTAATTTTTATTACAGTGCTAGTGAAAGGTATGTTTGTGAAAATGTCTCCCCTACTATTAACACCAAATGCATGCATACATAAATATAAATGTAACTATGTTAATAACTCTAATCAATTCAATGTGAATTGTGTCTGTACAATTTGGGGTTTATTGATTGTGAAGGCAAGAGAAGATTTTCAGGAGTGATGTAGAGCAATACTTTCTGTTGCTCAATGGATTAACTCTCTTACGTTACTGCTGTCTTACCCAGAGGTATTGTACCTACTGGATTAGGACTTCAAATACTGCCAGGATACAAAAGCTCTTTGCTCCAAGACTCTAGTAATTACTAGCCAAGTCTTTCAATGATTTTTTGATGTTTGGGTTGCACTTTCAGCAAGAAGATTAAAAAAGAGAGAGAAAAAACTCGAAAAAATATTTTCAGTTTATATAAGAGTCTTCAATGTCTCATCTATTGATTTTCTTCAAATCTTTAAATTCACAGTGTGACTTATATTCCATGAAATAGGGTCATTGACATCTGAAAACATACTACAAAAAATATACAGTTCATATCCCACGGACTGAAACACATAATTGTCTAATGAAAAGGTTATCCAGTGTGTTAAATCCATCACTTACAGAAATTCTTTCTTGCTTCTAAGTGAACAAATTTTGCTGCATTTTAAGAGAGTAAAAGCTTCATGGTGACTGAAAAAGTCTGTGGGTACTGTACTGTTTGACCATGTTCTGCCTTTTTTCCTATTTTTTTTTTTTAAATGTAAGATTTTATAGAGTGATATACCTAAATTGACCACCGCAATAACACACTCTCTGGCCTGCAAATGTGTATTTCTTGTACTACTGCCTTTCCCATTTCCAATGTTTATCAAAACAGAAAATAAAGAAGGTCTAAGATTTAAAGGAAACCTTGAATTAAATACCAATGAACAAAAGCAGTCAAAACCCATTAGCAAGCTGTTTCACAACAGGATACTGTCTTTACAAAGTGCAACCTCTAAGACAGTACTTTTTGTAATCTTATTTATTTCCCCTCTATAAAATATTTTTAGTACATTTTCAAGCTTTTTTCTTTTTGCACATGAAAGCTGTGATGCTCGGTAATCAAACGATCTCTAAAGCAGAGGCTTTAAGAAAAACATGGCATAGTGCATGACTAACTTTTCTCTTGCCAGTTGCATTGTTACTGCATAACAAATAAAAAATTGCAGTTTTCTATCCAACAAAATTGCAAATTAAATAACTGAATAAGAAAAGCAATCTGTAAACTATTAAAATAACCAGATTATATTTTAGACATTAACAATTGTATGTGTATTTAACTTTTTATTATTCCCAATGAAGTCAATTAAGTTACTAACATTACTTTAATTTAATCACACCTGCATTTATCAGATTAAACTTTAAATTTCCATTTTCGAAGCAGACTAATTACTGGAAGAGTTTTTTACATTTCCAAGAAATCTTAACTCTTCCTCATTCAAATTAAATCAGTTATAAATGAAGAATTAGTAGACTATTTACAGGTTCTTTACAAGTGTTATCAAAGCTGAGCAGAAGAAGGTATTTACTTGACTTTTTATGTTATAGGTGATCTCAAACTGTGCACTGCAGAATTCATTCATGGGAGGCAATAACCACATATCTCACCACTCCCTCACCTTCATGTTAAAGGAGACCTCAACATTTAAGTGAATAAGAGATTTAGAGGCACAATCCAGAAGAAAGCTCCATGTTAGGTATTAACAGTCAGAAATACAAAAATCAAGTATATTTCATCCATTAAAGCCTTGCAGAAACAGAACTAATATATTTTAAAAGCTTTCCTTGAAAAGATCATTTTTATCAAAACACTTTATGTTTAATAACATAATATGAATCTTAATATTGTATAGGAATTGTCAAAGTATCTTATGTAGCACAGTTTAATTTAATCCTTTTTATGAAAGATGGCAAATTTAGGTACTTCACTGTAAGTAAAATGAGATGCCTATAAGAATAAAATGATGCAATGCAGACTTTACATTCCTCTTCACTCCCAGACTGAAAACTCCCAAAATATGTTAATTTATATCCCTCCAAATAGAAAACAAAACCCAACCCCTTAAAACAGAGAGAAATGTAGATATCAAAATCTCACCAAGATCCTGAGTTTTAAGTGAGCATTTAAAAACAGAGACCCAGAGAATGCCTTCCATGACATATCAGCTCTATCACAACCTGACAGACTTTGCTCAATGTTTGAGGCTTATTTAAACTTTTCCTGCAAAAGTTGGTGTATCTAAAAAGAGGACAACTAGTATTTTTTTCCTTGAAGTATTCAGGCTAAGCCAATGTTTTCTTCTCAGTTTCAAAGGACTCCGGAAGGAAAGATTGTATCTGCCCTTTTGAGGATACCAAACAGTGAAACTGCCTGAAAACAGTCACCACTATTAAGCATTATGAGGCAAAATACAAATAAACATGCCAACAAACATACAAATAAACATAAAACTGCAACAACTGCCATCCCAAACACCCTTGCAGAAGTTGCCAACCTTTCCAAACACTTCGGAGCATTCCTGAAGCCCATACCTCTAAGAAACCACATTCTGGATTGCCCAAATCTTTTCCCCTTATTTCAAAATTCAACTTTCTTCCTTGAGTAAATTTACTACTTTAGAAGCTCTCGCTTTTTGTGGCCTGAGAGTTAAAATACAGTAGTAAAGTAGCTAAAAATTACCATGGCAGTACCAACTTCAATATAGATTGTTGCTACCGATACACATTTTTTCCCTGAGGGATTTTTCATTTTGTCATACACTTGGAAGGCTCTGACCTGGAGAAACAGAAATGAGAGTGTTTTACACAAGGGTGACGCTCACTGGAGCCGTTCCCACACTTGGAGTTAGTCGCGTTTATACCTCTTGCTGGACACCGCCCATGAAATCTCACTATAAGTCTCCTGAAGGCTTTGGAACATTTTGTACCAATTTCAATTGATTTTAGATCATACATTTACAGACAAGTTGATGGTATCTTAATTCTATACCCCATATATATGTGTGTTCATCTATGGCATACAAAGCTTTCACTGAATAGTGACTCCGACTGTCCTATATCTGAGGAAATGAATAGTTGAGTCGGTTCAAGGGAAATGATGTTAAAATACAAAAAAACGTTGATGAGAGTTTGACTGTTGTCAGTTAATCTATAGTGATTAATTTAGTCAGCAGTACTTCGGCAATAACATTCTGAAAGATCAAATTCTCTCTGTAAATAAATACAGTCAATAAAGAAGAGTTAGAATTGAGACTTTTTACAGATGAAGATCCAGAGTTCTCTTAAGCAAGATGAACACTATCTTCTGAGTGAAGGCAGAAATTAACCTTTGCCTCTTTTGGTTTTGGTCATTTAAAGCACTTACTAAAAGCCACAATGAAGTAAAACGAAAACTTAAATTAATCAAAGAGAATAATTTATATTGGTTTCAGAGCAATAATTACTGTGCTTCCCCCATGCTGGAAGTTGAGCACTTCTGTTGATGCACAGGCTGGAAGGAAGTTTGTCCAGCCAGCTCACGCACAGGGTTTTCTGAATACCCCATGAATGAATTCTCCACTAATACTGCTCTGGTTTGTGAGCAACGAGCTTTTTCTAACTGCAAGCAAGTGAGCTCCAGGTACAGTTGTAAGCAAGTACAAAGAAGTCAAGGAATGACGGTTTTTCTTGATGGGACAATGGGAAATAGCCTTTTACTAGTTGTGGGTAACAATAAATTACATTGTTCGTACTGCTCAGAGGAACACTAGCAGCAAAGCACAGCAGTAATTTATGAAAAATGGATTTATCAGTGAATAAGAATTCCTAATGTTTAACTTTTAGGCAAAAGCAACCAGGGAACTTTGAATAACAGCTTTAAGTTGATGATTAGCTAAGGGGATTCAACGCTTAATAGCCCAAATAAATTACTATAATTATTTTATTACCTATGCTAACTGATTTCATTGTTTTTATTGAAATAAGAGCTCCCTAAAGAATAGAATGTTGCTTCAAAGAATCCCAGCTGCAAGCTTCTGTGTTCTCTTGTGGCAATCAAAAACAACAACAAAAATAGCTGTCATTAATAATACTCTTAATAATTGTGCTACAGCATCTTAGAAATACATTCCAGATTTGTCTGTACACCTGGACTTGAATATGAAGTTTTCTAGCCACTGGAGGGTTTTAGGTGGAATTAAAATAAATCTGTAAAGCACTTATTAAAATAAACATGAATATTTATGGAGAACAATGGAATGCTTTAAAGAGATTTTTAATAAATATGTCTGTGATTAGTTGAGAAGCCTAAGAAATCTTTTCATTTGACCTTAGAAGAATTATTTAAAAATCTGTATACTTCTGCTTTTGCAGAAAAAATGCTAAAAACATATACTCTATGTCAGATTGATTTTCAAAGAACCTTACTGAAACATATAGTGAATTTTTATGGAGTTCATCTATTTTTAAGATCCTACCCAGGTCTAACTTTGAGCTAATTTGTATTCGTATCAGTCTGTATTGCTGTTCAATACCCACTGCACCTTCCTTTTTTCTACCTTCCCCCCTCTGGAGGATCCCATCTTACATCCCGCTATAACTTAGAACTTACTGGAAAAATTCCAGCTAGCTGCTAGGAGCTACAGGGTGGACTCATTTTCATCATCTCCTCTTGCACCCTTAAAAAAATAGTAGTAATATACAAGAAAGAGTACTGATGGCTTCATTTGCAGGCAGCATTTTACTGATTTGCACCAGATCTGCTACAAACCCATAAAATGTGCCCCTTCCTTGTCTCTAGTGGTTTAACCAGCCAGAACTGTGACGCTCTGAGGCTCTGTTGTATCAAGGACAAGAGAACTGAAGTTCTCTGTGTCACACAAAACAGAGCCAAATCATTCTGGGACCAAGTCCAGTAGTAAAAATGCACATCCTAAGGACACTGATCTACAGCATATTCTGACTGACCAGTCTACGTCCCCCTGCTTTTTAATAACTTAACAAATGCCTGATTCTCCCGCACAGCTGGGGAAACTAATTATCATTATAATATTTGCTGGTGTTTTTTGTTATTTTGTATAATATAATACACTAGTACCATACACATAATTGGACACTGAGATTTCCTCATTTCTTACCTGTAGGGCTTCAATAAAATTTTGGGTCTAACAGATGTTACCCTGAACAGAGCAAACAACTACCTACGGTACAGCTCATCACCACTTTGTCACAGGAGCTGGGACCTTAGATGAAAGCAAGAGATGAAGACTCGCAGAGTCTTCACAGCAGAAACACAAGCTGCAGAAAGGTCAGTTGAGCCACAACCTTGTTACTGGTGTGATCAAATGTGTGAGTCTCGGTCCACCTGATGGAAATAGTCTGATTACATTAACAAAAAATCTCGAATCTATAATCCAGCCTAAACTCCACCTTGAGAGACAGTTCTCAATGCGCTGATAAGGCTTCAACATGGTATCACACGACCTTGAACTGATGATAAATATCGGTACGTATCTCCTTACTCTTGCAGAATCCAAAAAAAACAGATGGATGAACTTTCAGCTAGTGTGCAAAATACTGAAGTTCCACATATTATTTATTAGTGGTACTTGTGATCCTAAAAATGTGAAAAAATGGCTTAGTGTGATGCTTTTGTTTTCTTTTCCAAGAAAACAATTTATTGAAAGGAAAAGTAAAATAATGCATGTAAAAAACTTTCTAAAATTAAATTACGCTCTCATTTGCTAACAATACTGGCAAAATTGCTGGCAGTGTTGTTAAAAAGCCCCATGTCAATCAAATAAGAACTGGCATTAATGAAGACAAACTTAAAATTTCAACCTTAAAAATCAGGCATTAAATACATTATGGCTTCTTGGTATCATTAAATCATATTCACTATGTGTATCTTCTGACATTTTCAAAGTTAATATTTGGATATCTAACACTGATAAGAATAATATAATCCCCACAGACTTTTGAAAAAGTAGTATTTGCATTAGTAGTTGTGTCGTAACTGAGCATGGAATAGCATGAAGAAAAGGCTGTTCGGTATATGAAACATTTTTTACACTGACTTTGGACTACTAAAATTATAATTTTGATGCTGTAGTAATGCAAATGTTGGGTCTTAATTTGCTTAATTTTGTGTTTAAAAAATATCTAAAATACCTCTACTGATTACACAGCGTATCTACTTGTGTTACTGGTATTGGGAACTCCACGATATCACAACAGCAATAAACAAGAGTAAGGAGCACCACATTCAAAACCCGACACTGTACTTTCAGTAATCTAATACTTTGATTAGAGATGGGAAAAACTGAGTGGCTTTCAGGCCTCTAATTCCTTCATCCACACTAGTAAGAAAAAGCATAGCCCAAGTAAAACACAGATTGTATGTGACTGCTTAATACTATCTTAAAACTTAGGGCAAAAGAGCGGTGAAGAGGGGCAAGGGGAAAGCAGGCTGCTGGGCACCAGGCCCGGGGCAGGGCTGGCACAGTCATGCTCTTTGGGCAGCTCCGTGGCAGGGCCACGCGTCTGCACACCTTTCTGTGGGACCGCTACCCGAAATCTGCAAATGAAACCAACGCGCAAACCAGAAACCCTTCCCCAGCCCTCAGTCTGAGGCCTCACAGCAGTTGGCCGTGGGGCCACGTTTGTGCCATTCCAGCACTAGTCAGGCAATGGGCCGGCAGCAGCTCTTTGAAGGGCTTCTCCCCAGCACCAGCATAGCCGTTGTGGGGTCATACTGGAAAACAGTCTGCATCTACGCAACGCAGACATTCCTTTTTGCCACCAAAGACTGTTATTTTTTTTCCTACCTGTAATAATTGCAGTCACCCTGGTTATGATGCAGCTCAACAAATACTTGCACCAACCCAGTGGGGAGCAGGGTGCTCGGATCAGGAGGTACCCCTGAAAAGAACTGTACCTGAAAAGCAAGGTTTTGACACTTGTGCTATTATTTCTTACATTTTAACTCTTGGATTTGGAGTTGTTCTTCCTCAGCACTGGAATTCAATCTCTTTGAATGTATCTATCCGTCAACAAAACATTCTGTAATCAAGTTGTCAGCTAATTCAGGTTGGATAAAAATATTCTTAATCCTACTTCATGTATTTAGGACCTAATTAACGTTAGGTGCATGAACTGCCTTTTATCTTTCATATAGCGTTGCCTTCAAATGGCTTTTTCACTAACCACCTTCAAACCATATCTTTTAATAATTCTATTTAGAATGATATATTTTTGTGTATTCTCTTTATCGCTGCTGATTTCCAAGACCGTGCACGTGCACATGTACTACAGAAGCAACTTCCCTCCTAATTACAGTCTGTTCCTCTTCTCAACTAGAGGCACGGGGAAGAAAACAATGACTCTGTGACATCAAACTCACTTATGCAGTAATGAACTGTGATGCTACAAATAGTTGATTGTGGCAACCTGGAATGAATCACAGCCAGGGAAGGATGATGACAACAGAAATGCTTTCTCTTATGCACAAGTCTTAGTAATTAGCTGCAGTGGTCAAAGGCATGCAGGAGCAAACGTGATGCTTCTTTAGTTTAAAAGAACTTCATAAAATAAAATCTGTCTGGAAAAGCACATGATCAATAGCACTGTGGTCATTTGCCTGGATATAACTAAAAACTTTAGCCAAAAATTAGGAACCAAGGAGACTGTGGATTTAAAATATTTGTTATGTAAAATAGTGTGAAGTGGTTGCAATATAAATTTTTTGGCTTATAAATTTTATGCCTGGGGATAAAGACTGGATCATAATATGAT
Organism: Tringa tobata; assembly: GCA_033628505.1. NCBI lineage: Eukaryota > Metazoa > Chordata > Aves > Charadriiformes > Scolopacidae > Tringa > Tringa tobata. The sequence continues at coordinate 3,129,429 of JAHREE010000308.1, read as the reverse complement.
GTAAATCAGTAAAACCTCAAGAACATTAAAGGCTGATTTATACCAGCTAAAGATCTACCTCCATGTATTAAATCAGTCTTTGCACAGAGTGATCTCACAGCAGTAATGAACTCACAGAGATGAGAGAAACGAGCCCGAGTTACACGAAAACAAACCATAGACGATGCAGGCACATTCAAAAGCTGTTTAACAGCTTTCACAGGAAAGAGGCAATGGGGAATGCCTTCCCTCTACTGCCATTCATCTTGCCGTAACTAACACTCAAACAGCGTAAAACACAAAGGCAACAAAATCCATCTATTTCAATTTAGTCATCAGTGCTCTCGGTGACTGTCCAAAGGATATCTCCCACTGCCAGCTTGGATCTGCCCTTCCCAGTGACATCACTTTGCTTTTTAAGTTAGTTACGTACCTGTTGTATGAAGAACAGAAGCACACAGAGGAAAGCTTCACATTGGGTTCCTGGCAAACACTTTGTTTAATGTAACTAAGCAGTGTCTACTCAAGGTACAGAGACATTCTGGTCTTGATTTTACATAGATATCCAACCCTCAGAAGGAATACAGGTACTCTTCATATAAACATTCGCCTAACAGATTGCTAAATCCAGTGAGAAGTGGCTCTTTCTGTTGTATCAGTTCTACATCTAGACAGCAACTGAAGGGTATACATCAAGAAAAATTCAAAATGTGGGGTAAACTGGGATATAAATTAAACCAATTGTGAATCAGACAAAAAACAAGAGAGAGAACTGAAGTACTAAATAAGGAAGTAAAAAGAAGATTAAATAAATAAACTAAACATATAGGTAAAGATTTCTGTAACATTTTCCTTGCCGCTTAGTCTTGCCACTTTATTTATTCTGACAGCCCTACATCTTTAACCCTGCCCGAGTGTGAGAACAGATGCAAATGCTTTGCATGGCCATGAAAAAAATTATTCTAAACTTTCTTATCCCCACTCCCAAAACAGGACAACTGATCGTTCATTCCAGATTTAGAACTGGATATTCAAGTAGACTCTCTTCTGAGTAACCTCAGATGAATTTGAAAATAGAGGTATGGAAGATGTCACAGCATCACATTCCCCCGAGTAACAGCAGGTGAAGATGAGAAGAGTCAGTTTATTTTGTTGCCTTCAGTGACTGCTGCCCTCCTCCCTGCTCGAAAGCAAACATGCAGGACTAAGAATCTCAGAAGACATAAACCATTTCAACACACCTGCTTCTACTAGACATCTGCTACTACTCTTTACTGATTTTAAATTCACCAAAGAGACTGTGTCAAACTATTTATCTTACACATTATTTTCAACAACATGCTCTTACCCAGGTTTCAGTTGTTTAGATCACTGCTGGCTTTGGACATAGCACACACCTCTGGGAATTACACTAACAATATCGACATACTTAAAATTTCATGTGGTACCAGTGTGACTACATTTGTCTGCAAAAGCTAGAGAAATAGAGAAAAAAAGCAGAATGCCAAATGCATAAACTGGTAACGCAGCTATCCGCTAGTGTAACACTAAAGATCCTGCCCTACTCCTTTCTGTACTTCTATAATTTAACAGTGGGTTAAAAATGCAAGAAAAGCAGAAAGGAAACATTAAGAGACTCAAATACACACAAATACACGTGTTGCACGTATGTATGGTACGTACTGTTTCTCTAACACAGCTCACGTGCAAACTTCCTGTGACACCTTTGCCAACTGCTCCAGAAGTACAGCCCAGCAGAGCTGTCAGGTACTTTCACAGTTTCTCCCAAGTTATAACTAGAAGGGTTTTAAATGTTTCCCTCTGTAGACCAGGATATTCGACGCCACACTAAGCTGTGGCAGGACACGTTAAGTTCTCATTCCTTTTGATGATTGCGATGTACTTCAGGGACTCCTAACAAAACACGTGTGCTCATTCGAAGTGAGAGAGGGATAGGGACAACATTTTAGGAAGGAGCTCTGCAAGGAAGCATTGTAAAAGAGAACAAAAGAGGTTGCACTGGCAGAGAGAGACCACCAGCTTTTCTTCTGTTCGCATCCTCTGGGCAGGGCTACAAGACAATGATTCTGTCAAAACTGTCACAAGAGATGGGAAGAGCATGGTAATCAGCTACTTGTAGTAGCAGCCAGAGTAGCCCGTGTGCCTTTACAAAGTAGCCAGCCTGGGCGAGTCTGTGAGAGTTTGACTTTACCAGTTAGTTAAGAGGAAAAAGAAAATAAACATCCTACCTTTACTATGCTCCATTTGGGAGAGTAGTGCTAGTGTTAGCTTTAGCATGAAGATCATTCTGAAACTTGAGCCACTGCAAACTCAGCCAAAGTCAGCAACTTTTACAAACTAAGTCAGATAACATACACTCAAGTACCACGGTGATGCTCTAAGCTCGTCGAAGTCACTGAAGTTCAGGTCTTTCCCAACTACTACATGGAAATGCATGGGTTATGAAAAAAAAAAAGAGATTTGTAAATGTTTTTATTGTTAGGAAGAATATACGGAATCCTTTTACGATGTGGCCCGCTGCGATTTTACTAGTGACCCTTAGTTCTTCGAAAAGAAGAAATGAAGCACCGGTAATGGATGCTGCACTTCACAGCAAGAATCTCCACATCATGAATCAAAGTCTAGTTTCAGAGAACAGCATTGCTTATGTGTAGTCTGTTCTCATGTGACGCGCTGTTGCACCTCTTCACATGATGGCTGAAGATAAATGGACAACTGCTTACAGAATGACTCTATGAAGGGTCCCCAGATTGTGACAAAGAACAAAGAAATGTGCCCATTCTGAGCAGTTTCAAACATTTAACCTAAAGTAATTGTTATTTCTTCTAGTTGAGAAAATGACAACACACAGAGAGAAACCTAATAAATTATCATATTCTATTTTTATTGGCACGGTCACAATCCCACTGATTAGCGTTGAAGAGAATTCACTTAAACAGCACAAAGTATTACAATTCTCACTCAAACCTTGTCTCCAAAGATCTTTTAATCTTATTTAGTGACCCTGCTTCTCTAAGGCTGCGCCTACTTGGAATTATTTCTTTTCCTGCCAGAAATGATATGAACATGCCATGGAACAGTCAAGCTACAAAATTGCCTCCAATAACACAACTAATACATTTGCCCCTGCACACCCATGCGCTATAATCAAACGGTATCATTTTAGCTATACTAGTTCAGAATCTCTGGAGAAGCAGCCAAGTCCTTTTTACTTTTATGTCTTTCAGTAAGGACAGCACCCAGAATTCTTAATTACTTATTGTTTCAGTGTTTCAAACAGATTTATTTGGCATTTTTTTTTATGCTGGGCCATGTCCTCAAAAAGCATTCAATGTAATTTACAGAAGTTCTACCTTTATTGTTTCTTATTTGTGGCATCACACCCACCAGCCTCAAGGATGAGGCAATCACTGCAACTGACACAGCAATGCAACCAAGTTTAAATGTTTAAAAAGTTCCTCTAATGGTTTCTAAAATGATAGTGGAAAGCAGAAGATCTCTTCAGAGATAATATATGGCATTTACATTCATTATCTAACATAATAGGAAACTCAGTATTTATGGAGAGAGAGAAACACACAGCATTATGTACATCCCATACAGATACTAGTTAATCTTAACTGCATCCTCGTTGTATCAGTATTCTCCATCTCACGGACTGCAAATTGGCATAATTCCAGCAAGTCTTATAAGAATTACAGAATTCAAACAAAGCTTCCTCGTCTGAACAGTTACTGAACAGCAAGTAATCGAGGAAGGGTAAAGGCAAGCGTTTGTTTCAATTTTAATGAACATCTACTTTGATCAAAACAGAGTAAGAACTCAATGCTTTCCAAATAACTCCGAGTGAATCAGGGCTTGAAAACCTATTTGTTTATGTGTTATTATAATACACTAATATGGGTTTATAGTTCAAGTGCTGCTTTAAAAACTTTTTTTTCAGCATACATATAGATATGTATTTCAAATACGATACCAATAGGATGATACATGGACAATGTTCTCAAACTGACACGCCATATAAAAAAATAACAGAAATAATGGACCTCTGAAATTCTAGTTATCAATTTTACAGGAAATCATCAAAATTCAGATCACATTAAGCTTAAAAGGGTGAAGTAATACCTGTATACATTGCATTTATAAGCAGCTTATTATTTTTCATTGTTGCTATCCCATGGTATCAGATGGTTGTCTGCAACTATACAACCTGTCAGGGTAGGAGCTCCACTATAACCAGTAAAATAACAGTTTGCAGCCAACTTTGAAAAAAGATATGAATTAATTTATATCAGACTCCCAACTGTGATTAGAATGTCAGTTACAGCTGCCGCCTTGTTACAACACCCCCACACTTCTTAGCTCACAAGGACAAATTCAATGAGAGAATGCCCTGCATTCATTGTGTAATTATCAACTTCACACACCTTGGAAACGGAGTGCAGCTCCAACGTGTCTGACTAAAAACAGTACTGCAAGATTAGGGTCTGGAACAATAAAACAATTTCCTACTGTAGGTAATAGACTATTATAACAGGAAAACAATGGCAATATAAAACCTCTTTATCTTGACTTTTTATAGAAAGATTTATCATTGGAAAAATGATATGATTCAGATAAGTTGAAAAAAACCAAAAAGGAGTCAAATGCTGAAAGAGGAGGGCCAAGAACTTGCTCGTGAATTGGCAGACTGCCGAAAGCACCTCTGCTGGGGAATATGCAACTTTAATCTTTATTATGGAATGATCACAAATGGACTGTTTCAGAATACCATCTGTTCTCACTGAAGCATTGGATCAGCAGGCTGCATGCTGCAGTCTGTCCTTCACCTTGTATTTGGGATTTTCAGCAAAGCTCCCTTTTAGAAAGCAGGGGTTTGTTCAACAGAATGTCGATGTAGTACCTAATTTGTAAGTATTTTTTTTTTATATTTTTGTGGTGTCTGTATTTTGACTTTCCATTCATCTGGTAAGCTCTAGATAAAATGCTTACAGTAAGAGAGCATTTCCTTCTGATTTCTATTTTCCCTTCTTGAAAAACTAAGTGTTGTTACCAGCTGTACTGCCCAGACAAGCTCTTATCAGACTAATGCTCCTCCCAGCAACCCTTCCGGCATGTCGTGTTGTTTAGATGCCTGCATCTCTGCACCTACACGCCATGTGTATGAGCAGATCTGAACTCACCATTAATTCCAGATGTTAATGCATAAAACATGATAAGGAAACTATTGGCACAAATGGAATGCAAAAGGACTTGACTCAGTTCAGCACTACTCATTCCTGTGTCGAGGGCACCCTGCTGCACAGCTGGCTAAGCCACTGCAAAACCATTAGCCCATCAGCAATTAATGGCTGATCCTGTTTCACATCTGGCTAAATGTGCAATATTGCAACTGGATGTGCCCGTGCGGTATGAGCACTCCCAGGATGGGGCAAACACAAGAATAAGGAACCAATCCTTTCAAAAGAGACAAAGATTCAGAAAACCTTCAAAGGATTAAAAAATGGGATAAAGGAGACAGGTTTTATCAGCAAAGTGAAAGGTAGCAGAGACACAAAGAAATGAAGAGCATGTAAAGGTTGGCATAGCTTGGCTACATGTAATTTTCTCCTCTGAACACAACTAGCTGATGTCTGGTATGTATGTACCACGACAGAGTCTGACCACAGGGGTTCAGTGAGTGTTTGTCTGCAAGTCCCAAACTCGATAAAGACAGAGAGAGGCCTCTTGAAGTCACCCTTTGGATAAATACACTTTAACTGCGTGTGTCGTAAGTCCTACCCAACAGCTTTTTCAAAGACCTCAAGTTTCGAATTGTATAAGTAAATACACTTATCTCAGTCTGAAGTAAGAATGATTTATCAGTAGAAGCAAAAACAGAAAACAAAACACACCAACTTTGATCCACAAAAATGTGAACAAAGTTGTTGTTCTGGAGAATGATACCAATGTGCAAATCTAGCAGCTGATAAACTCTCTTATCTAGTGTCAGACACTACATCTGGCTATGCAAACTAAGAAGTGGTTTTCTGAGAAACTTTCAGATTGGAGGGAGGACAAGGAAAAAGAACCTAAAAATACGCATTTGGGGGCTTCAAGATATTTTTGCACCTAATTTTCAAAATATGAAGAAGGAAGAACACAAAATTATTAGTTACTTCTGAAAGTCTCAGCTAAGTTCAGATACCCTGCTAGGGCGTTCCTGGCACACACAGGAAGCACAGCCTAACAGATTTCCTTCAAAAATCGTAACCCCTTTAAAGAAATACAGACCCAGTTTTGCTCCCTCTGAAATGAATGTGTCTTCTTTCTTTTTCTGAGTAAGAAGAATAAGCCTTGTACTTTGCCAGGAAAAAAAACTGTAACCATTTTATATAAATCATGTACTTGAAAATGAATAAACGTGACCATTTTCTGTTATGTTTCCAGTTTTGCAATTTTATTGAAGATTCAGGGATCACTAGTCTATCAGCAGACAGAAAGAATATTTTTTTCTGTTCCTTCTCCTTTCACCACTCCTGCCACCTTCCCCCCAAATCAACATCACAGTAAAGGAAACTGGAAATCGTTTCAGGAACGGATTATTGATCTGGTTGATAAGCAAAATTACAGCCTACCTTCACATTTCTTAAATGCAAAAATCTTTAGAAAAAACCACTCTCAACAGAAGCACATTTTTATTCTTTTTTATTCCTTGTGACCTCAACATCTAGTGTTTATCTGTTAAAAAAAAAAAGAGTATTATTGTTAATATGCATACTTACTGCTGAGTGTAATTAAATTTTTCTGACAGCGTTTCTACCATTTTCTCTTACTAACTGAGATTGGTGTATTCATTAAGACAAACTTTGGAAGAAATAAAAAGCAGGCTAACGAAATCCTAATTTGCAAAGGCGGTAAGAAATCACTTTAGTCTCTTACTAATGTGATTACGAAGGATGATGTTCTACGTATGTTTTTTTTTCCTCAAAGAGAATTTTTAAGCAGATTCTTGTTTAAAGCTGGATATATTGCTCATCTGAAGCTGTCCTTGTGCAATGCACACAATGACAAACAGAAGGCAGCCTGGGAGGGAGGTGAAAGTATTATATACAGGGAGTGGAAAAGGATTTCCATAGATTTAATAAAAAAAAAATCATTTACAGTATACACATTGAAGGATGTAAATCAAGCATTAAAGCAGATTCAAGTGAATGTTCTTTTAAAATTAAAAGAAACAGGTAAGTCATATTTAACATTAGGTAGATAATTCAAAGTGCGTCTTTATTTAGTACTCAGACTGCAAGATTAGAGGAAAAGACCTGTCTTTATTGGTGTAAATGGCCACATTTGCTGTGGCTTCAGCCACAGAGAGGGTTATACCTGACTTCACTGATTTACATAAATCAAACTGAAAACTTTTCCTTCGTTGCCACAGCAGTTTCCGTGTTCCAGGTTCTGCAGCATTAGGGAAGGTGGCTCCTCAAAAGTCCACTCGTTTCCCCCAGAGCTCAGTGGTGGTGTTCATCACTTCTCAAATACCTATTAGAGGAACCATGCCACTTGCTACTTTCTACCAGCAAAAACCTGCAGTGGCTTTGAAAAGACTGCACAAATGGAGAGTGCAGGCAGCAATCCGCATGCCAGCAGCTCTGATCCAAACGAGGCACCGACATTATCAGGAAGTTTATACAAAATGTGACTGAATTTAAAGAGTCTTTTTGTAACGCTGCTTTCAGCTATGAGCTTGTCCCTGTGGCTACACTATTGGGTGGATTCACATTACGTTACCTTGTTTTCTGGGTAAAATTACTGTCAGACAGTTGAGAGAATTCAGAATATGATACTAATTAAAACCAGAGCAATTCTACAGAAAATGTCATGAGATTCTCAGATGGCAAAGTGCGGCACAAGAGCAGTGCAGCGCAGCCCGTGGGCAGGCACACCGCGAGGCACACACGGCCCCGGGAAGGCATCCAGCAGAGAAGGAAACGGAGCTGTGTACTGTGAAATGCAATTTGGAGCAGTTTGCAGTGTCGGTGTGTCGAAACTTTTAGAAACTGTGGTAGGAGCTGGCAAACATGATATGAGGTAAACTAGGATGGGAAGCAAACTGATGATTTAAAAAATAGGTTTTTTAAGTCAACAACATACAAATGCCCTATAGTGCAGAAAGGAATCTGCTTTGCTTTCAGAAAGATCTAAAGTCCAGCGCCTTTGGTGTAACAGACAGCATTTATGTCTAAACTTACGGGAAGAACATTCTTGCATTTGAGAATGACATTTAAGGTCGTGCTATCATTAAAAAAGATGAATTAATAACAGAAAGCTTTCTGAAATTAGATTATGCTAGATTATTTTTTATCTAGATTAGTTCCCTTATCCCTTTCACGACAAAGCCGCAGAAATAAAAGACTGAAATGAAAGGCCGGTTTGGAAAACAGAGGGAAGAGGCCAGATACTCCTTTTTTCAGTAGCAGTGCTGAACCTTCAGCCTCAGACATCTTGCTATTGAGAATATCAGGTCCTTTTAATCTTGTGCAACATATCTAAAATCAGCCATAGGTAATGCTGACTATCCTTCAATTCATCCTGCATAATGCTTGTGGAAGCTTAATTAAATTAACTGTTTAGTGTGCACATGCTCATTACAATTTACTGTACTCTGTGTTTAAAAAAGAAAAAGAGTAATTTTCCTTTGGGAAACATGCTTTCATCAGCTGCACAGGTGATCTTCAGAATAAAGAATTTTTAGCAAATTATTGACTATGGTTTTCTAAGTCAGTTGAGTAATTTAGAATTCCAAGAACATATACCAGTGCCCTTAAATGAATCCCATGGGTCACTACTGTATATGTTACAATGTACACTCCCTTTTATCTGTTAGAGGTCTCTGCACCTCCATCCCTTAAGAGACAGATAGATTTTAACTACCATCAGTATAATACGTATGTATTGGCAAGATAGAAAACCCAGATCTATGATTTCTTAAATATGGTTCTTTGAAAATTACCCAAACCCTTTCTCATCCCATTTAATCACTCCATTCCTCTTCTCAAAGGACAACTCTAACTTCCTGGTTTCTGCTAGCCTGAAAATAATAGCGGACAAGCGTCTGAATAATTAGCTGGGGAGCTAACTTTCTTTTTCTGTCAACAGTATTACTCAGGAAAAAAATAATAATGCTAGCCTTTACATTACGTACATTTCATGCCTTTTTGTTAGCTGTAATGGTGGAAAGAGCTGAAGAAATTGTGTTGAATGTCTGCATGTCAATTGGAATTAAGAAGGGAAGAAAAACCAGATGATTAGTTATTATTCTTACTCTACATCTCCAAGGTAAATCTAAGCAACACAGAATGAGAAGTAGAGATAATATGGGTTTAAGCAACACAATGGGTTACGAGATGCCAGAGTGGTTTCTGTCCCAGTATTCTCACTTGCTTATGTATCCTTCAATTCTGCAGGTCAAAGATTCCCAGGAACCTGTAAATTATACTTATTCTAAGTATTGTACATTCCTAAGTGACTACACATCTACAGCCTTTTTGCAGTATTCACTCTACCTGGTGCTAGATACTCAGGAGGCTAGTGAGGAAGGCATACATCTCTGTAGAAACCCCCAGATTGCTAAAACATGTTTGCATGTGACAGATAAATACCTACTTCCCAAAGCCACTTAACAAGAACGCTTCTTGCTCAAAAATTACATACAGTATAATTTAATTACATACAATGTAATCTAATAAAAACTTATGAACTGGTAAAACAGAAAGAAGAGTGCTGAATTTCCCTTCCTTTCCCGATGGTCTGCAGGGAGCCCAGCACAGAGTACCAAGCGCTGAACATGGAACCTTCTGGATGATGCTACAATTGCTTTCTGCACATGAGCTCTGGTCTCTGCCATGGGAATATCAATGGCAAGATAAATTGTTTTTAGTAGCTGAAATAATCTAAGCTTTAATCAACAGTTCTGAAGGACAGTGATACGCTTTGCTTATCCTCTACATACTTTCAGGGAGTTTGGAAACAAGCGCTTAATATTAAACGATTAATTTCTTTAAAACTGTCACACAAGAGATATTCCCAGAGTTTTATTGCTTAAACTTCCAGGCAGCAGTATTGCTGAGGTAAAAGACTTGACTCAGCCTCATGGAGTTACAGATAAGGACAGACGCTGAAGACTCATCAAGGGCAGCTTTGCCTACCCTGTTTTGAATCACATAAAACACCTGCTGCTGCAAAAGAGCTCTCAAGACATCTTAACTTGTCGGTTTTGCTTACTCTCTCACACAGCAGATACTACTGGTTTCCATTAGGATTGGACGGTGTCTCCTGTCACTAGACAGCAGTCCCTCTGGCTGATTACAAACGAATGGTGCTGATGGGCTCTGAAGGAAGTTTCATTAGTCCTGTCCATACCCGAGGAAAATTTAATTCTTTTTGAAAAGTGTTTTCTAACATAGCTGAACTGTGTTAGCAAAACAAATTAGCTTGTCCTGGGCACTCCACTAATGCTTTCAGGGGCACATTCTCTTCCCACTGAAGTAAAAAAAACCAAACTCTATTGCACTCCAGGGATCAAGATTTAACTGTAAGTGTTTCCGACAGTGTTGTCAAGGAGAAGCGTCTGAGAAATGTGTTTCACTCCATAACGCCTACTCTGACATCTAAAAGAGCGAACACACCTCTTGATGTATTTGCTGGGTAGCTGTCAATGTATCAGAGGTGCATACACTTGGTCCCAAACTTCATTCTTAACATAAATCAAGATCATTTGTATACTACAGCAGTTACGAAGTAGAAATTCAAACCTCAGAGCAGAGGTGGGGCTTTATTTCTCTGTCACTGAAGCTGGAGTTTTGAGGCAGTGAGAAATAAGGAAACTATTTGAGAAACACGATTTTGAACCATACTGAGTTAGGCTAATTAGGCAATCAGTTTATTTGTGGGTTTGTTTTTTTTTAAAAAAAAAACAACTGATCATCAGTTTGAGCACAGTGCTATTCCAGAAACATTGGCTATTGTCTAGCTGATTTTCAGTGATGTATTTCTATTAAGAATGTGTAACTCGGGGCTTATAAAAAGTAAATACATTTTTTAAAATAGGGTTTTAAAATTAAATATGCAATTATTTTAATGGAATTATATAATAATTGACTCTAAGTATAATCATTGGAATAAAATAGCATTGATGAGATCATATATACCGTTTATGTATATAATCATGAAAATCTCATTCAGAACTGCTTGTTTACTGGCTATTCCAGTACATCTGCTGGAGAAGGACATCTAGCTTACAAAGTGATTTTGCAGCATGGAGATAATTTAGAGAGATAGAGTTAGTTTGTCATCCCTTCTCTATTTCAAAACTTAGAAATTCTGCGAGACAAAAGCACTTGTGCTATCATCCCTGAAAGACAGGAGACCCTCTATTAATCTCCACCTGGACTGAGAGCTGTTTGTGGGTAATTCCATTTTCCATAATTCAAGAAACACTTCATTTTTTTCCAAGACCTGTTCTGTTTCAAGTACAATGACAAAGTACTAGTGCCAAAGATTTACACAGTGTATTCAATTAATACAACATCAAGCAACTAGCAAAAGATGGATATAGTACGTTTTGCGTATATGCCTGACAAAACATATGCTACACAACAGCAAGGTGACGCTCTTTCAAACCCCAAAGTAACATATTTAGTAAAACATGTAACATATACACGTGAAGCAATACGCTAATCTCACCAGGAAGATTCTGAAAATGGACTTCCTTTCTTGGTCATAAACAGTTGATGTTTCTGCTGAGCATCCACAAAATGAACAAAAGGCACAAATCCCATGGCAAATTTTATGACCAACAAAAGGCGAATACTCAAAATCTAGCCTCTAACATTAATAACAAACCTCCCAATTCCTTCAACAGGGGTAAGAGTTTAGTCTAAAGAGTGATTTGTAGATTATCTCTGTTCAGTGAGATAAAGGACAAGAAGAAGAAAAAATGATGAAAAGAATGAATGGGACACCACCTAAAAACTTTAAGGCCACCTGTGATTTCACTGTAGCATGAAGAGGAATGCAAATATTCCTCCTGAAAGAAGAATAAAGACAGCTAAATCACAAGTCAAAGCCCTTTAAATTATTGCTATTTTAACTTGAACTCTTTGTGAAGGGGCATGAAAGAAAAAACAGGCTAATTCATTCTGCTCATTTTGTGGATTCACATTTTCCTAATCAAGGCAGAGCTCAAACTCGAGGTTCTAATACTGTGAAGAGCATTTTCACAGTAAGAAAAGCACATTTGACAGAAAGCAGGAAGTCTCATTACAAGGCATGGCCTGGGAAGTTTTCCAATCCAAGTTTTGGAAATGAAAGGCATGTACATAATGATTCATTTCAGAAATTGTGGTTACTGACCATAACTAAGTTAAGAACACTTGTAAATCACTTGTCTGCAGAGAATACCAGCCTAAGACAAAGCTTTTGGAAAAGCACTGACCTGGTACTTCTTCTATGTGACAAGGCTAACAGATAGAGAACTGAAAGAAATCAGCTTTAATGGCTCGTTCAGAACAAGGAGAGTAGTAATGAGTAAGGTATTTTTATAATTATATATACACTAGATACACACACACATATATAAATATGAGAGTAATTATGACTAAAAAGGGTGGCTGCAAAGAAAATGGAGAGTCCCTTTTACAAGGAGTCACATGGAAAAGACGATGGATAATGGGTACAAGTTACTCCTGGGGAGAATCCAATTAGACACAAGAGTAAAATTTTTCACAACAAAAACCATCAGCCACTGGAATAATCTCCCCAGGAAAGTGGCTGATTCCCCACCATTGGACACTTGTAAGATTCAGCTGAACAGGGTGCTGGCACATCTTGTCAAGAGCACGCTTTTGCCAAGAAAGGTTTGATTCTTGAGGTCCTTTCCAACCTGCTATTCTGTGATGCCATGAAATATATATACTCCCAGCTGAGCCAACACTCTGGCTCTTTCTGTAATGATACTCAACTCTCTAACACTGCTTGCTCCAGTATTACAAACCACTCAGAATTCATTCTGGTAAGAAAAACCAGGACTTAAAAAATGAAAGTTCCTCTTAGGTCAGTTGGGCAAAGACTTATAACAGTATGGCATTATTATACAGCAGTGGGCAACAAAATCTAGACTGACTCACAGCACTCAAGGGAGCTCTCTCAAATTGTACTGTGTTTGGTGAATGTTTAGGTTCAGCGCAGAGTTATCCATTCATTCTGGTTAGACAATTTCATTAAAAAGTAAAATAACAAAGGTGAAACCCTGTGGGAATACAGTATGCATTTGAATGCAAAATAAAAATGCATGTACTACTCCATTTAGATTCGCAGTAGTGGCAAATTGTCCTAATAAATCAGTATTTCAGTTTGAAATATATAAAGCTATACCTACCATAAGGAAATGCATTTTTTTAGCAGTGAGAAGTGTCTAGCTATGCGTGCAGCTTCAGTAAACATCTCACACGCTTCTGCATATCAACGAGGGATATAGATTACCAGATTTTCATTTGCCAGTTTACTGCAAAGCAGACATATGATTCAATCTTTAGAAGGTGGCTCACTTTAAAATCTAATCTCAAATTCATATAGCAAGTCCTAATGAGCCCGCTAGGAGTAAACAAATTAGTCTCCAGGATGTATTATGCATTAATTAATCAGACTAATAGTATTATGAAATGTGTAATAGATGAAAATTAGTTCCAAGTACAGTACTTGCATTGAAGAATGAATATAAAAGAATTAGAGCATAATAAAAGTATTCTCAAATTTCTACCACTGTCAGCTAAATCAACTATACTTAATTAATGACATATATTTCTCTTCCATTTAACTGCATGTTTTGGCGAGACAAATTACAATTTTTCATGCTATTTTATTCTTGACTGCCATGGTTAATTCACTTTTTGAAAAATCACTGTTAGTAATCACGGTAAGATATCTAACCTTGCACTGACCCAACTATAACAGCTCAGCATGCGGCATATAAAGTCACTTCCATCCAAAAGGGTGGAAACAAGGGAGTATCACTCTTACTGCAGTTCTTTAACAGAAGAGCTTATTTGGCCCTGAGCAGAAAATCTGAAAAGTGCATTTATTCCTAAATAAAATGCACACAGCACTGAAAGACCTGGAGTTTCTAACAGAAACTGGAAGCTGGAGGAAGCTTGGGTCCTTAATAGGGAGATGCACCGTATTTGTTCCTCTCTTTTCCTCCTTGATTGTTAATGTTCTAGCTTTTAAAAAGATACTGAAAAAGATCCTATGGGATAGATAGGTTTATTAGATGGATATACTGCAAATAGTTGCAACTAATTCCATTGAGGTGTTGCCACCATCTGTTACTTGGTCTGACACTAATGCCTAACTGGCTCAGCCTCCAAGGGCCACAGTGTGTCTGGGTGGATTCAAATGCAATACTCAAATCCATACTCCACTGAGCACGGCATATAGATGGGCACAGCTGAGAACAGAACAGTGCACAGGCAGAGATGTACAGCGGTTTTCCTAATGTGAAAGCATTGGGGAAAAGCCAGGAAGCACTAAACTGCACATGAAGAAAGACAGGCACATCATGTGAATGTTTCACTAAATAAACAGGCCTGTGTGCAGGACAAAATCTCACCCTGAATGAATATGGTGGGAAAACAGGGTAGAGGCAGTTCGTAACTCTAACAGGACAGGCGGTACTGTATTCACTGTGTCAATTTTTTAATTGCAATCAGTCAGTTCTGCAATAATTCTGCTGTTTCAGTCCTAACCACCTCTTCAACAAGAGTCTTGTTAAATTGCATTTTGTTTCTTCCTTTCGTAATATGAGCTAATACCTGTAGGAATCAGGATTACGAGTAACAAATGCTCCAATCATTACTTCTGTCCACAACTCTCTAAATGTAGATAGTCCACTTGACTTCCAGTCAGCCCCAGACTTCTCATTTCAATAGAACTTGCTCATAGCTACATCTGAATCAGGCTTACCATTACAAATCAAAATAAAATGAATAAAAGGCCAGCTCCAATTCTATACCACTTAAAAATTATCATTGGCTGCAGAAAGGGATAATTTAAAGCAGAAATATTAGCTGAGGTTTTCTCTTAAGAATAACTTGGAGTAACGCAGACCAGCTTTCTTACCTGAGCTTCCAGAGGTGCTTTCAATATCCATCTTGGTCAGCATTTTCCCTGCAGGTAGCTGAGCTCCAATTGAATTCAGGTTGCCTACAGCTATCATCTCTTCACAGCAGACAGCACAATACACCTTTAGGAAAGGCCTGTTCAAACCAGTCAGAGTCCTAGGACCTTTTTGTACAAGGCAGATTTTCTCAAATCAGTTTTCCTCCAAGATTTTCTTCCATACTCAGTTCCCAGCAGTATTCCAGCATTAAAAGCAACTGAAGTGACCCACACCACCACGTCAGCAGAACAGAGGTGGGGCACCACTGTCCTGCCTCATTCCTCCCCCCCGATATCAACACACAATCACAGTGGGAGACAGAATCAGCAACACACGTTCAACTTCAAGAAAGGAATCTGGCCTCAAGGCTGTTACAACTGCCAATATGTATGGGCAGTGTTCAGCAACAATATTAAACAGAAACTTCTCCTAGGCACAAGTGAAAGTTAAGGAAATCAACATGTATGCGCTTTCAACAGAAACTAGATGCTTAACTGCCCTGACTGTCTTTGAAAATCCCCTTTCTCAGTGATGCAACTTGGCTGAGAACGGCAAATATTACAGTTGCTGTTATTATTGCTTATGGTTTTTTATCTTATTAGTCACAAGTCATATACGTTGACCTAAATGCAGTAAAAATGTGTAGTCGTAATAACAGGCAGACTTTAACAGTAGTACTTCATTTGATGGTTAACATGGTGTATTACTGAACACCCTCATAATAAACAAAACATTTTTTGGTAGTACCTCAGAATATGAAGTATGATTATTTCAAAATTAAATCCATGCAATAAAATAGTCATTTCAACCAATTAATATTTCATTTCCCCCCTTCATCAGAACAGACAGCTGTACTAAGAAGTCATTTCAAGGAACAAAGGTGCACCTGTGAAGGGGCAGAGCACACAGGCAGCACGGACCCCCAACAGCCCTGGAAAAACACCCTCTGCAGCAGCAGCCTGCAAGAGAAGGCTCTGGGGATGTAAATCTGTAAAACCAACAGCCAAGTACAGTCCTGCCTTCCTACAGTGCAGACTTCTCTTACACTTATCTAACTCCACTCCGACTCCAAGGACGCTTAGGCACTGTTACACCAGAGGAAGGGCAGAATCAGAGTCACAAGCAGAGGTGTGTAACACAGGTGACGGTAGGCTTGGCTACTAAGCAGAGGAGCAGGGATAACTCCAAAAAACAGAGCAAAATGACAAAAAACCTGAGAAACCAGCAACCAGATTTCATATGGCATCCTTAATGTCATGGAGAGTCAGTACTGTAATTTCAGGACCATTCACAATGAGGTTTGGAGCAAGTATGAAGCCAGAGCTCAAATGAAAGTTCTGGGAATAGCCTTAGTATTCCAGTGTTACATGGTCAACATATAAGCTTAAGTTAAGCTTTAGGGAACAAAAACCTATTAACTTAAATCCTATCTCTTATTGACTTAGGAGGGATGTATATTTGTGGAAGAGAGGACTTGTAGTACAGGCTGAAACAAGCAGAATAACTCTTGCATTAAATCACCCTGTTATTTTAAGAAAAGGTTAATTTGTAAAACAAATTGAGCTTCATTAGGGACTAATTGACTAGAAAATTTTCTTTAAAAATGTCTTCTAATTATACAGGTGAAAAAAAACCTTTTCAAAGCACTTTTATAATTAAAAATCATCCTTGATCAATTTCTTTTAACATTTAGTCAAGAAAAAAATACTACAGGAAGGTTTAGCCAAGAGTTGAGCGTCATAATCCACAGCACTGCAATAAATTCAACAAGATAAATAGATCAGTAAGACAATGTCTGCGACAAGCTCGGAATAATCTAGAAAGAAATCCATAACCAAGTTTGAACCACTGAAGGAAAACATGAGATTTTCTGTGCTTGGGCTGGAGTGATTCAGCAGAAATTGAATTCTCTTTTCACAAGTGTAAAATGATTGCCTAAGGCAAAAAGACTCATCTCACTGGGAAATACCCTCCTCCAAAAGGTGCATTTGATGACTCCTTCACCACCTGTGCCCGTAGCACTGAACAGGAAGCTCATGGCTTATGCTTGGCTTACCTGATTCAAAGCAGCTGGTCCACATTCTCCATTTTGGAAGAACCTCCAGAACAAAAACAGCACATGAAAACCAACTGCTTTCATTCTCTGAGCTTCAAATACTACTCCCACAGCCTGACTGAGGTCTGTTTCTTCACTGCTCTGCGCTTTGCTTAGCCTTTCTCAAGAGGATGTAAAATGTAATGCTCTGAATACTTCAGATGATGAATCCTCTTTTATTTCTTTACCCAATTAGGACTTTGCTTTCTATAAAAATTTCCACTAGTAATTTCACTTGTAATAGCATAACATAGTATAGTAGGGGTTTATTTCTACCATATAACTACAGAAATAATATCAGTAGCTAACCCATGCTGACTGTGAAAATATGTTCCACTTACTTCTATTTGTTATAGCACTGAGAAATTGGATTCAAAAAGATCATGTCAATACCTGAGGATCCTGTTTTATATCATCAATTGTACAAGGAATTTTCCTGCCTAAATTTTAAAATTTTTTCAAGCACCATTAGCCTCCACAGTCAAGCAGACTGTCAAAAGGAGTGAGGTCTATAAAAACTGGGAAGTGGCTAGAAAGGCACTTCATATCTAGTATTGATTCAGAATGAAAGTGTGCTGTCTCGATAAGAACTGCAGCGTGCTTTACAGTTAGAGCTTAGAAAGTGGAGAAAGGGTAAAACCCCCCCCTCCCCCCCAAACGTACAAAGAAGAAGATAGTACTATGTAGTAAGTTTCAATATTAGATCTAAAGAATTAATCCTCTGACAAGACCTTGTATAAAATTAAAAGATAGTATCTTTGGGTACGCCCGTTAAATAGAGATGCAACTCCCTCACTCCTCCTAAATTAGTATGTCTTAGGGCAACACCTTAAATACCAGGACCGTGCCTTGTTCACTGCTACAACAAAGAACAGGTTGGGCTCCCAAATTTTCTCCTTTGCAAGCAAATCCTCAAGTAATATTCTGGAAGTATCATTGGTCTCAAATTCGGTTAGTGAACAACTGCAAATTAGCCTCTTTCCTAGGTAATGGAATCTCTAAGATGGGCAGAGTCCTCCTCCATGTATTGTAAGAGAAAGGGATGGATACCCAACGAAGAAAGAAGGATGAATGCTCATCTGCTCTGGAAAACAAAGGGTCAGAGTTCCAGTCTCCAAAAGAATGGACAATATATAAATGTTCAAAGCAAAATAAAGGACAGAATAAACAGGGACCATGCATGATTTTGTGTGCAGTGATTAGCAGTAGGTGCTCTTTGTAAGGGGGGAAAATCTTTTGGAAGCGCAGGACCTAGTAGCAGCAGTAACAGAAAACAGGCAAAGAATGTTTAAAAAGCAAGGCAGACAGAAAAGGTCAGAGATTTATTTTATTTCATTTTTCTGCCACTCCTTTCTAAATGTATACTATGTTAGACTGTAAATAATCCTGAGAAGAATGTGTTTCCTGTCATGCATAAAAAGCCTCAGTTCTCTCTTTGTGTACTATTAAAAAAAAGTAATAATGATGATGAATAATGGCTCCAAGCGTACCCGCATGGGTGAACCTATTTTCAGACCTGGAAAGTGGTTGTGTGGATTCAGGCACAGCATGCAGTGTTGATCCACAATGAATCCACCTAGTTTGTTTTGGAATGTGACCTCATTCTAGTCTAATTAATTAAATAGCAGCCTGTAAGTCAAAGCAGTATCTGCTTACATCTGATTTCTGAAAAATGTCTAGACCTTTAGAGCTCCTAGTTTGTTGTTGATCATGTAAACCATATAGTACGTATTTTTCACATATCTATAAGCTTTTACATATATAGCCTTGTCTGTATCAGTTCTTTCTATTTAATTTTTAATCATTCTACTGAATTAACAGTTATTGTAAAATGAAAGGAAACCTACATAGATTCACAAAAAATCCGGATCTAAATATAAAATTTCAATTTCCCTGACTGAAAGTAAAGGAATAATTGAATGAAAAATATTAGGGGAAAAAAAAAAAAAAAAAAAAAAAAAAAAACCAGAAAAAATGAAGCATTAGGTACAATATTAGCTAACCATCTCAAAAAACAATAGCAGGTGTGACCCCCTCATGATTCATGAAAACAGTATTATTTTTGTCTTTTGATTTTACAAACCTGAAATGCACTTTGACTCTTAGTTTTCATTACTGTGTTTCCCCAGTAAAAATTCCACAGGAAATCCTTTAAGTAGAGGATTCTGGTCCCTCGGATATGCCATTTTTTATAAGGTTGCTCTTATTTGCATTGGCTCCTCATCTGAGCTTATCCTGCTGGGATGCACCAACAGAGAAGAGCACAAACATGATCAGAAGTGAGGGCAAAATCACAGCAGCCTGGATTTAGGTTACCTTAGGGTGCAATGAATCTTTACCCCGACACAAATAACGCAGAAATAATTCATCCCTGCCATAGTAGTGTGAAGAAAGTCCTTGGATAAAGACAGAAAACTTTCTGATATAATTTTAGGGTAGGTAAAGTGTGTTTTTAAGTAAAATGGGTTATTGCTTTGCTTGTTTTCATTTTTGCACTTAGATCTTTTACAAACATTTGGGAGTTTTTGGATACCGTGAAAAACTTGTTTTCTTTGCACTTGACTGTAACCTACCTTGAGTCAAGGGTGCTTTCCAAAGGATTAGGTAAGAATGAAGTGTTTCTCACCTTAGGGTGCGCAGATCTCCAAACTGAGACCCAGGACATCCCAATACCAAGCACTCGGGTGCTGGGCCTTGTAGCCCCGTTTCCAGAGTATCACAAAATGCTCTTTAAAATGCCTAATGGAGATTAGACAATAAAATCTATACAGGCATCCTAAAGAGCAGGCTAAGACAAAGATCAAGAAAGGGGGAATTGTCTCCTGCTGTCAAGCTGTATCGAAAGAAAGCCTTCTCATAGCAGGAGACTGCAGACAACATTTGAACACCAAGGACGTTTCGGGGGCAAGACACCAGTTTTGTCTGTTATGCATGTGACATAAGGAATGGTTTGTCCACAAGAGCACTAATACAATCGACATTGTTCTAAAGAAATAGAAGGGTATGAATTTGCAGAAGCCAACTGCTGAACAGAAAAAATCTAGCACAGTAAAGGACTGTTACCTAAATGAAAAGCTTAAGGTAGAATAGTATGAGCTGAGAAATGTCTCTGTGAAAGACAGCAAAAACAAGTAGTTGGACTTGCTTAAATGCTATCTGGAATTCAATCAAAAGGCCTATAAAGAGCAGAGTACTCCAAAAGGCTGGAAGGCATTTAAAATTACGCTAGATGAGCTGCTGGGAAAGCCTTTGTCCCTGAAAGAATAGCCTCAGGTTGAGACAATCGTGAATGGTATAAATTAGCCCATGATACTGAAACCTGGAACTCTTGGAAGTTGACTGACCCAGAGGCAAAGCAACTCATCCAAGAGACCACACGGTTTTGTCAGACTCTATTCATAATGTAACAAAGGATTATATAAGTGAGGAAGAAAAGAAGTTTATTTGAAGAATAAAATAATAGCAGATGATCACAGAGGTCTTCTTTTAAATTTGCTTAGGGACTACACTAGCTTTACCACCTGCTTAAAAAGGATTTATTAAGACAGGATAGAATCTCCCAGAGCTCTACTCCTGGAAACTCCAGAACTTCAAGAAACAGCGCAGATTATTTTCAATATAAAATATCCCTTTTAAATATTGGCAGCTGAGGCATGGAATAATGAATAAACTTATTCAGAGTCAGAAAAGGACAAATCCAAAGAGCATTTCTATGTTAAAATTAAGTTAGTGACAACCCCACACATATACCTTGCCAGACTTAAACTCGAGCTTCTTCCATGTACTGCAGGGGAGCGTATTTTTATGGGATTTACTTAAACAAACAAGAGCAGGTACTCTTCATCTCTCTTTTTCAGAATATAAAGATTGAGTGTGCCTACTTCTTTATTTTTTTAAGAAAGATGAACTGCTTCATTTAAAAATGGGACCAAATTTATACCTTGTAGCAATATTAGAGTAATGTGGATCTTGGAGATTTCAAAAATATGGAGCTATATTCGAAAGTGCTATTCACTAGATTGAATTCATGGAATCTTTCACCATAAGGCATGTTTTTCAGTACCTGATCATCCTTATTCTCCTATTTATTTAAAATCTAGAGAGAATTAGACCTATAAGCTATATATACAAAATCAATGTATTATCCCTCTGCTACTTAGCTTTCCTCTATTTACGCAGCCAAGGACCGTGTATGTCCTTTTTCCAAGGATATTGCAATGGCAGCTGAGATTCGGCTAGTTATTCACTGCAATTCCCAAATATTATACAGTTTGCCACTTAATAGAATTACTTATCTTGATGGGATGGCATACGCTAGGTGACCCAATGGCTACAGATACGGCCATCTGACCAAACTTCAGAATTTTCCATTACTTCATTTTCTATTACATGTATCTCTGAATCTTGGCTAATACTCAACTTCATTTTTAGAAAAGGTAGTTTTTTAAGTGTATTGATTTTTTAAAATTAAACTGCTGAAAAGAACATATAAAAATTATTTTGTGTGTATATACATATCAAAATTACATATGAAGACACATATTAAGAACTCATGATTTCAATGAACACTTTTCAGTACTTCACAGGCAGATCCCCCTTTCTCATCTCTTTATAAATGTGATTTCTAAATGCTTAAATAAAAACAGCTTGTTGGGCCAACAGTTCAAATTGAATGAAAGGAATCTTGTTAGAAGCACTTGTAGTTGGAAAAGTGCTCTGAATAGCATTTGCTCCCTTCTGATCTCCACTGCCAACTTCATGCATGACACTACACTTAAAACATAGAACCAGAATCACAGGAAATTGACAACAAAACATGTTGAACTTCTGTGTTAATCTCTAAGGTTTCACCTGCTTTGTCCACAGATTCTCCAAACGACAGATGTACAACTACCACATGGACATCCTTTCTGTAAAGGTCACAGTTAGTTTCCTGCTCTTAAATGAGCAGAAGGTGGTTTCATAGTCTCATAGATCAAGACAATGGTAACTGTTCACAACACAAACCAGGCAGAAGTTGTAAATCACCTGCACAAGGCCTATATTTAGTAAATAGACAATGATGAAGCTAAATTTGCCTAGATAAATAGTGATTATATAGGGTATAAGTCCTTTCTGATGCATGCATGCAAGCTTCATTAATATTAATGAAGATGCATATGCCTTGAGAAGACACAATCATTGTTCACTGAACAAAATGCTCTACCTAGTCCTCAAACATAAAGATACAAAGACAGTAATCACTCATTAGTTCATTGCATATAGGCTGGCAGAAATAAAGCACTGCTATTTTTGCAGCCCTCTGACGGAATGCCCTGATTGTAATCTCGGGAAACAGTGTC
The DNA here is from genome assembly GCA_033628505.1 of Tringa tobata. NCBI lineage: Eukaryota > Metazoa > Chordata > Aves > Charadriiformes > Scolopacidae > Tringa > Tringa tobata. The sequence continues at coordinate 3,106,796 of JAHREE010000308.1, read as the reverse complement.
CCTTGCAACCATTTCAAAGCAGTCAGAATCTTATTGGCATATTCAAAGTACCTACTGCTGACAGCACTTGCTGTCACTAAGAAACCAATGAAGTGATTTGCATTTGGAGTGTGATTGTGAAGCAGCAACATAATACACTGTGATTAGGAGACTGAGTGAACCACTCGTAAAAAGAAGAAAGAGCACAGGTTTAAAACTTAATATGACATGTATTTCGGTTTCACTTTTTCTACTGCAAACTCTATGGCCCCCAAAAGTCTGGGAGTCCACTACTAAATGCCCCATTCCAATACACAGCTGAGCTGACGGGAACGTAGACCCCCTGATAACTTGACAGAACTATACTGATTTACATGACTGACAATCTGGATCAACCTTCATAGCTGCTACATGGTGTGAGCAAAGTAACATGGAAGCTACTTAACTTGTACTTGACTGCATGATTCAGCTTTAGAAATAATTATTTAGTTTTAATGCTGATAAGAGCATATCCTTATGAATGAAGCTGGTTTTACCCACAAGAACTGTGGTAAAGACTTTACTTTATATGGTTGCATGCTTTCCCCCCAAAGGAACAGTCATCAACGCTCAACTTTATAATATGTGTTTTATACTTGAATCAAAAAGGCAAACAGTTACAAAAATTCACCATTACCCTCTTTGTAGATCAGTCCTTTGACAAGGACAAGACATAAACATTATGATTTATTCTCAACTAGCAACACTTTTAACGTCTGCCCCTTGATAGATGACATGAGTTTATTGCTTATTTATAATCTGCTGTGCATCACATTGCCCTCCCTTAAAAGTGTGAATAAATGGGTGGTAATGTGGAGGACCATGTCAGGTTTTTCTGGCTGCTGCTTCTGGAGCTGGTGTAACCCACTGAGAGTAAGAGGGGACAGGATGGGTCTTCCTCTGCCTGCAGCTGGGACTGGGGCTGGAAGGGTGACCATTTTTGCACTGGGGCAAGTGAGACATTGAGACTGGTAGGGAGGAGGAAATAGCTAAATAAAACAATGAAAAAAACTAGCTCCTAAGTAATAAGGATAAAGGACCTTTTCCAAAGGTCTTGAACCAATGTAATGAACTTGTTGCCAATGAGTTTCTGGACTGAAAGCGTGGAGGAAATAACACCCCTGCAAGATACAATCCTTTGACTGTAATCTTACCAAGCTGATGGCCATTTCATGATTCTAGCAGATGTTTTATTAGAACTTTGCCTCTGAGATTCAGGGTCCTTTCGGGGACACTTACTTTAAAAGTAGAAGGTGTAGTAAGATCTATGTCAAATCTTCAGATGAGTTTGGACCCTGCCATATCACTCTTGCTCTAAAAGCAAGTCTTCTCTCAAGCAGTGCTCAGAAACTAAGTGAAACACTATCAGTCATGTCTTTAGAGCCGTATTTACTGAAAGACTGAGCTTGAGCCCTGGAACGAAATACCAATACATCACCTTCTATTTCAGTGTATTCTAGCCCTCATCATATTCTGTGTTCACAGCCCACTGCCCCTCCTTCCTCTCCACAGTGAATCACTGCTTGTAGGCAGTTCCACGGTAATGAGGCATCACCAGAAAGTGTTGCAGGACCCAAGATGACAGGGCAATGCTCCCTGAGGGACAAAATTCAAGTGCTTCGTTGTGTTTTCAGGCTTGGATACATAAGTACAAAGCAGTTGGAAATTTATTTTGGAGTTTACAACTATGTAAGCTGAAGGGTAGACTTCATCACAGAGTTCTCATATTCAAGAATACAGTTAAATATTAAATCCCCTCTGTAAGCTCACACTTATGCACATACACATATGAAAATGTTTTTTCCTTACTACTTCTGCTATTCAAAGTGTTAGCCAGTAACAAAAGTTAGGAAACACTAACAGCATTCACTAGAATGGGCGCTGGTCCTTTCTCTTTCAGCAGCATTTCCCAAAGAGTAAGACATGTTCCCTTTACCAATACAGCATGAGCAATAGGTTAGGATATTGCCCTGCTTTTCAATCCCATCTTTACTTTTAAAAACTGTATAGGTCATTTCTCAACATTATGGTTGCACAGAAAATAATGAAAATATTCACAAGTTACCTGTGTAACCAATGCCTGTTTGTATTTGTAAAGAACCCACAGAAGGAGTCTGGAGATGTGAACTTCCCACTGAGAAGAGCAGGTGCTAATTCACATGACAATAATGCAGTGATACCCTCTGGAAGTAGTTACATAATACATTTTCTTTTGAGAAAGCCAACAAGAAAAAATTCCATCCTCCTGCTTTTCAGTAACTTTTTCTCACACCTAGGCCAATTTGCTAGTCTTCAGCTATTTGAGGGGCTGTTCTAGAAAGTGCATCACTGAAACAAGTGGAAAAGGGAAAGGGAAGGTACCGGAGCCAAACTAGTGAAAAGGCAGCGGAAAGTTGATATATGCTGGGAGTCAGCTGGTTCCACCGATAACAGCAGCAGAATTCCTACTGACCGCATCTTTACACCTGAGCCAGCAACGTGCCCCTGTGGCCAAGGAGGCCAACTGTCTCCTGGGGTGCACTACATAGAGCTAGGCCAGCAGGTCAAGGGAGGTCATCCTCTCCCTCTGCTCTGCCCTGGTGAGGCCGCATCTAGAGCACTGTGTAGTTCTGGGCCCCCCAGTTCAAGAAAGACAAGGAACTACTGGAGATAGTCCAGTGGACAGCTATGAAGATGATCAGGAGCCTGGAGCACCTCTCTTCTGTGAAAAAGGCTGAGAGACCTGAGGCTGTTTAGCCCAGAGAAGACTTAGAGGGGATCTTACCAATGCTTAAAAATATCTACAGGGCGAGTGTCAAGAGGATGAGGCCAGACTCTTTTTAGAGGTAACCAGCACCAGGCACAAACTGGAACACAGGAAATTCCACCTGAACATCAGGAAAAACTTCTTTCCTGTCAGGGTAGCAAAGCACAGGAACAGGCTGCCCAGAGAGGCTCTGGAGTCTCCTTCTCTGTAGATGTTCAAAAGCCACGTGGATGCCATGCTGTGCAACTTGCTCTAGGTGAATCTGCTTTAGCAGGGGGGCTGGACTAGATGATCTATAGAGGTCCCTTCCAACCCTTACCCTTCTGTGATTCTGTTTGTCTATTTCTCCATTTGTTTTTTTTGTTTTGTTTGTGTTTTTAAACAGAACTGGCAAGCAATTTTTCATTTTTGGCTATGTTATTATACCAGAGCACAGACTTGGTGAGCTGCTGATGGAATGTGGTGATATTTACCTTATCATGCCATGCACTGCGGTGCTTTATAACATGACAATTGTGTGGAGATGTGGCAGAGTTTTACACGACGTTATACTGTATTTGCCAAACTACACTGCTAACTCCTAATCCTATAGACCGTAAGTCTCAAGATCAGTCCTTTTTCTGGTCCTTAAAAAGATTGAAGCTATAGTTCAGACAGTTATTGGTAGTGGAGAGTTGAAAAAGTCTGGTATAAATTTTTAAAAATGAGAGTGATTCAGAAAAGAAACCACATCAAAGAATATATCTAGGTTTCAAATATTTTATATAAGCAGTAACGAATAGTATGTACATATATATCTATCCTAAAATATATAAAAAGAAAAATAACAATAACCAAGGAAGGGATTCTGATTAAAATTGACTTTTAAGTTAAATTTTAGTGTTGTCTGAGAGGTAGAGGTATATCAAATGTGCATAAAAATTTCAAAACTCTCCTTCCAAATGCAGATTCTTTTACAGGAGTGTTATTGCTATTTGACTTTCAACAGAAATGGAACACAAAGTTATCATAATTATATATTTTAAGGAGGGGGGAAAGTATTTCACTTCAGTTTGTTCTGTGACTTTCCTACACAAAAGCAACAGCAATGGTAAATAAAATATTAATTTGGCTTTGTAAAAATGCTGCAGTTTCACAGTTCAACAGAGAGTAAGCCCATTGCTCAGAAAGGCAAAGGATCAAAATTAGGGAACCAATTTATTAAAAGCTGCTGGTAACTCAAAATTATTCTGTAGTATTCTTTTATGTTAAACAAATGGAAGCGCACATTGTCATTAAACGAGTGCTATCACCATCACCTGTAGTTTGGATTACAGATGTCTCTAAAGCAGGATGGAAAAGGATAGAAGCTTCTTACTGTTTTGACACAAAAAGCAACATCTCTTACCTAGTTCTGGAATTTTCTGGATCAGTTCTTAGTGTGTTTTCCAAATGGCATTTAGTACTTCAGCAACTTCTCTTGAGAGCACAGACCATCTCCTGAAGGACTCATTTATCCACCTCCTCCTCCCTTTCCACCAATGTTTGATGGAAATCATCCTTCCAGAATATAAAAGTACATTGATAGCCACACTGACTACCTCTGTATCTCTTTATATGATTTATTCCTGCCTCTCTCATAATCTCACAATATAAACCATAGCCTAGTATTTTCCATTCAGACAGTAAAATAGAAGAAATAGTGCCCTACTCTATTTTGAGCTCATGCGGGATTTGAAACTGCTAGTTGTGGAACACAGTACTCTTCTGCATAGACAAGGTTCTTAGGATACTGACCCTAAAAAAAGTTGTAATAGAGATGGACAACAATAAGAGCTTCTTGGATCACGGTTTATTACAGAAATCACCAACCTGGAAGAATGTGTGCCCTAAACATGAAAATAACACCGGTTTTCTCCTCACTGGATTTGGATCACAAAGCAAAGAATCAATGTAAATACACTGTTTACTTCAAATACTGCACATCACCTTGTCACTCCTCCTTTCATAGCCTTCTTCCAAAGCTCCCATGATTCTAAATACACTGAAACTCTGTTTCACTACCTAACAGGAAACTGGTAATTCAGAGGAAATTTTGATCGACTGCCAGTTAAAGGAAGACCCGTTACAAATGAAATACTGTCCAAGAGTTCGTTAGTTTTTAAGAAGGAATGATTACAAATACTCCCACAGACTGTTGTAGAAATAGCTTGTTGGGAATTTTTGAGAAAAAAAAAAAGTCTTGTTATTTCAAATTGATAGACTTCTTGCAAATTTATCATTTGGAAGGAATTTTCACTGCAAAGAAATACTAGAAAATAGAATATATATATACACTAATACATTCTGGCCTGAGATTGCGGATGGTCCAGAACAATTTTTCATGTCCCTTCCAAGCCTGTACTCTGATCATCCTGATCAAAAGAAAATGCTACCATTCCGGTTCATAACTAATGCAATATTAAAATAGTAACTTAATGCAGATAAAATTTCATCTCGACATCTGTTTTTATCTTTGTGGAACTAGAGGACTTAATGATTTTTAACAGACCTCTTAACACCTTTTACTTGTTCCCCCTGTATCAGCATTATTGATACTGAAATTTGAATTAAGCATTTTTACATTTCCAACAGAGTGGGATTTTTAGCTATTCATTACTCCTAATGATACAGAGTAGAATTTGATTAATTCTCCTATTTAATTTATTTAAACACATTAGAAGCTTTAGTCTTATTGAGGAAATTTTATTGGCAACAAACTGCTTTGGAAAAAGAATGATAGTAGAATGTTATTGATTCCTGTCATTTTTTGGAATAAATATTTTTTTCTTGGAATATCTGAGCAAGGAAACACTACCAGAATTTCCTCCAATTATTCTAAAAATGCCTGAGAAAGGAAAGATAATGGTAAGGAAGCAGCACTGGCCTCGGGTGCATTAACACTAGAGTTGTCTGAAACATTTACTATCAAAACTAAAAATATCCAAACCACATCAAATTAGAAGTCTTACCATTTCTTTGTAGAGGATCCAGATGGATGCCACTTAATCATATTTCTTGGATATACCTAGGACTAAATTCAATCTTCCTGCTATTTTAATATTGGTCTGAATATTTTGTTAGTGTTTGCACAGACATCTGTAAAACATGCCAATTTGGCAAATTAAGTATGGATTATGAAACAAGAAATTCCTCTGAACTAAGCTACCTCTCATCAAGTGTTCAAAGACCACCCAAATGGGTCATTTGGACAGACGTGAGGCTTCTTCAATCCATTTGTGCAATATCTTCTAGCAATTGAAAACATTTTCAAACTTCGGTTTGAAACGGTCTTTTTCATTTATTCCTTTCTCCTTCAGACTGTCACTTTTGATGAGTAAGTATTTTCCTACAGAAAAATATTCTCTAGAATATACCCGCCTACCTCTGCTTACCCATCTCGTGAGAAGGTGCAGAAATCCAAATTTGAGCCTGCTTCCCTTAGAATTTTAAAAAAAGTTCCAAGCAGGCAGAGCATACCCACTGATCTGAAAGTCAGCTCCATTGCAGGAGCCCTATTAGAGTGAAACGCTCTACAGCTCTGTATAAAACTCCTGACTTACAGACCCCGCATTTGTGAAACTCCTCCAATTGCATTTGCCCTGTCTGAGATGTAGCTGCTTGCTCTAAAGACAGATAGCTTTCTATAAATGCATAGCATCCAATTCTGTTCCGCGTGTGGCAACCGTTTTAATTGTAAATCTAAACTGAACAATGCTTTCTGTATAACCTTCTGTAGTTCACTGTATTTAGGAATCACTGCACTAGCCAATCATTTAAAAGTCTTTAAGGTGAAGCAGCCCAATTTTCGTGCAGTTCCAACCAGACAAATGTCTTCAGCCTTTTGATCTAGTAACTTTGCTCTGCAAGATGCAGGAGAGTCTGGCAGCGATCCAGCAATACACAGGAACTCCAGCTTAACTTCTGATAGATGAGTAACTCTATGAAAGCCAAAGACTATTTATATGCTCATAGTTAGGCAGAGTACAAGCTTTTAAAGGTTTCAAAGGCTCTTAATTGAATAGCTGTACTCCCACACATGATACCCTTGAAATGGGAGTATTCATTTTCATGAGGACTCTCCATAGAACTAAAAGTTTATAGAAGTAGGCTGTTTGTTCTCATGAATTTTATTTGTATATTGTGAATAATGTCTATTAATAATACACTCTGCTTAGTGTGACTGATACAGAAATAAGACCTTCTTGTACGACTCAAGGATTGCAGAATCAGGTCCTTCCTTTTGTTGTGCTGTATTAGCAGATAAACAAGAGAGAAAGAAATAAGTTGTTTTCAAAACCAGTGGGGAATGTGATAGCCTTTCTTTTTAACCTTGGATTTATTCACTTCAATGTTGAGTGTATATAAGATTAAGAAATGCTCAATCTCTTGACTATTAGACTCTCTGCCTACTTGTAGCTGATGATTCATGGCTTATTGTTTCTCTAATAGTTCCAAGTTAATTGGTATGGTGAGGAATTAAAGATTAACTGTCAAAATGTAAAAGTGTCAGGATTTTTTTTTTAAGAGAACGAGCAGAAAATATCTGCAGATGAAGAACCACTATCTAAATAACCTCACACAATATCTACACAGCTACAAAATCAACCTTTATACTACTGCACAAGCGAGAATGCTTTTAAATAAGGCAGTTTCAATTTTATAGCATCCCATAACTTGCAATCAGCAGCTCTTTAATAAAACTGAAATAAGCACCTCACAGTCAATGGGTATTTCTTATATTTTTTTTGCACAACCAAAAATAGGCTTCACATTAAATGGAAAATTGGGTCATGCTTCAGCACACAGTAATTTGACCTAAAGATAACATTCCTATCCCACAGTTATAAGATGTGCCTTTCAGACAATGAAAACATTTAAGAACTACAATTTTAGGTAGTTTGTATAATGTAAAAATGTCTGTCACACTCCTGGAATCCAAAATATAATAAAACCTTTCAGTCTGGGCGGTACGTAGCACTGTGTCCCCACAGAACAGGCAGCAGTATTGTATCATGGCACAAGGTTGGCATAAGAGCACACAACAGGAAAAATGACATGTCTGATTTCATCTGATGGTTTATTTCTTACTAATAATCTGTAGCAAAACTGAATTTACAATTTGTAGGAGGTAAGATGAGTGTTTATTGGTACCTGGTTGTACCATGAGAAAAGTCCTCAATTCTTTGATCACAGCAAACTTTGTAGCACCCTGAAGGCATGTTTCACTCAGCTCAGGCAGATCCGGGAGTATTCAGATCAAGAAACAACATATAGGTCATTTACCAGGTACCAATTACACTGGGTTGCAAACCAGTCACTGACATGTTAGAAGACAAAAAAGTTAGAGCAAAAAGAAATAGCAAAAAAATACTGCTAAGAATAAAGGTGCTAAGAGAACTAAGAAAAAAAAAAAAAAAGACTGACTATTACAGATAACAATAATGTTAACATCATTTGGATATAATTTACTGTTACCTTCAATTTACCATTTTCAGCATTTAAATCTAATTCTTTCGGTTGCAAAGTTTAACAAAGCATAGAACCTCCTGTCCATAAGTATCAACACAAAGCTGTATCTTATGAAAATGATAACTTCCTGACAGCCTGGCCTCCCTCTGCTGCCTAGTAATGAGTGAGTTGGACACCACCTGACAGTTCAACCTCAGATAAATATTTCAAACATATCATGCAAGAGATTCAGAGATCAATCCCCACCTCCAAGAAACCAGTGGAGTGAGACAGAAACCCATTTTGAACTGGCACATCAGAGTGGAACACAACCGGCAGTTTTTGTTGGGTTTTTTGGGAGGAGAGGTGTGTTGTTTTATTTTAACCTGTGCCAGAGTAGATTGATTAAAGGTAAGAGTCTGATCGGTGGATTTGACACCTCAACACTAGAACACACCTTGGCATATAAACAAATATGCACAGTAAACTCCCATTGCATTCCCTGTTAAATGTTCTGACATAGAATTAAGACGCTGTACATTGTCTATGTGCCACTTTGAAACGGCTTCACAGAAGTCCCTCAGACAGTAGCGTGCCAGACTTCTGAACCTTTCTGCCATCCTCTTCCTTCCATCCATGGGATGGGCACATACTGAAAACCAGGAATCAGAGACTAATACACTCCATACGTTTCTCATTAGGTTTGAAGTCCATGCAATAAACCAGTGAATAATCTAGTCAATAACTCTTTGAAAAAGGCAATTTATTTACAGATATGGAAAATGGGTAACTCCATAGTTAGATAATTTGAACCAGTTAGTAACAAGTCTGCCAACAGAGAGAAAATTAAAACCATCGGAACATTTTCCAGCTACAGTAGCATACGCTTTGCCCAAAATTTACCTTGGACCAATGGCTCTTTAGAGCTGAGTAATCAGAGCAAAACTATGCTCAACAAGGCTGAAAATCAAGCTTTCGTCCATGATGATAGAAAAAAATGGCTCAGCCAAACATATTTGCTGACCTACACAGCTGAATTCATGTGAGTATTTGGTAGAACGCACCATCTTTTAGGACAGCAAAGAATCATGGACTAAAGGAAATCTGTAGGTCAAAGCACTCTCACAATGGATCAGCAGGTATGGAATCCCAGGGCTCATCATACAATTTTCACACATTCTAAATAATGACATTCATCTTGCTGGCTATGCTATTGCCACCAGTCTTTTCCCCATCTCTGCACAGAGCGCATACCTGTGAACTATGCCACTGGTACTGAATACAGCCTTCTGCACATCAAATTTATCCTGCTGAAAAGCTCACATCAGAGAAGATGTTGCAAACATGGAGTGCAGCAGAAGTTCATACTTTTTACAGGTTATGCGAGCACACCCCAACTTGGTGAGGCTGCTCCTGAGCTAGTGTCTTGCCATGATACTGCGTCTGTCAGCATGCTTGGAGCTAGATTAGGAATCTCTGCGATTCACTTCATTACACTAGATAGATAAGATACGAAGGAATTTCCTACTCCCATTTAAAATCTGTTTTAAAATATATATCATCTTATATTCTAAAAGAAAAATTAGACACGGTCATTTATACTGTGTAAATTAAGAACGGGGTACAGCACTGGCAATTAAACAAACTCTTACAATCAATGAATAGTACAAGAAAGGAAAAAAAACCACATGAGGGTGTAAGTTGAAAAAAAAATAAAAAGAAAAGAAAAAGAAGAGAACTGAGACTAATTATCTGTATTTAAACATGTGAAGATCTTACTGAGTCTACAAGGTTGAGATCTTGTTCCCTAATCAAGTGCATCAAAGGCATTCCCCAAGGCTCACACAAAACTGCAGAACATCCATACAAATCATTTTTATTCAAGAAAGCCCCTGAAGTGGAGTGAGTTTTCCTCTCCTCTCTGTCACACTGCTACACAGCACTGTGCTCCTGGAGGTACACAGTTCTACACCATAAGGCTTTGCAGATTCACAGTGACATTCTGAATGAGCTCTTTATTTTTATTCTACTTTAATTATTAAGAGGGCCAGACTCTGCCCTGATTCACAACCTCTTGAACACCATTGACTCCAGAGTGTAAGTTAAGTCAGATTTTGGCCATCATTTGGTAAGCACTATATAATTTAATGTTCTTCAACCTTCAGAATGATTGAAGGACTTAATTTACTAATAATTAACTGCAGGAAGCCTCTTTAAGGGGTGATACTGAGTTTAGTACTAGTTTAAGGGGCTAATATGTAATGTATAAGTAGTTGTACACAAGCCATACACTTTCAACTCTTTGTTCTGACTGTAAAATGTCAATTGCTCTCATTCTGGTTTTGCCCCCCCCCCCCAATTGTTACTGCCTTAAAAACCATGCTGTGAATTTGTAGCTGCCATAAATGCTTAATGTAAGAGCTAATTGTGCAATGCTGTCAGAATTCTGGATTTAATACTTTTTAAACCAACATTTTACTTACATTTTTTCCTTTCTTATGTCAAAAAGAAAGTATAGACTTCAATGTCACAATCATAATAAATGCACAGTAACTTGTAGAAAATCATAGGAGTTGTTGTACCCTTCCACATTTCTCTTCAGAAAAGAAAAGATGCAGAAGATCATTCGCAGTAGGGGGAAAAGTGTCACTGTGAGTAGCAGTCATGGCTTATTAGAAATTGGATTCAGAAGCTTTGACCTCTATATTCACTTAATTTTTTTCAAAGAGAGAGTGAAATAAAAAGATAAATAAGATTATCCATATTTTCTTTCAGTTATCATCATGTTACGGAATAATCACTTAAACTCAGATTGCTCTTCTAACAAACAATAATCAGCTGGCGCAATCAATGCTTGATTTTTTTCTTTTAGTCTTAAACTTAATAAGCACATTTCTGCTGTGCCCGATTCTAGAACAACTAATAGCACTCAGCTGCATCTAGCAACCTACAGATCTGGCACTTAAGAGATCAAAGTGACACCAATTCCACACAGAGCTCAAAACTTGCATAGAATTGCTAAGACAACTGGGGTATGCAAAAAGTAATGCCTACAAATTAGTTATCTGAAACACAGGCTCTACAGGGGTGAAATCAAAGTTACTGTAATTTCTTTGTTTGCTCATTTTCATTCCTTCATGTAAAAGCTACTTTTACTTCTCAGGAATGTAAAACAAGCCTCAGAGCTCTTCCTTAAAACAGAAAATACAGAACCTGCTACCACTAGGTATCTTGGTATTATATGATGCCGTTCTACTAATAGCGCTGAACAAGAAATTAGACTTTTGAAAGCTGGTATAACATTTAAGTGAAAGCGAGCAGTCTGAGTTATGTTACAGAATAAAGCACAGCTAAAACATTCATCTAATTTGAATTATTCTTTATATGTAATAAAATACCAGGTAAAGAGGTATACGGGTTTTGGCTGGGAAGGAGTTTTCTTCATAAAACTTTGTACGGTGCTGCGGTTCGGACCTGTGGCCTGGTAACACAGGGAGGCTTCAGCTTTTGCTGAAGAGGGCAATAGCAGTGTCCCACCTCCCCCTGCCAGCGAGCAGGCTGGGGGGCACAAGGAGTTGGGAGGGGACGCAGCTGGGACAGCTGTCCCCAGCTGACCAAAGGGATATCCCATACCATAGGATGCCATACTCAGCAATAAAAGCTGGGGGAAGAAGAAGGAAAGGGAGGGACGTTATGGTGTTTGTCTTCCCAAGGAACCACTGTGCATGATAAGGAGGAAACAGCTAATCATCTGCCTGCCAATGGGAAGCAGTGAATCAATTCCTTATCTCACTGTGCTTGTGCACCCAGCTTTGCTTTACTTCTTAAACTGCCTGCACCTCAACCCACAACCCCCCATCCTGCTCAGGAGGAGTGAGCGAGCACCTACTTTGGGCTCAACTGCCCACCAGCGTTAACCCCCACCAAGACATCACAAGGCTTAATTCAATAACCCTACCAGGAAAATCTCTTAAGTCTATGTCATGGTTTGGGCTGAGTTGGGCAATGCAAAATGACAGATGCTCTCTCCCATCCCTCCCTTCAAGGAGAGGAAGAAAAGAGAGAAAGATATTTACAAGTTTTCCAAAAAAACTCATGAAATATTAATAATAAAGTAAAAAAAAAAAAAAAATTACTGGAATAGCTACAATATATACAAAATTGTATCAAGGTCGTAGGGAGACATCACCTGCAGGCATTGAGGAAGTTCCAGACTTGTCTCGGCGACAATAGGAAGTGATGGAGACTGAAGGCAGACAAAGTCCTCCTCACAGAGAGGAGTCCTCACAGAAGAGCCCACCTGACCCCTTTTAGACCAAGCGAGGCAGACGGGAGGGGACACCCTATTGGTCAGTTTGGGTCACCTGACCTGTCCGCCCCTCCCCTCCCCACAGGTGCGACCCCTCCCCGGGGTTAACACCCGAGGCAGCGGACCCCGGTTGCCACGGCAACGAGTGTCAGCAACAGCCTCTCCCCCTGCACAGAAACTTGGCTCCGCTCCCTCCCAAACCAGGCCAGTCTATGAAGCTATTCACGAGAGTGAGGTTTTGGGGGTACAAAGGCACACAACGAGACTGTCCCCCCTGCTACTACTAGTAGCTCTGCCAAGAGGCCACAACTGCGTACCACAAAAGCAGGTGAAAAGCTGTGCCTTGTCACTAGGATGAAACCAGATCATATTCAGCGCGAGAACATTTTATATCCTTCAGAAAGCAGCAGTAGTAATGTTGTTCTGTAAGGCTGTAAGACAATCATTATTAAATCATCTGTAATCCAGAGGCAGCTACAAACCCAGTGTCAGTATTTACGGAACTAAGTCAATGCAAACATGGAGTGCTTTGTAAGCAGCGAGGAGACGACAGGACTAACGATCCAGAGAAGCTGGGTGAGGTGCTGCAAAATTTCTCATGAAGGCCTGCTGGATCAGCTCACCTCTGGTCTGCAGCATCCCTCTGCCAGACAGAAAGCCAGCGTTACAATATATGAAATACTATTCTTTTGAACCCTAGCAGTGGCCGGGGAGGTTCAGCAATGCTGGCAAGACCAGTTAGCGTGAGCCAGCTCTCTCCAGCATGGGAAGCAAAAGCTGCTGGAGCTCTACTGATACAAATTGAATTTGGCCTGGCTAATTTTCTTCATTCTTGCATGATAATACAACATGTAACAAAACCAGCTAAATCACTTAAAACTGATGACATAAGTTTGGACTTGAATTCAAGTCCCCAAATCTTGGACTTCAACATTTGTGTTCTGAAGTTTACACTGTACAGGTAGGTTTTTTCTTTACTGTAACGTTCCTCTTTAATGTCTGAATAGTGACATGGCTTCTTTGTCATCTAGGCTTACAGTAAAGAAAGGAACTTAAAAAAACCTAACCCGTGCTATCACAGTTCCCAGGCATAACGGTAAAGAATGGCACAGAACATACTAAAGGAGAAAATGTTGGTAGTTTTGGGAACCCTTAAAAAGCAGAAGGTCAGCTTGGTCCCTCAGTGTTCAAAACCATCACAAGCAGGTAGATATTGATACACATCAGCTCCCTCCACCCCTTTGTGGGGAAAAGAGTGTTGGGATGTTCTAAAGGTATTATATGGGGAAAATTTAAGGATTGTCAATATATACAACTATAGTCAGTGCCACTACTATCGTAACAGCTCAGACACTTGCCTGAAACCCTGCTCAGTACCACCCCCAGATCAGCCTCTTTGCCTCTATCATCTGCATTCCCTACCTTCTCAGTGTCTCAGCATTAATAAATGTATCACAGCACTGGAAGTGTGGAAGAAATAGGACTAAAAGGATGTCACGTTATCCCTTTCCCTGGGCTAATGTTAATTCCTATTCTCCCCAAAGTACTGGAATAGATTTGCTGTCAGTGTGCAGTCAAGGGAGTCTGTGAGGCCCTGGAGAAATGGAGTTAGGGAGGCTGTCATACTTTGCTTAGGAGTCTTTCCCCCAGGAAGGATGAAGGGAATCCACCCACATTATCCAAAAAGGGTGGGAGCCCCAGCTCCAAGCGACACCGCAAACTTCATCACAAAGTGAAATAGCTCTGGGCTTGGCTCCCCAGTGAGGTCAGAGCAAGAGTGGGACTGGGGAAACGGTGAAGAAAGACTTGCAAAAACTGAAGGTATCTCAAATCTCATTCATTCCTTGTCTAAAAGTATCCTGCTTGTTTTGGACTGGTTGGTTGTGGTATTGAGAAAGTTTCGCCATCGCTGACAGAAGTTATTTTTAGGAATCAGAAATATGAAATGAATATAGTGATGCCCTAGGGAGCATTAAGGGAGGAAGATCCACATCTTTTAAAGCAGAAGGCAAATCACTTTGTAATTCCCCTTATATTTTGAAGGCACCTGAATTCATTGGATATTTAATTTCCATTTTTCTCTCTTTGATCATCCACCTAACAATGAGAGAGTGAATCTCCCTAATTATTTACATACGTGATGCAGGGAGGCATGATGCATACTTCTATATACTACTTTAACGACATGAATGTGGATGTGGTGCCAAGAAAATTTTTGTTTCAGTGTGACTGTACCTGACTGAAGCCTGCTCCACTGTGCTGTGTGAATCACCAGTGGCCTTTCCATACCAAATAGTTATTTTGTGAAATAAACTGAGACTAGTCTTGTTCCCTGAGCGCTACAAAATCCTTGAACTAATTTGACGGTGAAAGCAAATGCCCAAGGTTTCACATATATATATAGATATACTATAGTCAAAAAAACCTATCCCTTTCAACTAGATACTATTGCTAGGTCCTATTCATACCTCCTGAAAGAACTGTGTAAACCAGTATTAATAACATGGAAATAGCAAAGGGAAATACTTTTGAGAAGAATGTTTAAAAGATGTGTAGCCATATACAAAAGATTCACTTGAAAAACTTTGAAACACACAAAAAAAAAGAAAAAATGTCAACACATACTCCTTAAGTCAAATATCCTTAAATATTCAAGTCCCTTCTATGCAACAATATATTCTAAAATTCTTTTTACTGAGTTATATTTGTTACCCCAATGTGTGTGAAAAGCTAGCTGGTTTTCTTGTTTACAGTAGAATCATGTACACTGTTTTTTAATATGGTACTTTTTTAGAACTTGCTCTCTAACATATAGTAATAAGCCAAATCGTTATCAGTATTTCCAAGTTAAAAACATGAGGATGACTACTATTAGTCCATGGAGCTATTTGTTCAGAACCACTGCTAAAAGCTTTGGATAACCTCTCTCTAGAAGAACTTAAGAATGCTGAATATAGAATTTAATATCTAAATTCACATACAGCCTTTAATTTGAAACAAGACTCACATAAGTACTTATATAACTATACAGAAATCATATTAAATGCTTACATAGTCCTCAAATGTAATCTTTCGCGCATTGGGGAAGAAGAAAAGCTTGTCCATACACACTCACAGACAAGTTGAGGCCAACAGGGATCTACAGAAAAGATTTATTTTCTTTTGGAGTAAATTTCAGGACTAGTAACCAACTGACATTTGAGCTTAAGTCAATGGGAACTGTTGATGCTCAGCTCAAAATATCAGATTTATAAATTGGTCAAGAAGTCCCCCAAAATAACTGTAGTCCAAAGGAAGGCTTAGGGAACTAGCTGAAGGTTACACAGCTCATCACTGGCAGAGTAATAATTTGAAATCCCATTCATAAAGTTGTACTTTCTCAAAACCATAATTTTGTGTGCTGAAAGACTGAAGAAAAACCCTGCACAGTTATTCTGTTTTACTTTATCTCTTTTTCCCATGGAATGGGGAAGGGGTGGACACAAAGAACAGGGATACAATACGTTGCCTTGTTTAGTAGCTTCAGCCGGGTCCTTTCTTTTCTAATG
Organism: Tringa tobata; assembly: GCA_033628505.1. Lineage (NCBI taxonomy): Eukaryota > Metazoa > Chordata > Aves > Charadriiformes > Scolopacidae > Tringa > Tringa tobata. The sequence continues at coordinate 3,090,706 of JAHREE010000308.1, read as the reverse complement.
CTTTCATACAGAAGATTCAATCATGGTCATTTCTGTCCTCCAATGTAAAGGAACCAGTGAAAATAAGCTTCGCAAAACTGTAAACAAACCAATAACCCAGTCTCTTGTGGCAGAGTTCTATGAAAAAAACTAAGAAATTATTTTTAGAATATTTTTCTTCCTCAGATAAGCTTTGCTGGAGTCACTCAAGAGCCAAATAGGAAAGTATCTCCTTACATAATTATGTGCTGGTCCACTAACAGCTTCTGCAAATGAACACTAAGATCTTCAGTATGATCTAATCATAATTGTAGACCTAATTTTGTGAGCGAAGAAGTAGTTATAAATATGCAAGCCCTCTGAAATTTTTCCCCTTACTCATCTATTTCTTATTTGGATTAAGTATAAAACAGCTATTACAGAGAACCGCCTTACTTTGTTCAACTAACAATTTACTCTTAAAATAATCTTTTTATGATGAGCAAATATACAACTGTTGAGCACTGGTTTCTTAGCTCATTGCTAAATTACTTGCTTGACGGACATACACATATTATGTCTCTATATTTATAAATTTTGAAAAGATCAGTTTTCACAGAGTGATTATTATCTTGCAGAAGTCCTTTTAAAAAAGTTAACATTTGAAGCATAAGAAAATATACAGAGTTAAATAGACTTTAAATATATGGTTAGCCTTATCTTATTTATAAATGTTCTGTAGTAAGGAAGCAGACAGCTCCTATGAGTATTCAACTGCATTCTCTTTTTACTCTAGTGCAATTTAGCTAAAATATCCCTTGTGCCTTCAAGTAAAAATAATACTTTTGCTTCATAAAAATATTCATATGCAAGTGTACACAGTGGTCCTTTCATGTATATACCACACTTATGTGGTATATATCCGCTTATGTGGATACAAGTGTATCACTTATGTGATACAACAGGAAAAAGCTACCTTACCTTCATAAACAACAGTTAAAAATACATCCTTGCTTTAGATTTTCTTAGCATTTTTATAATGCATATACCACAGTTAATTATTTTATTTATTTCGTTATCTAAAAATTTATACAAAAAGTCATTGTTTCCATATGCAAAACCTCCCAAAAATTACACAGACATACGGTCCCTCAAGCAGTTTGACTTATTCTATTAATGCAATGTGGATTAGACTTGCTGCAAGCAAATCCCAACTACAGCAGCCATAATCCCACCCAGCTGTAATCCAACCTGCAGCGTAGCTTTGGAAAAATAACAGCTTCTGCAGCTCAGTGTGGTAGCGTTTCAACCCTCACATCACTTAAGGACTGTCCTAATCTGCTGATGGGCCTTTTCAAAAGAATTACTAGATATTAGTGTATCAGGCAAGTGGCTACGCTCTAAATAAAGAGAAGCTTTCCTCAGGAGGCAAGATAATTAGACCAGCGAGTAGCGAGTCTCACGCAACTATGACCAAAAGGGTTAGGGATTTGGGGGGGGGGAGAATTTTTTTCCCAATTTTTAATTTCTAAAGTTTGGATCTCATTGAGGAGTAAGCTATAACTGAAGCTTTGTGTATAGTTTGGGAACTTACACTGCTACTGCAGAAAAGTACTGCAGCTTCACTGAATTCTGCCCTGCCTTTTTCTCTACTTACTTACAGGGTAAAGTAAAAAACCAGGGTACAATATTTGCTGCACCTTATAGTATGCTACAACTTAGAAGACACCTTTGCCCTAATTGTGGGGTTTCCCAGGCTGCATCCAATTGCTGCTGCAATTCCTGAGTGTTTTGTTGCAAGGCTTAGCAAGCACACATTAAACTAAAGATAGCAGGATTCTCAGCTCTAAAGAGATGAAAGAGACCTAGTCCAAGATAGCTGTCGAGATTTCTAAGCAGTCTAATTCCATTGATTTTAATGGCTGTCTTACTGGGGGTACCTCTACCCACTAACTATATACCAACTGTGAACGTCGCAGTCAGAAGAGAAATACTCAGACCACTGGAATTTGAAACCTGGTGATTACAATGCAATTGTGATTATTTTAATTCTTTTATTGCTGATTGACTGCCTGCCTTTATTTATAGGTTGGTGTTTTTTATAATATTCTAATTATTTTCCAGTTCAGACTTGATCTTGGTTGGCAAGTAGGCAGGAAGGTGAAGCATGGAAAAGTGGACTTCTCCCCCCTTTTTAACTCTCTTTCAGATCTGTTACTGTTTATCATGTGCTATTACCCTGGGATCATTTTATGCCAGAAACCAAAACGATACTGTCATTTTAAATATCTGAAAAAAGAAATCATAATAGGCATATGATATACTGTCCTGGTTAAGCACTTTCAAATCGATTTTGACATTCTCACATTGATTTTGTCATAAATGTGTAAGTCTGATCAGTGGGATTTCTGGGCTTACGGAATATGCAGGGTTCAAAACTATACAAACTGTGTAAATACAGAACAACAAATAAGAATATCTTCCCTTTCCTTTCATCTCCACTGCTTACTCCTGCAAGAAGAAGTGTCCCTGACGATTTTTAATATAAGGACAGGAGAGATTATAAAACATTATCTCCAGAATTTTGAAATCCATAGAATGAACTATGAAAAATGCTGAAATCTTCTTTATTTCATGTCAAAAGCTTGGCTCAACAGAGGAGGATCAAGTTCCTAGCGCTAGTTGCTCTGTGTAACCAAAGAATCAATAGTTGTTCTTCATAAGAATGGATATTCTGATCCACAAAATATTCAGAATTAAACTTACCAATTTACAATTGAATTAATATTTCAATTGGACCCAGCATTTTCCCAAGTAGTAAAAACAAACCCCCCAAATAAAAATGCAATCTAAATGTTGCTTTAGTTACAAAAACAAACAGAAAAAAACTGTGCTGAACCAGACTGTTAAAGACATGTTCTGCTGAAAATCTAAGTCGCTAAATAACCACATTGGAAGAAAACAAGAAAGTCTCAGCAGAGAAGGATAAAGATGATAAGACTGATTTTAAAAATCTTTCATTTGTAATAAGGTGTTATTAGTCTCCTGGGCACACTGCTTTGAAAAGCGTGATTTTTATTTTGATAATGTCCCTTGCTATGTTCATGTAGGAAATATTCCCCAATAGTCATTTGCTAAAGCTATGTGATGTGGGCACAAATAAATACATCATATTGTAAAAGCTGCGATAGTGTCTGTCTGTCCACCTACCGTGGAATTCACTTATTGCTTATTCAATATAAAGCCTGCTTCTGTGATTTGGCACATCTTTATTCAGAAAGATGGGCTGATTGCTGACAACTTTGATGCAATAAAGACTGCTGCAGCATTACTGGAAGAAAGTCATTTGATAAATGTATATTTTCCATTTTGCTTAAAAGGAATCTATTATAAGTGCAGCTGCTTTCCGAATGAAATTAATGCCGAAGTGAAGCTTCGTATTACAAAGTAAAATGGGACTCGCTCTCTAATATTAGACTGAAAGGCATTGTAATGCAGCAGGAGGATTGAACTTTGACTCCTTCAAGAACACTGATTCATATAATAAAAAGGGGAAAAAAGGCTTTAAAAATGCTAACATCCTCTTTTCAAAGCTTAGCAAAGCTGCTGTCCAGAAAACAGAACAGCAAATACAGGTTGTGTGCAACTCCAAAGAAGATGTACCCTAGGCTATATCTGAGACATAAAATTCTCAGGATTATTTTCAAGTTTTTGAAAGATACTGAAACGTACAACTGGGAGAAGAATCCCTCATACTTTTGCAGTCAGTGGTGATATACATTGCTTATTTAAATGTGTTTTAACCAAGATACACTCTGTTGGATTACAGCTAAGATTTACCAATCCTTTATGATTACAACTTCACGTCCGAGAAGTTCTCCCATCCTTTTCAAGATTACAAGAATATTCCTATTCAACGATGGCTATAAATGAGGGATGTTTTTTTAAAGTTCTATTTAAGGTGTGTTTTTCTCTCTGAAGCAGACAGAAAATAAGAAGCCACGGGGCTACCGGCTGGGATGTGGGCTTTCAAGGACATTCCTTACCGCTCTCAGCAGCCATAACTGGTAGGACCGTGCTACGGAGGGGTTCCCTTTCTGATCCAATGACCATTTAATTTGTCACAGAAATCGGAGTGACTCTGTGATGAGAGGCCCAACACAGATGAGCCGAGAGTCTTGTGATCACTGGATGCACGTAAAGCGTGCTGAAGGATCATGTCAGAGAATGTCAGAACATCTTTACACTCCAGACATACCACCCAAGCGGTACTCACTGTTGAGACGTTTTCAAGCTTAGAACCTGAGAGTCCTGTTTCACCTAATGTTTTACCAGAAGTGGGTACATGGTCCACTGAAAAAAAATTGTTGTGAAAAGTTGTACCTTTATTAAATGAAAAACTTACTAATGAAGACAGTTTCTTTATTGACCACGAAGCCTTCTGTCTAAATACATTCTGGAAAAATCAAAGGATTGCAAAGTCTGAAGCGAAGTCAGGAACTTTTTAAAGTGTAGGGAAGAAACCCAACACCACCACTCTTCTTCAGCATACTTTGCATTTTCTTTTAAGTTGAGCTACATTTTTACAGATCCCTGTCCCTTTTTTCTTGGCACAACTCATGCATTATTGTGATTCTAGTAGCTGGGTTTCCTCTTCTCAGTTTATATGGTTTAATATATGACTGTGAAATGAAACAAGAAGATACCCATAAATGTTAACCTTAACCTGTGTGTCTCCTACCCCTTTCTATATTCAACCAAGTCAGAGAGTTCTCAAGAGTGATTTTGGCTTTGGCTCTGAACAAAGTCTCTGTTTCTCTTTTCTCTACACTGAAAGCCTACAGAAATTGGTCTCTGTGTTCACATTCATAAATACCCCATAAAATGTTCTTCTCAAGAGCAGGTCCATGACAGACAGGTGCTACCATGTGAGGGCCTGCAAAAATGGAAAGTTATATACAGTGCAGCTATAGCTTAAAAGTTGAAACATTTAAAATATAATATATTCAGGGCTCTTCTTACTCGCTCTGTGAGATTAAGGCCTCCAGTGTTCACACTTTCAATCTTTCTTTCTGCACTCACAAATAAATCTACATAGTGCAATGGTGTAACTGAAAAGCAAATCGCAGTGTTAATGCCCCAATCTGACTATTTAAATGAGAAGCTGTTAACTTTACAGCACTCTTTCTGATTTCACTTAAACAGCTTGAATACATACTTACTTTACTTACACAGCTTGAATACTGGTATCTGCCATTCCCTTGACATCTCCCAGGAGCAAGGGCCTTGAAAGACATGACTTGCCATAAGCATTGGCAGTACACTGAAAACTGGTAGGCATTTGCCTCATTCATTCAGATGTCTGTGATGTTACATAAAAGTATTCCTTAGTTTCTCAAACAAAAAGAGCTTTCACGATGTAATTGACAAAATAAGGAGTAAGATTTATATAAGTGTTTTAATCATTAAAAAAAAGTCCTGTCACATCACCAAAACATTTTAATACGATTTCTTGGAAGTGAGGAAGAATATTACATTTAAGGAAAGATTATTTTTTGATAATTAAATACAAAACTGTTCATTTTTTATCTTAAGTTCTTTAACATTGTCTTTAAATTATTTTTAAAAATTCTTAAAAAGTTTAGTTACAAATTATTTTTTGTAAGTGAAAAATTCCAGTACTCTTTGAAAAAGAATTTTGAAATTTTTTTTCAGCAAAAATTAACTGACACAGTTAAACTAATGCCTTCAAACCAAGAACAATGAAGAAGACTTAATATATTTTGTTTAAAATCTCGATCTTACACAAATTGAGCAAGGCTCTGATCTCAAATGTTGTTAAGCTCTTTCTCCAGATTAGTTTTGATCTGCAATTAAAATTATGACGAACTCCTCTTTGGCATCATCAAACACTGGAATAATTTGCCTAGGGAGACTCTGGTATCTCCATCCTTGGAGAGATTAAGAACTAGACTGGACAAGACACTGAAAACCTTAGCTAACTCAGTCGTGCTCTGAGGGGCAAGATAGACAAGACAAACACCAGAGGCCCTTTCTAATGTGAACTATTCTACCATTCCAGAAGCTAAGATTCCTCTCCTTAACAGCAGAAAAGGAACAGGACAGTAAAACCTCCACACAATATATTCTGGAGCACCATACCTCCCTTTCAGACAAGTCTCATAATGGATTTTTTTCCCCAGGTTTTAATTAAAACACTTAAATATACTAACAGCCTTTCAACTACTCTCTCTAAAACTTAAATATACTAACAGCCTTTCAACTACTCTCTCATCCTTTCTGGTAAAAAGAAGGAAGGAAGAAAGTCTATCTCCTGTTTTACATATGGATTTCATTCTTCAAAATGCTGTGTGTAGATTTGATGTTCCCATTTCTGCTAAAGAAACCAGATCTAAATGTCAAACTGATATCTGGATTTGGAATCAGATTTTAAACCCTTGTCCCGGCAGAGATGAGAGGTGTTGCTTCAACAGTAGCATACGAACAAACATCTGGGTTTTGCCAGTACTGTTTGCAAACTCTTCCTCCTTATCTCAATTTCTCTTTAGAGACATTAAGGGGGGATAATCTGGATCATTTTATCTGTCTCAACTATACTTCTAGTGTTCCGACCCTACTACTACTGTCTGTTCATCCGTATTTCCTTCTCAAGTCTTCAGAAACAGAAGCAGCATGACTTTTCCTCACTCTGTTCCATCACAATTTCCTGTCTATCAACATTTCTAATTTTTGAGCAATCTAGATGTGCTTTTGTTTCTGTGCATTCTTGCTTTTTCTGTCTATAAAATATTTTGGAAGCAAGAAGCCTTCTAAAAAGAATACTCAATATTTTCCCCTTACTTTGCAAGAGAAAAGCTGTCTCATATACCATCAAACAGTCCCTCCTTCTTAACAGACTTGTTTGTAAGATCACAAGTCCCAGTGCAGCCACCTCTTTCCAAATGTTATCTTTTGTTTCCCTGCTTTCTTTGTGTTTGTGCTTGCAATAGTCTGTACTTCCCTGCTGGATAGCTGGCTAACTCATTTCTAATATTTACACGTTTCAGGTTTGCTCTCATCATGACCCTAATACAGTGCATTTACACTACACTCAAAGGAGATGAATAGGAAGCCTACCAGATAAATGGCCACAGACTCACAGCCTTCCAGAGACTTATTCACTGGAGTAACAGTATTAGCCCGCGAGGGCATTTTCAAAAGCTTTTCATGTCTTTCTACATTCCTGCTTCCAATCTCTGTCATTACTGGGTGATGGTGCTTTCAGATGGTTCAGGCTTCTGGTCACTGCCAGCTTGGGAAAGATTCGCATTTATGACCTTGAACTGAAAAGCTTCCTATTGCACTTCGGCCACTTGCACTGTTCCTTCCATCTGGCCACTCACATAACATTCAAACTCATTTCCTTTCCTCTTCAGCTTAATCACTCTGTGCTCTTACATTTTGGTACTTGTGGCTGCCTACAAATACAAGGCAGCCACCAAGATTGCAGAAAATATAAAGCTACTGTTGCAGTTGTTAGTGCCTTTTTCTAATGGCACTATATTCTGTGCTGTCCAAGCCAAAAAGAAGAGTACTCCATCCTACAGACAATTCACAGCATAGGGGTCAATTTTCCCCGTAATTAACAGACCAGTGACTCACAGTTACACACATGCCTGATTCTACTCTTGGTCTTACTCCAATCCTATGTACACACCCTGTATAAAATTTAAGCATTTGATGTAGTTGTGCCTACTTCACTCAATCCCACTAGATGTACACATAAAGCTCACAGTGACATGCAGGGGGGAAAAAAAAGGTTCCATACTCCCATTAATACTGAGTCTGTATCTCTATGCAAGGCTAATTTATATCAGAAGCGTGCATACACACTCCTGTCATGTTAGCTGGGGTCACCATACATCCAGATCTATCTATCATTTTCCACTGGCTTTGTTTTGGCTATAAAAGAACAGATTAAATCTGAATAGATACTAAATTGATCCTTCAACAAAAAAAAAAAAATAATTTGGCACGTAAGGACATCTGGCTTGACAGGATATCCAGTTAAAGACTATTCAGCATAAAAGCACAGACAAGAGACAGAAAAAGCAATAACTCACACCGAGATAGAGAAACCCTAAGAAACAGGAGATAATGAAGACAATACCAAATACCGAACCCTCAGGTCCCTGAACGATGGGCCATTGAAGGAACCATTCAAAGTTCTGAAGAACTGATAATATGGAGCAGAAACAAGATTACTGAGTCTCATAGGAATGACTGATTTTATTGCTGGGGGGTTGTGGGAGTGTGAAAAATTTATGGGATGTTTTAAGCAGCTTATGACAACTTGCAAAGGAATGCTTAAGATCAGAGTGGATCGGAAAAAAAACAAGCATGGGAAGATGGAGAGGAAGGTTAATATTAAAAGAAAGGCTGATTGCATACAAACAAGCTGCTGTTCAGTACACTTGCCAGGCCAAGCCCCGCTCCTCATAACTGCTACCTATGAAACTCCATCCATCTATTTTCTGTGTGACTTAGCTCTGGGGGTGGTGTGTGAGATTTGCTCACAAACTTCAGGCTCAGCTAGCCAGTAAGTCCTGGAAAGATGTGAGGCTGGACACAGAGACAGGATAAACAGGGCTTAGGTTCTGGGCTTGGATTCTGTGTGGATTTACGGTCCAGTGTAGGGCTTAAGACACCTGAGGAAGTGAGAATTTCAATCAAGCTGTAGTATCTGGCAAGCAGGAGGAGACTGAAAAAAAACCAAGGTGGAGTTGGACCGGCTGAGAATCAGAGCATCAATTCTGCATGGTTTTATAGCATAGGCTTTGAGGGCTCTGCAAATATGACAGTGACTGTGAATCACAACAGATATATATGTATTTGTATACATACACAAACTCTCTATGTGTATATACACACACATACGCTAAATACTCAACTTCCTGATGATTCAGAGAGGAGGGACAGGAGCGGGCTGTGATGCTCATGTTCATGTAAGTGCTGTAGGTGCCAACACAGGCAATGCTCTGTGTTGATCTATGTACCCGAGTGTGTGAATTGTGTGTGTGTGCTCATCTGTGTATATGCACAGCTGCATCTATCAGAAACACATCCACAGCCTCACTATTGGCACGAGCTGCAAATGGGAATAGCAGGAAACAAACTGGGAAGGAGAAATCCAGACTCTCCCAAGAGCTTCAGCCAATTTTGGACTTTTGTTACAACAATGTAAACAGACAGTTGCTCCATGGTTTTCTGTGAAATGGCAAGAACCTGCTTATACTTGTAGCAGGCCCCAGAATTTTTCCTCATATTCTATTTTTTCTAACTACAGAACTGTAAATTTTTGAAGTTCAACCTTGTTTGCTGATTTGTTATACACCTTCTATGTTCAGTAACTCTAACAAGACGAAGTGGAAATAAAACAATCAAACTAAGAAATTAATCCCTTTGTTCTGAAGACAGCAATCAAAACACATTCAATTGATGAGACTATAACTAGGGAAGTGGAATTACCAGCTCTGGAGTCTGTGCCAGGTATAACATAATACAAAATCATAACAATTATTACAAAGAAATATAAAAAGGAACCGATGTACTTTAAATTGGGGCAACAGAACCACAACTACCATAGAATCAGTATAACTCATACTGCTCCACAGCCCAAGTTGCTGGAATACAACAGGTTATTTTAACCCCTTATGTGAAACTGCAGCGGGAGTGCTTCGGCAAGTGTTGTCAGGACTGTAGCCTTCCTCAGCTGCATCCTGTGCTGGTACCTGAGAGGACAAGACATAATGTGCCTGGAGCTCCACATCACTGGGGCACAGGACTAGATATTTCTAAAACAACGCTGGAGATGAGCGGTTCTGGCATATCTATGTTATGACAATGGAATGATCTTCCTAGCCATTTGTTGATAAAAATTCCTGATCCCATCTCTCCATTGGGACAAACAGTGTAAAAGACCAGGTTTATGGATATGACAGGGAAATAAAGCTGATGGAAGTATAGTGTACAGGCAACTCCCTATTTCCCTTACTGCTGCTTTCTCTGGCTTTCTTGTGCAAACCTTGTAACTAAAGTAGCTGTGCCGATGTTACAGCTACATGTTTTGAGTAGCAACTACACAGAACTCAGATTTTTGAGTAATCCAGTTAGATAAGAACACTAGCAGAAACACTTTTTTTTTTTCTTTTTTCCCCAAGCAGGTAACAAGGAGTTACCTGACAGAATCCACTCACAAAATCGTAGCTCTGGGTCTCACAGGAGCTTCTCTCAGATGCTCAAGCTCTTACAGCTTCCTTCTTTATCTATTGTCTTACCACTTCAGCTACCATCCATCCATCCACATGTACATATATCCCATACAACACCTCATGGAAATCCCTGGCATTCACAGTCCAGGAGAGCATTGCATTGCCTTTGTTGCAGCTGAAAACGTATATCTAATTGCCTTTTACTACTCCTTCCACCAAAATAACATTAACCTGTACTAACAGTGTTTAACCCACTCATTTTATGTTTGCCCATCCTTGTGCACTGATACAAGTGTGGGCACTTGGCTCAAAGGACCATACCCAGCCTCCAAAGGACCACAAAGAACTGAGGATGTCTCTGCTGAAGGAAAGAGGGTGAAGAGAAGACAAAAAGCCATCAGAAGGTGGATTGCCCTACCTACTACAGCAAGAAACCTGCGGCCAGCCCCACAACCATTGTGGTAGGGGTTCTTCTATGTTGCTGAGATGGAGAGAATTCCCCCTGCTTTTTCTAAATACGATAATGTGAGAGTGTGGAAGGACTAAAAAAACTGTGTTCTGGGTAAAGCATTTGTTCCTACTGAACAGTTTTAATGAATAGGGGCACAAAAAGTAATTATCTATTTAAACATCACTACTTTTTTTTTTCCACCTTACCGTGACTAAGTTAACTTGCTCACTTTTCTGTGCTATGACAGCATAGCAGATGATGTTAAACCTAAGGAAGTTTTAAAATACATTACAAGAACAAAATGAATGATTGAGATCTCAAACTCCATTCTTCCAGCCTCACCTCCATTTTGAGACAACCGTTGTGCTGCAACTACGAAGAGGCTACTGTTACAGTTTGCAAAATATATCAGAGATTAATACCCAAACATCATTACTCTATCCTGTGCAAGACACAAATTTAAAAAAAAAAAAAAAAAGAAAGTGAAGGAAAGAACAGCAGCAGCGATGAAAATGAAAATACCCTGCAGGAGTTGATATGGTAAGATTTCAGCTGGACAGCTTCTGCTGTTTTCTTCCAGCTCTTTTTAGGGGTGATAATCAATATCTGTCTTCATCATTTCTAGTATTTCACCTTACATACAACAGCATCTTTAGGGAATAGATATAAATAGCTATTTGACTCAAAAATAATTCCTTAACCAAATATATTTAGAAATGACTTTTTTTCCTGTGCTTAGGAGGAGACACTTGAAAAAGATGCAATCAATGTATAGAGTGATGTGATAAAAATATGACAACACCACAGCTGTACCAAGTCTTTCTAGCACGAGGGAAACAGCATCTGTAAGGAAAAAAGCTGTGTGTGCACATGTGTGCGCACAGGCTCACACGCAGAGTTTTAGGACCCACAGAGTAGTTGATTTGGCAGCTTCATAAGTTCAGTAAAAACATATGTAATATGAGTGAAAGTATCCTTGCAATTCCCCTCTGTGACAGGCTCTTCTCTAAAACTGCAACGATGATTGAAGCCACCAAAACTAATACTTTCTGGATTCTCTTTGAAATCTCTCTGAAACTGGCAAGAGTGAAGAGGAGGGTATGGTGGCGGGGGCCTTGCAAAGGCGCACACGCACCAAAGAAGCCAACGGGGACTCAGGGCCACGCCAAGCACCTCACACAAACCCCAGGTGAAAGACTGCTGGTTTCATTCCTGTCCATTTAAGTCAGATTATGTGGCTGTATGATTTTAAATTTTTTTTCTAAGATGTAAAAAAGCTCAAAAAGTGAGGATGCCCAAAGTTTCTTGTTCCTTTTTTTAAGATAAATCACGTCTACAAGGATTATAAGTGTATTACTATACAAGTTCTGATAAAAGTGCTTGAACGAAAATAAATATCATTCATTAGGTAAAAGTCTTTGCCTTTCTCAAAGTAGTCAAACTAATGTAATGACATTCCCTGCTCCAAAACCAAAAACATATGTTCAAAGTAAACCGGGAATTACATATTCAGAATTTTACAAAAATACATAAATAAATATAATCATATTATTAAGTATAAAACAACCACTTAGCATCCTATCTCAGAACTGATCTTTAGAGGTATTAACAAGCATATTAAATTTTTCTTAGCCTGTTCCTAGTATGTACCTTCCTTTTCCACAAATGAAGCAAGGAAATTTATCATTAATTCAGTCAGTTGGATCTTCACATTTGAGAAAAACATTATGAAGAAGAGTGTCTAAGCCAGGAGTTCCCATACATTGGAAGACCTTTGTTTTATTACTTTTTTCCCTTTGGTAAGGATTATTGTATTATATTATTTATTTATTTACTTAACATACATTCACAAATTAATTTAGTCACGGTATTATCAGCACTATGCATTAATGACTTAAGTTTCAATTTCTAGAATAGCTCCAGAGACCAAAACTAAATGACTGGATTAGTCAAAGGACAAATCCACACACGTATGGATTTTAAATAGCTTTTAGAGCTAGATGGCCCCTGGCTCCTGAAGAGACTGTGATAGTTTTGGCATCTCTGTGCTGCAGCACAGCCGCTGCTGAGCCCCAGCTGGCTGTGGGCAGTCACACCTGTAGGGCAGGCGCACAACACAGAGAGAGAAATGAGAAGGCAATCCAGAAATGCCTACATGTTACCTTAGTTCTTCTCTTTCCTTTTTTTGCCTTCTCTTTGATTATAAGCAGCACACGTTAAGAGCTAGCTGCCCATAGCAGAAACCAAAGAGCAGTGTGGAAGGACAGAATGCAGCATTAGGGTTAGTGGAGATGCCAAGCTCAGCAGCTTTCCCTGGAGATCTTCTCCTGCATCAACTAGAGTCTGTGAGTACAGTTACAGTGAGAACTGGATGCTGTAGTACAGCATTCCCTACCCTGCTCTTTCTTCCATATGCTGGAGTCAGGGAGCAACAGCAAACAGAAGTAACGAATTCTGCAGGTTTTGCTTACTCCTATTTACTGTATAATATTTTTCGTAACTTCTTATGACTAAGTTCTTAATGAATATGTTTTCATGAATCCTCTTTATTTTACATTGAATGAGCTGTAGAGAAAACAAGGGAGAGCAAAAGGAATGGACACAACACTTGGGAGACAGAAAGTTACTTATTAAAATTTTTTAGACATTTATCTTTTGAGGCTCTCTTCAAAAAAGAATTGAGCCTTCCACAATCTTTACTGAAACCTAATGCAATGTGGGAGATGTGTACTAGCTACTTCTGTGATAATCATGGTATGAATGTGCACAATAAATTAGCTAACAGAACAAAATCTTTCATGAGAGCCTTAAGAAAACATTCGATTATACTGTCAAATGTACCTGGCTAGATAATTACACTGTTGTGCAGTAAATGCTTTAGCGTTTAGAGACACAGTATCAACTGCTAACAGTGCACACAGATCCCTTTGGTACACTAGAGCTTTTTTTCTGACTATGAAACACTAAGCGGAACTGGATTGCCCAAGGATTTATTGCCCCTGTGACAAGATGTAGCTAAAACTGATTGAGAGTTTCCTCATGCTGGGACAGTGTTCTCTAAAGAAGCTGCAAGGCTAGTCCGAGGTGAGCGATGGATAAGCTACATATCCCTACTTCTATTTATTTATTTCATCTGCTAAGCTTCTCAATCTGCATTTTCATGAGTTTTCTGTAAAATGATGGAATCCAAATGGACATAATCTATCTGGCTAACAAGGGTGCACCAACTCACTTGTATAATCTTGCGGAATACAAATGAACAGGCAATGGCTTTGAGCTATAGCACAATTCAAAGTGCAACAGTGAAGGCAGGAAAAAAGACAGTTACAGCCAACCATTTCTTGCAGTAGTGTCCAGGCAGCAAGAACCAGCAGCAGCAGGTAATACACTAACCCGCTGGACACCTCACAGCAGTTAGCTTCCCTCTAATATTTTTTAACAAATCACAATGGTGTTAACAATGTTGTGAAAAAAAGCCAATGTAGATAATGTGCTGTGGTTAAATAATCCTCTTTTGACAATGGTAATTAAAGGGTGATATTCCCATTTTCAACAATCACATTCTATTACTTAGATCTATTCTGCAGTAATTGTTTTTTTCTCCTGTAAAATCATTTTCAGCTGTAAAAAAAATTAAACAGATTCACGTAGTCTGCAAAGGTCAAAGAGACCTGAATCTGAATGCTCTTATTTTTCATACTGTTGACCTACAGGGTTAAGATAAAAGTCAGTCTCCATGATGATATTCATAGATGACTTTTTAAAGTTAACTTTGTTCATAGTGACAGAAAGATACAGTAGCTTGAATACAAACTGAAGAATGAGGACAAATACCTCCCTGAGGAAAGTGGGCTTAATCCAAGGTTCAATGAATTAATTAGCATCAACATTAGCTAAAGCCTCATTTTTTTTATTATTTTTGTTGGCCAAGCTGCATATCACAATATGTAGGCTGGCATCCAAAACCACACTTCAATCATCTTTGTTAGCTAATCCATTTATGTATCTAACACTTAAAAAGAAAAAAAGAAATGGCATTTATAAAGCTGGTATATTCTTCTCACCGCCCTCAATTCAACTGTTACCACTTTTAAGGTAAAATAAAATACTCCCTTGCAGCAATCTGAAACAGGGAAGTCTGTAGATTAGACAAAATTTTGTTGTCTGATCTACATTTCAACCATTTAAATGTAACCAACTTAATCCACGCTTGAATGAAAATGTAGTATCACCCATCAAAGTAATTTGCATTAGCAACCTCAAAAGTGTTGAAATGATGAAGTAAAATAGAAACTGCTCATGTAACACGACAACTGACCAACAACTTACTTGTAATTGGGGAAAATATCAACAACTGACCCTGCAAGGCATCTTTCAATGGAGCATAGGTCAGCTCGCAGTGCCACAGGGTTACAGCTGCCACGATCACACTCCCTAACTCCTTTCGGTGTAACTGTTTTCTACCTATGCCCCACGAAAGCTGCTCATAAGATACTTTAACTTCATTCTGCTGCAAAAATACAGTCATTAAAAACCAAGTGTGAGGACCAACCTATTATGTATCAAAGCATCTCCTCACCTATCAGATAACATTGGTCCATTATCTCTGCACTGGCCAGAGGAAGCTATGCTCCTCCTTCACCAGCTTGATTTCTGCTAGGCAAGGAGAGAAAAAAAAAATCTAACAAGCAGCCATCCAGAACTGTTGGACTTCATTAGACAAAACTAGTACTTAAAGGCCTACTGAGAAACATACAGGATATCCTTATGTCACAAAGCCTGACTCTAACATCCGTAAGAAACAGCCCCTTTATGCAATGCCTGGAAGTTTTCCAAGTCACCTTCTAGTGCAGAGAATTTCACCATTCTTGGCAACATGCAGAATGGTAATGCCTGAAATAAAATGCCAAACCTTAACAAGATCAAATTAAAGTATAAAATAAGTTAGCAGTCATTCAGCTACTTCTGAATATACCTATTGCTGATGGTTCAATAGCAGGCCAGCATTGCAAAATTCTATTCATGGAAGACAGAACTAGATGGATGGCGCTGGTCTAAAAGAAAAATGGTAACTGTTTCAACTGCTTAATAAAACCTCAATGATCTGATCACCTACCACCCTAAATGAAATCATTACCATAATCATCTGAAATCCAGTGAACTGCATCAGTCTTTTAAGATTAAATACTTAAAAAAATAGATCTTTACTTGACACGAAGTAATCTATAGATCCAAACTTACAGCAATAGTAGTTTGCAGTGATTAGAAAAAAGTAATGGATTAGATTTAAAAAGTAATTTACGTGGCTATACATGGGCATAAATATTTAGCAATTACAAGAATCTAGGCAGATCCTCCTTTAAATCTAAGACTTGCAACCCTTTTTCTTCGATAAAACTACCAGCAGCGGCAAGCCAGAGAACATGCAGGAACAGTAAGACTGTATTCTTCCATTCCCAAATTTGAAAGTATTTGGTACAGCACAAAATGGTATGAATTATGGGCTCTGGGGCTTTGCTGTAGGACAAATATTTCTTTATTCGGTGACTAAGATATATCAGAATTATGCAGGCCATCAGTTAAACCAACAATGCTTGTGCACAAAGGACACACTTCATTTCAGTTCCCAACTGTAGCGGTCGATTTTGTTCACCTGTGCCCCTTAGTTAGATGGTCATTCACTACCCAGTTTGCAAAGTAAGGTTTCATTTGAACAAATAATTGTACAAATAGAGAGCTTTCCCCTAGCCTGATTATTGAGCATCACTTTTTTGACTACCCTAATCTAGAGGCAGAGGAAAATGCAAAGAGCAGCTGCTACCTGGAAGTCCCTCTACTGTTCTTGCTACAGCTACTCATGCCTTTATAGAAGCAAACATTCCTTTAATCCCCCCTACAGGGTAAGTATTATCCTCCTTTTAAAGAAAGTAAAACTTAATAAATTACATCTCTTGGTCCAAGCAACAAAATCTTGATGGCAGAATTCGGACTGAAATTTCTAAGTCTCTGGGCATTAACTGGAAATATTTAGCTGTTTTATCTTTTATTTTGGGAGGACAATGGGATTGTTCCAGTAATGATGCAGTCTACATCGGAGTTTTCATTTTTCACTTACTGCTAAAATTTAACATGTCAAACACTTACAGAAGTGCAAGAGTAAAAATACTTTGTTGGCTAAGACCTCCTACAGCCTGTGACATCTATGAAATCCCTGTATCATCTTGACTAGTTATAACATAGATACAACATCTGGGGACACAAGAAATGAAATCCTGTGCTCTCAGTGCTAGACTGCCTGTCTGATAATTTCAAAGATAATAATTCCTCAATAAGGGGAAGGTGACCATGAAGCACCACACTTTGTACAAGCAAGACCTGCTCACTGGTGTTTTAGAGAAATCATACGCACCCTTCTCACAGCTTTGAAAAAGGCAGCTTACATATGGAGCACTTTTCTTGCTGGACTCAAATTTTCTCACTTAACTGTCTCTTGGAGGAAAAGGAAAAGTGAATAAGGAGCACCTTGAAGTGATTGATGATAATGTGCAGCACATTTGTGGGACAGCTCATTAGATACTGTAAAAAGGGCCCCTCACAATGCACATTAAAGAATCCAAGGGGAGCACATTCTTGATAAGTTTTAGATCCCAACTCAAAGGCACCACGCCAGCTTTCTAACAATGGGGTGAGGCCAATGTGGAACACTTCAGAAGGATTTACACGAATAAGTTGTTCAACCATGTATCTGGGATGATCAATGAGGAAGAAGAGAGAAACTTCTCTACTGATGTTACAGACCAGATAGAGGAGACTGCACAATACGATAAAAATAAAATCAACCTTCTAAGTCAGAAGATGATAACTTCTGTAACAGTCACCCCTGCCATCACTGCCTCTTTTTCATGATTTTCCTTTTGATACACAATAATCTTCTATACTATCTGAAAAATAAGTCTGGGTCTGGTTACTAGATCTAGCTTAACAAATGACCCAATTTCTCCAACTGTCATTTCAAATGATGAATCATATTTATACATCATTTTTCATTAGTAGCCCACAAGAAGAATTCAGTTACTCTTAAGAAGTTTATTCATGTCAGAATTTAGTTGCACATATACACTTGGAAAGAGATAACGTTAAGCATAATTCTTAGTAGGAGATGGAAAAGTAACCAATCTTTGTGGCCTTACGCTCTTTTTAACTGTAGCACTTCCACATGACTAAAATCAGAACAATAAAAACTGAATGGCGTACAGCGTGCAGTGAGAAAAGAGGTTAAACAGCATCAAGAATTTTTTTGACATTAAATGGATATTTTTCTTGATGAGGTAGCTGCTCATACCTAAACTTTAAGATGCTGACACTAAGACTTACAGACTCGTTTCCATTTACATGTTTTAGTGAAATGAGAAAGGCAGCAGGAAAACAGTAATCCTGGAGCACTCCCCCTCTGCAGCATGGTTTCCTGTCTGAACACAGAAGGCACTTCCACTCCTAAAGCCTACTCTGTCAAACTAATTCAACTACAACTTCAGTTTCTTCAAAGATATTTACATTTCCATCAGCACTCATTTCTCCGTCAAGAACAGTAAAATGTCATACCTGGAGATAGTTCAGTGGAGCTGAAGTAAAGCAGGCCTGCAAGCTCTACAAATCAATCTCCATGGGTAAGTTGCTTCATGCTTTTAAGAATCCTTTTCCCCAGAATTAATTTCTCCCTAGTCTGATAGTCCTGACAATTCTGAAGTATCTGTTACCTCCTCTATGTAAAAATCTATCAAAACCAACTAAGAATTACACGTTGTACACTTTTTAATCCTTTTCTGACTTGGTGATGCCAAGACTAAGTGCTTTTAAGGGAACGGAAATACAGGGGTTTAGGTCTGCTGGGCACATTAGGAACAGCCAGTGGGGCCTGGTGTTACACTGCAGCAGTCCTGATCACTCTGACTCATTTCACCGCAGTCAAAGGCAGTTGCTTACGAAGCACAAGAGTATCTGATCTAGAATTTTCCTGTGACTGTCACAAAGGAACTGCATTAAGCTACAAAGTCAGAGGCTACAGACAGATGGAGGTTTACCTGGTGACTACCCCACTCACTAAAACTCAGTACTAGTGAGAGTCACAAATAAACTTATCTCAGGGTTGCTTTGTCCTTTGGAAACAGGGTTGAACAATATCCCTGCTATTTTCACATTATGGACAGAAAATTCAGTAGTGATACTGCTTTAGGATTTGGGTCCCAATCTTGAACTGACCCCAAACAAGAATGGTTTACAGAGAAAATGTAATCAGCACTTTATGAAAATCAGCTTCATTACATTATTTTAATTGTCAACCCCAAATCTTTAGATTCTCTTGGCTATGAGATATACACTTTCTGTATCTCTTGACTGTGAGATACATACTTTATATATCTCATATGTGAAACGTGGTGAAGTCAAAAGAAGCACTCAGTCAGTGAGGAACACGGTGGTGGCAAAGCTAAGCTCTGGGGCTGAGCGCTAGATTGAGGTGGACAGGGGTTCCTAGACCCAGGGAAACACAGTGAAGAGCAGAGAAGCTCACCAGGAGCCAGCAGCTCGTGCAAGAAAAGCAGACGTGGCTTGGGAGGTGCCACAGAAGGTTTAAATGGGCCCAGGGAGCATGGCAACCAGGGCAGGCAACCAGGCCAGGCAAACAGGGCACGGCATGGCAATTCGAGTGGGAGGTTATGCTACAGTCATCAAAGAATGTCCTGTTATCATAAAACCCCAAACCCTCGCAACAGCAGGGAGGGATGGAATCCACCTGTCTAGAAGGGTCAAGGGAATCTTGGGCAGAAGGCTCTCCAACTTGGTGAGATGGGTTTAAACTGAAGGACTCGGGGGGCGGGCTCTGAAATGGCAATGCTCGTGCCAGCAGTAACAAATGTTCCTTACCACCTCCCAAGAGAAGAACCAGAAGGCCAACCACCTCAAATGTGGGTATGGTTATGGTGGATCCTCTTGCATCCCTCCAGGGAAACCTACATGTTCAATTACTTCTCTGCACACCAATGCACACAGCACGGGGAATAAACAGGAAGAACTGGAGATCTGTCTGCGGTCACAGGGCCATGATCTCATTGCAGTCACAGAGACATGGTAAGATAGCTGACATGGCTGGAAGGCTGTCACAGATGGCTACATGCTTTTTAGGAAAGACAGACCAGCAAGGCTAGGTGGTGGAGTTGCCCTTTACGTGAGAGAGCAACTGGAATACATCAAGCTCTGGCTATGGGTGGATGAAGAACAGGTCGAGAGCTTACGGGTAAGAATTAAGGGGCATGCTAATACCTGTGACACTGTTGTTGGTGTTTACTACAGGCCACTGGCTCAGGAAGAGGAAGTCGATGAGGCTTTCTACAGACAGCTGGTTATCTCCAGCCTCACAATCACAGGCCTTGGCTCTCATGGGGGACTTCAACCACTCTGATATTTGCTGAAAAGGTAACACAGCTAGGCAAACACAGTTCACCAAAGGACTCTGGAGGAAAAGAAAGCAACAAAGAAGTCTAATTTAGATTTACTGATGATTAGGAACTGCTGTTCATCTTCTACAATGTGGTGACTGTATTGACAAAGCAGAACTAACCATATTTATATTCTACAAAGACCTGACCCAAAACTGCAATGGAACTAAAAAAAAAATAAAATAAATCTAACACACCTTGCACAGTTACTGATCTGAGATAGAGCAAAGCAAGCCTACAAACCCCCTTCCCTGAGGTCCTATTTGCCCTCTGAGTACTGGTCTGTGTGAAAGCAGGAGATCACAAGTTTAACAGCCCATACCCAGTCATCCTTGACATAACACCGAACAAGTACATTAATACTAATTAATCACTGTCAGAAGCTGACCATGTGTCAGGACGTCCTATTTAAGGTCAGAAAATGAAGTCAGTAATTCAATACCATGAATCTTAGAGAAGATATGAAAAATGTGATTTTTCCTTTGACGATGTAATATACAATTACCAGGTGCTTCTCATATTTCAGAAGTTAACTGTAAAATATTTCCATTTACTGACTGATTTCAGACAAGTGCTGCTAGTAAATGGTCATCCTTTGTAGTAATAACAGATCTGCACAATATTTTTTATCAATGTACACAGCATTAGTTGACTGCTTTTGCTTTTTAATTTCTTTTGATTAACTTTATGATTAACCATTACGCTGGGACAAATTATGGAACAGCAAATCAAAACTGCTCTAAAGCATGCCTCAGATTTAGAGTAAAATACCAATATGAACAGCTAGCTAGGGCCATATAAAGCACAGAATTCTCAAAGACTTCTAAAATTGGATGCTGACCAAAGGTAACTTGATGACCTAAGGCCTAAACAAGCATCACAGATACTTCATACGCCTCTGAATCATCAGGGACCGGTCAGTTAAAGAAGAAATTTAAGTCAATGGATTTCATGGCTTGATCTGCCTTGGCAAATCATATGTTTCAGAAAATGTAATGTTAACTTCCTCTGATAGCATAAAATAGTAAAGGAAAAATTACTCTGAAAACCAAAGTCATGGATGCATCTGGAAGAAACGTAAATATTACGAGTGTTTGCAAGAGCCACATAAGAGGTATATGAAGTAGCATCTGAGTGGCACAGCAGAATACTAAAACAATTTTTTTCTGGTTTTATTGTCAGTGAAGTTGGCATGAGTTTGACCACCATTTCCAAGAACACAGTTTGCTTCTCTATCTCAGGTGTACCTCCAATAATTTTGGATATGAAATCAAGAACCTACGTCTCCTCTAGAGCTCTCCTCTAGGAGCTCAAAACTGACAAATCAGCTTCCTGGAAACTGTAAGGTTGCTCCTGTTTCTGATTCATGAGAAAACAGAAACAATCTGCATTTTCATCTGTGTATTCAAAAGCTCCTGTTGCCTTTTCTGAGCAAGTTTTTACATCAGTTACCTGTTATTCAACTTCCCAGTGTTCCATGAAAGACAAATTTTGGCCTTGAAGTTCTAAAAGAACATTCAACCACATCCCCCTCCCTATTTATGCATCTGTCTACCAGTCTCTACCAGCTGAGCCAACTCCAACAGCTTTCAGTTCAGTCTTATTCTCACAGTTTTTTGTATTAGTTCTATCTCTACATTTCTTCTGACTTCCAAGAAGCAAAAGTAGCACATGTTACTCAATGGATGGGGAGTCAATAAAGAGGAAAATAAAAAAGCTCCGCAAGAAAATATAATAAATATGCAATAGGTCAGTTGTCAAAAAGATAATTTCTTGTATTAGGAAAACATATTAAGACCATTTCAGCTAAAGAATTCACATATATCCCTTTTGTGAGGACTTGCTTCAACATTCCTACATATTCAGGGTTGATAAAATGAAGTGTCTTTTGAAGTTCCAAAATTATTTTGTCAGGGAAGTGATTGAAAACTTGGCTATATAGTGTTTGGTCTTGAAAGCTATCTCATCTATAACACACTTCCTTGGAAAACACATGAAGTTACAATACTGGATAGGTACAATGAGAACAAGTGTTCTCATTTTCCTTATATTTGCATACAGATGGCAGTTTTTCAAAGATAAAATTATAAGTTGCTGATACACTGTCAAAGTTCAAACAATTTGTGTTTAGTACAAACATTTCTAATAGAGTTACACTGCTGTACTGAAAATAGTTAAGTAGACAATAGACCATTTATCATTCATTTAGTAGTGCTGCACAAGTATTGAGAATGGTATTTCACAGCCTGGGCACTCTTTTTTAGTGGTTTCTCAAGAAGCATCAATGTTTCAATGGGAACACTGCTCATTGAGTGTAGATGCTCATTGAGAAATCACACCAAAAAACCTACTTTTTGAACAGAGTATCATTCTCATCTCGAATTTAAAGCCGAGTTAATTTATTGCGTGAATACACACAGCTGTTTCCCCTATGAAGTTTCTGATTTTTAACTGTCAATAATATCCTGAAGCCCACAAAATACTATTTAGCTTACTGTTGTAATCAAACAACCTGTATTTGTTCTAAGACTACAGTAGACTTTTGTGCAAAATTTCTGCAGCCTCTGTATAATTCTCCATGTGTCTAGATTTGATAACAATTTACCAAGGCTTTTGTTCTTAGAAAGTATGCTAGAACAGTTTCCAATAATCTCTTCTTATGTTGCAGAACAGTCCCTACATCTTCTGCATAAAGCAGAGAAAGTATTATGGCAGTTATTGGTATCTCCAGTGATCCATGCAAAAATCATTTCTCCACTCATACTAGAAAGTATAAACCCATCTCTTCTTAAAAGATTATGATCAAGGCTATAACGACTTGTGTACAGATACAGCTGGAATAGCTACAATGCATAGTCTAAGACTTCTCTGTAGATCATACTGACTCAATAGCATTTGTTTATGGAAACATGTTTATGGACTATGCTACAATGCATAGTCTAAGATTTCTTTGTAGATCATACTGACTCAATTGCATTTGTTTATGGAAACAAAGACAAAAATATTAGGCAAAATATGTATACTGAAAAGTATTTTCAGAAACTACCTACATTTTGCCACTGCATTTCACTAGCCATTGAGTTCAATTTGGTCTGGTTTGTAAGTAAATTAACTTAAAAGACTCTATCAAAAGATGAGCGACTATTGTTTCAGAACATGGGTCTCAAGAAACATTCTATTGTTTTTGTTGAAATGAAATAGCCATCAGTATAGATTAAAAAAAAAGTAAGTTCTTCAAGTGTACTCATTGTTTACTGTATTTCTACCTATTTTCTTTGCCTTACACCGGTCATGTTCTTCAATTCTTTGATTTCCGAGCCACACTTCTTGTGTGTCAACACAAGGTCTGAGTGAGTGAGTTTTAACTCTAATTGTGCGAATCTTTAATGCTCTTGGTTATCTTCTGAAATTTAGTCATCCTTCCTAAGCTCAAAAAGACCCTGTTTATTTTCTGAATTCCACAATATGGCTTTGAAGTTCTGCCCAGCATTTTTTCAGCAGCTCAGCTGAGGAACAAGCTCAGCAAAGCTGTTGATGGCTGGAAAACTTCCTCTACAAACACATCTGCTGCTGTGCCTGGCACTGGCTGAACATTTCAAAAGAGCTCTGGTAAGACTGATGCCTAGCAACTTCTAGGAGAAATCTGATTGACTGTGACACCTCAGAATCACCCTGACAGAGGATGCACTGAGCCATAAAAGATATCAGTGTCCTGATGTAGCAACTGGAAGATGGTTGCTACAATAAACAAATTTTTCCAACTGCTTTCTTGCATACCAGCTTGCACATGCAAACACAGAAACCCTGGTACTGCTTTCAGTCAAGGTCTCAAACACTTCCTAATTTATATTTTGCATTTACGTCACAAAGGGTCACTTTGGGGTTTTTTCCTGTTTCTTTGCTTGGGGGGGGTGTTGGAATCTTGCAATATGCTGATTAAAACCCAAAATCTCTCCAAGTGAGTTTGGGTTTTTGCTTATTTTTGTATTTTTACTACTGGGAATCTAAGAAAATGTGATTCTTAATCTGAGAAATAACTTTTCCACAGAACAAGACAGAATTTCCCAAAATCTTGTTACTTCTTGCATTCAGGAAACTGACTCCGTCCCTAGTACATTTTCATTGTTCACAGTGCATTTGTGACAGTTTAGAAATCCTGATAAAAGTTCAAGCTCAAAATTCCCATAAAAACATGACCTAAAGCTGACAAAAAACCTCTTCTGTTAACTTCTGTGCACTCTGCCCTCTAATGTTTCACACCATTTCCAGTGAAATTGAGGGTGACATTGCTGGGGGTATTTGGTAAAACCAGAATTAAAACTTTAAGGTTTGATCTCAGCCTCAACAAGGAGAATTGAATTTTACCAATAATGGTAGTAAACAATTCACCATATTCTTTTCTAGGGTTGCATCCGTAAAGTTTAAAATGAGCACGTTATAGTCTCCCTGGGGATGCAGTAAGGCAGAGCGTGTGGCCATATATTTCAAGCTCATTTAGACATTCTGACTACCGTGAGCTCAGAAAAGCACCCCCCTTTCTGCTAGTCCAAATACCAACTGCACTCTCTTGCTTTCCTTCTGTGTGATGCTTAGATAGACAAAACACTAACTTACATTAAGGTGCTTGTATTATGGCACCACAGCTAGGATGCAAGACCTCTAAAGACTCTGCAAGTAATGGATGAATTTTCCTATGAAACTCTATTGTTTATGTTTGCAGAACAGTATTTCCCTTCATCTGGTCTTTTCCATGTAAACAGAAACATGCCTTAGATTATATATTTGAAAGACATGTCCACTGTGACAAGAGTTTGAATTAACCCTGCTACTGCTGTCAGAGAAAGGTTACATGTAGCTAATAGCATAGCACGGCCCAGACTTATTAATTCAGGATTTGCTACAGACATTTGGTTTTAAAATTGAAATTAAAAATGCATATTCATAGAGTCTGGTCTTTCAAATATATACCCACGTAACCTTGTTTACAAGAAAACGCAAGTGAGAACATTTATGATGGATTTAGAAAACTAAGCAAATGCTTAAATTATTTCAAGTCAAAGGAATATGAAAAGCATATTTAAACACTGAACTGAATATCAAATGGAAATGATGGAAGTCACTTATAATTCATAAGTGGACTATATGTGCATCCCTGTTTCAGACTTATAGGACAACCAGTGGTATATACGGTCCCTTACCCTGCAGACTTTCCAAGGCAAGAACTGTGCTTTACTGTTTCTGTATAGCCCTTGATTATATTGTGACTACAGTACTATTATTATAATAAATAATAGCAAAACAGAGAGGAAGTAATAAAAAACAACAAAAAAGCTCCTAATAGAACCACTTATTGACTTCATTAATAGCCTAAATGCTTAAAGGTTTTATATTACAAACTGTGCAGCACAGAGACATCTACACATATCCTAATTAACAGCAATCACACACACTAATAGTATAACCTACTGCTTAAGTAAATGAACATCCTTGCCCCCTGCTGCCTTGAAGGGCTGATAGGCATGCGCTCTATTGACAAAGCAAGCTAATTTACTGAGTGATTGTCCAAGAGGGAACTGCTGTTTATTTGTAGAGTTTTTCCCATTGAACTCATAGGGCAAACAACACACTTAAATTGTTAATTAAAATATCAACAGCTAAATGTAAATACTATGGTTTCTGCAACTACAGTGACACATATTTATTTTGGAAAGAAAGAAATACACATGGTGGATTCCTGTTTTAAGAAATGCTGTAAACCAAATAACGCTACTACCAGGGGAAGTGAAGGGACCCTTCTTCTCTCTGTTTCTCCAGTAATCACTGTCAGGGGTTACACACCGTAAAGAGCCCAGAGACTTACAGACCCATACAGGCTTTAATACCACTTCACAGTTTATTTGAAGATACCTTACTGAAAAATAATGAGGCAGGCTGCTGCTGGCAGAAGTAAAGTCTAAATGACACACGATTGTACAAACTTTTGTGGAATTTTCAACATACAAACTAAAGGCTCACTTGAGTCTGCGGTTTCTTTGGCTGAATACTGAACTTTTTCTCCCTGGCTTAGCAGGATAATGAACAAGCAAGATCAAATAATATTTAAATGGTCAAGGCAACAAAACCTTCTACTTCACTCTGCAAAGCAAATGTTGGAATGCGTGGAAATGTTTCGGAAAACATGTTGTTTTAGGAAAGAAAATGGTCTGAAGAGGAAAAAGAAAATACAGCCTAACAGTAGAAGGTTAATTTATTGATGAAATACCAAGTGAGCACACACTAAACTGTTTTAGCATGTGCTCCTCTCAAATGCCTTTGCTGAAGCTCTTCTATTTAATTAAAAACCTACATATTGGAATATTGATTCAAACTTGGGTGCTTCCTTTTTTTCTTCTGAGTGTTTCAAATTATAGACTGTTATACACTTCTCCAGAGAGAGATAATGAAAACATAATTATTTGTAAAAGTGATAGTTTCAGTAGGAGGATTAGAAATTGGGCCTCAAAGGCAACACAGATACTTTCACAACTGGACCAGCAGATACTCTGAGAACAATGCCAACTTCCTCTTCTTAGATTTCTATTTCTCAATTTAATAATTTCCAAATCCCTCCTTCTGAAATCATCAAAATTAAAACAAAATGTTGTATATCATGTCAACTTAAGTGTCTTGTCTTACCAAAACCAATTTTTGCTGGCTGGTCAGAAATAATTTGAAAAAATGTTTCAGGACAATAAAACACATTCACAAACAAATAGAACCCTCTACCTGAAGCGAACAATTAGCTTTCCATAAATCAGGGAGACAATGCTCTCTTCTTAGATATTAGATTAATGTCTACAAAGGAAGAAATAATCTGTTAGCTTTCATACAAATTTCTCAATGACACTTACTTTGTCACTCTAGAGTAACTGTCACTTTCTCTACACACTTCAAACTTTAAGTGCATGAAAGACAAATCTCACTTCATGTTCTTGCAACGAATTATGATCATCTGAGGTGGTATTTCCAGAAAAGGGCCTTTAATGTGGTTTCTGTGCCAATCCATCAGTCCAACCTTATTAGACATCTAGAAAAGTGTAAAGCCTGTAAAACTACAGCCCTAAATTGCAGCCACAAGCCAAAGAGGGCACCGTGAGGAACTTTAGATTGTTTTCTTTATACTGAATAAGTATGCAACCCATAAATAAGGAGACATAAAATTACTAAACACCATTTTACTAACATTTGAGTTATTAAATCAAGTACAAAGCATTAAAAATAAAAAAAAAAAGCAACAAGACAATCCTCTCAGATTATGCATACTAGCTATTACTGCTAAAGAAAGTGATTTGTAGTCATTGCACATACTGCTTTGAAAATGCCAGTTCTGGGCTTCGGGGCAGCCAAAAAGAATGTCTAGAATTATTAAGAAGCAAATTTGGAACAAACACTAAATACAGTATTATACTGTGCGTAAATTCATGATGGAAGTATCTCAGATCTGCCATCTTAAAAAAGAGCATAAGAACGTGTGCCACAGATTTCATGGGAGAAAAGATCAAGTGACTCAAAGTTTTCATCTTGAAAAAGATGACATAAAGGAAATGTGAAACAGGTCTACAAAATCATGCACAGCAAACAGAACGTAAAGAAAGGTTATTCACTATTCCTCATGAAATAGGTACTAGAAGGAAAGGCAAAGAAATGCTCATACAGCAAGTTTAAAATGGTAAAATATCAAATTCATATTTGAAACTGTGAAGTTAACTGCCACACAATGGCATGGGGGCCAAAATACAAAAGGGTTAAAAAGTGCCTACATGAATTCATGATGTATTGATAGCTATTAAACATGATGGACAGAATTCAAATTCCATCTTAGGAAGCTACAGAGTACCAGCTGCCTGTGAAGTGTACCAAAGAAAGCACCATTCCCTTCTCGCTCTTCTTTCCCAAGGCGTCTGCTACAGCCACCCACTGCCGGGAGAGTGGCTACGGGATTAACTGAACCTTTAGGCTGAATCACTGCTGCCATCCTTACCTTCCTAGATTGCATCTCAACACACCCTTTTAATTATTCTATGACAATTGGAACAGTCTAGGGCTTGGTATGTGATGCATTTGCAAATGAACTCCGAAAGGCCTCATTTAGCTGGGGGTCTCACAAAGAAATTTTTGCAAATTTTCATCTAATACTGTTAACTTTTGGAGAAGGGAACGTGTGGATTTAGACAGCAGTACTCAGTTGAAGCTGTCGTTTCACAGCTCTGTGAATTATTTCCATTCGGATTACACACCTTTTCATGCCATGATCTAACCTCTGGATAAAAAACCCCCACCAAAACCACAAACAAACCCCACAGCTATCTCTGGATAGATTTGAGATTTAATACAAGTCATTGCTCTAACTATGATGTACAGATGGACCTCACAGCTTCAATTTGCATCTGGTAACTAATTTGTACAGTCTCCAAATACTATTGTTATACGTAACAAATTCCATGTTGATAGGTTACACGCTTCTGAAGAAACAGCTGCATCAGACATATTTTGTTTCTCCATAGGCTAGAAAGTATCTGGCGACACACTAGATTTCCCAGTTCTTTAGTACTTAACAGATCAAGTGAACTCCATTTTGACGATGTTTGCATGAGTAATGGTGAGTGACATCTGAATTACAAATAGGTCTGCATTGTAATTGAATCACTGTGCAGACAGAAGTGGAGTTCCAAGATTTGCACACTTAAGGGAAAGAAAAGGAAGTATTTTTTTTAATCACAAACTTTATTAATCACTTGTCAGAGATGTAACCATAGCAGCTATTAATCATTCACATACAAGAGTGTTCCTGTTGGCTTGCTAGCCCAGGTATAAATTATCATGTCAAAGATTAACCCATTTTGTTTCATTAATACTTTGTTTTATTTCCTTCCACCCCCCATTTTCTCTTGCAGAAAAGGCTTGAATTGTCTTTTTGGACAACTGGAGCCTGAATGATTAATCATAGTGACAGAGGGTGGACCACAGGGTCAACAAACAATGAATAAAAACATAAGACACGGGTTCATTCCAGGTTATACTCATGTTTCATTTCAGAAGTGAGAGAACAGCAGGCTCTTTTCTTCAGAAATTACTGCCTAATAGTCAGAAGGCAACCTTAACACAATGCATGTGCGGTTACTTCCCACAAAAAACCCAGAGCCATTTGTTATCAGAGTTGCTGTGTAGGCCACCCAATCTGGTGGAACAACACACTTCAGCAATTTCAAAGCACAGTTAAATGCTGATGTCTCCAGGGCTTTGACTACTGCAAACAAAGCCAGCAAGCGAGCTGCAGCAGCTTTCCCTCAAGTGTGATACAGGATCATAAATACAGCGTGATGGCTATTAAGCTCATAAGTTGTAGTCAGAAGATCTTATAATCAAAAGTCCTCAGGGTTGTACTACTAGAAATAAAAGAACTGTGAAAGAAAACAAAATGTACAGAATTGGACATTACTGATTGACTAATTAAAAGTCTTATGAAGGCTTCTAGCAATTCTTAGGAAAAAAACAAGATGCAAATTACATTGCAAGTGTGAAAAGAGTAGATTTTTACATTATTTTAACAAATGCCATTTTTTAATACATCAGTTTCTGAGGTCTAGTGTTTAGTGACAGGCAGAATAGGGTCTAGTTCTCGTAAAAATCAAACAACAAAAAAGCTATTCCCTCCTCAGTGCAGTTTAAAGGAAGCCTTCAGTCTGCTAGCCACGAGAAAAATTTCTTCTGTTGTATTGCAAGTCCAACAATGATATTCTAAGCCTATTGGAACAATCCTATCAAATGACTCAAAATCTCAAGCAAGTTTTCAAGAGTAAAGGTCTAGAGGTGGATGCTGATCCAAAACTCTCCAAGAGATGAAACTCCATAAAAAAGCTCTTTAATACCCTTCACTTCTGTGGTGACGCCTCACTTTTTTTTTTTTAAATGCTCTCAGAAATGAAATGGGAAAAATCAATGAGAAAGTCTTCAGGTGAGCACAAAAACAATGGGAAAACACTCAGAAAGACAATATGGACTGTTTTTCTATGTCTTTCATACATAATCTACACTGACGGACAAAACAGCTACCCTGTGACCTATGACCACTGTAAGCAGAGACCCTTTCTCAAAAGTAATTACTTATTCAACAGACTTAAAAACTCATCTACGTATCTAAATTTTCAGAGCTCATCTGAAAAAAAGTGAGGAAAAGATTGCTCACGCAATTGCCACTTGCTAATTTAAGCTGGTCTTTGGAGTTAATTTTTTAAGATATTAAAATTATATGAATGGAAAGGGAGTTCATATTTTAACTCCTTTTTTGCCCAGTATTTCAGTTGGACTGAGATGTATCAAAAAAAAAATTTGAAAGAACATTTTGTCACAAATCTTTTAAAATTAAACACATTGTAAATTTAGAAATCAGCTAAATTCCTTAATGCAGCATTACACTAAGCAGAGTATTGGTACAAATATTATTTGTACTCTGACTTCATTTCTTTAATGCCACTATCAGTGTCCACCCATGCAGCAGAGACCAAAGTGTTTATCAAATCTGTCAATCTTTGAACATTACCTAGTGCCTGGGTAGCATTTTCTAGCTCTAAATCTCAAAGCACATTACAAATATCAGCATCAGCATTCCCATCTTAGAGCACAGAAACTCAGGTGAAGAGAAGTGCCCGGACAGCAGAGCTAGGAACCAAACCAAAGAGATCTAAATGCTGAAGTGCATTTTATTCTGCACAGCCCCTTTTCCTAATGATACAAACCACAGACACCTTTGAACTGCAATTTGATTGACTCAGCAGTATTCTCAGCAAAGGGGAGCAATGCAAGGACTACAATGGTACAGTTTATACCATACGCAATACTGACACGTCAAATAAAACTACAAGAATTCTCCAGTAATGGGGATTTCTTGGAACACAAGCCTATATATCCTCATTTTTTTAAAATCCAACTGCAAACGAGCATTTCTTCAAAACCAAACCAGCTGATAACTACTGACACAATTTCACCAAGAGAATACAAATTTTGCAATACAAAATATTAACTTGAATACCTTTGAGTAAATGACAATTCAAAACACACAAGTTACTCTGAAAATTTCTGTAACTGAACTGAATTTCAATCATCATCTCATTCTAAAGTGTTTTTATAATCACTTCATTTTTCTTTGTTTCATAACTCCTACAATTACCATGAGTCTTTCCAAGGAGGCAATTTTTGGCAACCAGTTAAACGCAGGACTCAGGAAAGATCTCTATATACAATCTTTCTGATCTAGCTCGTCACCTGAGAGGATAAACAGGATTTACACTGGTCTGTAGGCATTAACTCTGTGAGCTTTAAAAATCCAACCTCTTCTCAGAGTGATTGCCTGCCCAGCTCCACTGAAGTACACTGCGTTCCTCTGAAACGCCGAGACTTCTGATCAGCACAAGAGCTGTGCAAATAGAACTTTTTCAGGGTTCCATAAAAAGTAAAGGGTTTTTATTGGTTTGGTTTTGGACTTTCAAGTCCAGGATAAAATTGAAATTATTTTCCCCGCACACAAGCTCAGCAAAATTAAAATGAAAGTATTTTACCTTGAAAAGAAGCAGCTAGTTTAATTCCAGATAATATGCTTTTATTTTCAAAGTTTTCCCCTTTTAGAAGGTCAATTAATAATAAAAAAAGACTGGCAATGAAAACCTGTGAGCTTTAATAATTTTTCAGTTAAAACAATACAATACAGTATATAAACCCCATACTATAGAGTCACTGATACTTAAATAACTTTCTCTTTTGGGCAAATAACATACTCCTTGGAAAATATAATTTAGTTTTCCTTAATATTTTTTTTTTAATAACAAAGAACTACTCAGGATGCTATTTTCACTACCTTTCTCAGAGAAACTTCTGGTTTTAAATTCATTCAGTGAAATGTGAGGCTTTGATCTCCAGCATGACTACTCTGCGTTAATATTTAGTGTATGTCGTAACTTAATGAGACAAATGGTGTTTCTGGAAAAAGATGTAGATTTTAAGCACACATTTGAAGGAAGTGCGAGGTCAATGTTTTCCATTCTTCTATGCCCTTATTCAATTTTCCCCAGGTATAAAATAGAATTGCAAAAGGTTTAAGTATAAGTGAAGCTTAATTCTGAGCCCTGAAGTCTAATGAATAATTATTAGCCATTTGTTTAAACTAATTGTTTTGCACACCAGTTGACTGGTGTTTTTTATATATATTTTTAGACGCAAACAGAGAGTTAAGACCGCAGGGAATACTCATTCTCAACATATTACTGATGATATGAATCTGAAATTAAGAATGAAGACTTCATGAAGCTTTGGTCTGGGGAAAGGAAGGACCTCTAACTTGAGAACTTTGTATGAAAAGTGTCATGATGGTTTCTCAGATCTGTGCTCAGAAACTGCATGAACATTTAGGTGATGTTCATACACGTATCTCACAACATGCTTGTAAGATGACAGCACTTAAGCTGTATCCGTCAGCCTTACGCAGGATGTCCATGCGGGAGATAAGACTGCCATTTTCAACTCTGCAAGAATCTATTTTGGAAGCCAAAGCATTAGGATATGTCCAGCTGCTATTTGGAGGTAAATATTTTTGCCATTTAGAGGGAGAGGTGAAGAAATGTTGGTCAACGAAAACATTAGTATGGCCTCCAAGACATTTGGGGTGGCGATAGCTCTTGCTAAAGACATATAATGCACTTTGTGGACCCCATCTGGGCAGAGCCAGCAAGTTAGAAAATGCTCAGCAAGAGAATCTGTTGCCCCTTGAACACTTCCCACAGTTACTAGTCACAAATGCCTCATGGAGAAAGGATTGCTCATTCCTTATTTATCCTGAAAGGAGTGCAGAAGTCCTGGAATTTATGGTGGATCTAAGGGTGCTCAAATTCAAAAACTACTGCAGTGAAAGATCACCCCCTCTCTGCATATCCTTAATGGTGTTTCAAATATTGATTGACTTGATTTATGAGATTACACCATATATTCACTATCCCTTCATTTACTATCATGTTTTCAAAAAAAGACAGATGATTTACAAAAAAAACAAACAAGTTCAAAATAGTTCTGAAAAAGCTCCATATAAACATTCTAACTTGGGGAAGTGAAAATACACCAGACATAAAATACATCTTCAACCCTTAAAAAGCTCTCTTGCACCTATTTTACCAAATTATTCATTATAATGTTTCGATATTCTATTGATCACTATGGAACATTGAATTTATCTCATTCTAGCAACAGAGGAAATAGATAATGATGCATCAAACAAGTTGTGAAAACTGGAGCAGTTACACAAAGTAAACAAACAAAATTAAACCAATTTCAGTCGTCTTGTGCAAGGTTACAAGGTGCAGAGTATGAGCTATAAAACAAAAGCTGCTCCCAGTGGTAGCTGATACCTCCTTGTCAAAAAGCCTGTTCAAATTAAAAACTACAAGGCCTGGAGGTTTACCTAGAAACGGTGAAATCATTTCCAAGCCTTTTCTTGAAAATCAGCAGTGTTGCATTGGGAGCATCGGTCTTTGGAAGACCTTCTGTCCTATATTAAGCCACAGGTGTAAGCAAAATTGAAGAGGCTGCCTCAGGAGAAGCATAAACATTATATTACACAGGATGACATTCGTAATTCAGATGATAGCATAAAATCCTAATTTATTTAGAAAATGACATTTTATTTAGCATAGCTCTGCAATTTGAAAACGTACCGAAGACACATCAATACAAATTTCTTGCTAAGAAAAGGTATAAGAATCTGACATTGCTGTCTGCTGCCAACAAACCACTTTCAGTATTCCCACAGGATTTCACAAGCAGCAATGTGTTTGAAAACAAGAGGGAAGTCCTTTATAATGAAATGCCCATTCATTTTTCATGTTACACTGTTCTGCCCATTCTTTCCTTCTCTCATATATCATGCTTTTAACAACACAGGTTTTTTGCCACTGCTCCATTAGCTTGGTATCCTTTTTCAAACTGTTGTCAACTTGTTATTTTTCAGCGGTTGACAACCTGCCTATGAAGTGCTGTACCTGGAGAAATACTGTTTTCCAGATTCCTATAGAGATTACATTGGAATAATTTAGCAATGTACTACTGAACTATTAGAAATTCTGTGTGGATAACAATTAAAACAATGGATTTCTATTTTAATTGTTCTCCTGAATAAAGCCTGTCAGAAAACATCAACAAATTTTCACGGGAAAATCTGGTTCTTCCAAAGAGACATATTGTGTGATTGTTTCAAATTTCATCCTAGAAGACTTGGAAGTACTGAAGAACCTTCCGATACTTTAAACAGTGGTGAAGCTCATTTGCTTTTTTGATTCAATTATTTTATATTATGTATACAATATAGATAAAGTAAAATTTACATAGGAAGGACAGAATTCTTTTTTATAGAAATAAAAATCTAAACTTTAAAGAATACTTTTTTCCCAAGAGATTGCTTTGCAAATTTGAAATATTTTTAAGTACTTGACTTTTTTCAAAACCAGTATTTAAAAAAAATGATAAATATGCACTTTTTCCACATAATTGGAATAGGTATCTTCATCATAGGTCAAAGTCTTTGGCTGGACTAAATGTGTAACAGTAAGAAGAATGGACTACACAATATTAAAAAAATAAAGACAGAGTGAAGTGACCTTAACTATGTGATGTTGCAGATGTTGCTTAACAACTGCGTATGAATGACATGTCCACAGTAAAAATACCCAGAATTCACTTCAGTCCTATATTACTCTTCAGATATCCTGTATGGGGATTTTCCATGGATGAAGAAGTCTGGAGTCTCACACTGCATAGCTGCACAGCTCCACTCTACCCTTTATCTGTGTCTACCTATGATTTTTTTTTTAAATAAACATAATTACTTAAACAATATATACAAGATAGAACTAGAATTGTTCAATGAGAATGAAAACCAGAGCAGATGAAAATTTTAGAACTGTAACAAATCGTAGTAATAATTTATTCCTTCAGCACAAAGCCTAAGCGTGCAATAAAAGTGTCTAACTCTTTAGTGACATTAAATTCGAGATTTTATGAGAATGCTCAGTACATACGCAGTACTTGGAACGTTTTGTTGTTTTCCTGTCTAAAGCTCTTAATTTTACATTTTTCTACACAACCAGCACTGAGTAGGGATAAACATCCTCTCTCTAGCGACAATACAACTCCTGTATCTATTCCCCAATGCAAGGTGCAACTAGAGTTTCTAAAAAAAATAGATGAAAAAAATGTATTATATCAACACTGTCAAAAGATATGACTATCTCAATTACTGTTTCTGAAACTACATGTAACTATAATTTCTGCAACTATAAATATTTACAACTATATGCTTTGCATTTTTTACTTGCCTCCATGCAGAGAGACTAAAAGAGGGCACATTATCAAGAGATGCTAGAGGGGGGAGCTGCAGCTGGGGCTTTAGAGAAGATTACTACAGGTGCTGTGAAGCCACCACTATTAAACATTTTTAGCAGGGTACATGTCTTCCACAAGAGAAGAGTCTAATTCCCTGTCCTACTCTTCTCTCTTCCCTAGATCATATTTAGATGGAACAGAAATCTCGATTCCCAGTTTCTCTGCAGCAAGGAAGAGAAGCACTCAGGAGTTCCAGCAGCAGGACCCTCAGAGTACGGGTTCTGCTGCTTCAAACTTCTCTTCTGGCACCCAAGAACTGACCCAAACTCCATCTCCCAGCACAAAGCCCCTCTTGAAAAGCTTTCTTTTTTTTTTTTTTTTTTTAAAGCCACACATATTTATGAAAGAGTCTAAAATGAAAAGCAAAATACTCTCAGGCAAAGAGCCTTTTCTAAGCAATTTGCATTTTCCCCTGAGAAACTTACATCTTTAAAAATTTCTAAGCAGTTATAATGCCTTTTCCCAATCACTGTTCTCGTTACTCAAGTGAACTCAAGAGGGCTACTGAGGAAGTCACTGTCACTTGGAGCATTTCCTGGTCTTTTTTTCTTACTTTTTTTTTTTTTAAAGTAATCATACCAGATGACTGTAGGGTTCCCTTATGTCAAATGTGTTTTCTCTTTCTTACAGAATTCTCTTTCTTTTTTTCATTCTCTTTGTTGAATGGTAAAAGAAAAATATTTTTAAAAATCTGAGTATTTGATCAGCCCTGGATAGCTGGCAGTGCACTTCCCCAGGAGCATAAGGGGGAAAAAACAGCCGTACGACAGTCTTAAGCTTTCTGTTCTACTTCTGCTATTTTAATACCAGAAATAATCATCACACTCCAGCAGGGTGACCCAGCTGGGAGATTTCAAATGACTTACAAGCAAAAGATCATCTTTATTTTGTGTAGTTTCTTTCTGAACTAACTGCTTGTAAGCCTTCTGAAAACAGAGCTGATTGATTTTTCAGTTTAGAAACTTCCATGACTAAAACAAAATCTTGCAAATTTTTGGAGAGAGTAGGACCACATGATCTAGAGAGAGAGCAAGCTGTGGGAAGGGGACTGGTATAGTCAGAAGAGAAGGCTTTGGGCAGCCCAGAGGGCACTCTGCCAGCCCCTGCGGGGCAGCCGCAGGGAAGACGGAGCCAGGCTCTTCACTGAGCTGGGTGGTGTGAGAATGACAACAGCCATAACCTGAATCAAGGGAGGTTCCAACAGAACATAAACAAGTTCACATGATAGTAGTTAAGCACTGGACCAGGTTTAAACAGCAAGGTTGTGGAATCACCATCCCTGAATCCTGAGCAATCCAGTCTGGATTCAGTGCTGACACTGCTTTGAGCAGAACATTGGTCTAGAGGTTCCATGAGCTGTTTCCAGCCTGAGCAGATCCATGATTCTCTGAGAAGAGGAAACAATATAACTTCTCCATATCCCAGACAAACAAAAAATGAAGTAAGAATTTTTGGTTTGCTTCTTATAAAAAATGCAGTCACTTTGTACTGAATAAGAAATAGTTGACGTTACACAAACTTTGAAAAAGTTTCCGCAGCTATTTTGAAATGTCATGAATTTTGAAGGAGGCAAAGCTTAAAAATGGATTTGTATAGAGCAGCTTGCCTAACTGACTGTTACCAGAACCTACTTCTTAGTTTTTCAGCATCTTGCATTTAATTTTTTCTGAAGAAGTAATTCTTCACCCATCTAATTGTATGAAAAAACCTTGGAAAAGTCAAACTAATGGAATGACCTCTGCTGACTTCGACTTGCGGTTGAAGCACTAATTAAGGGAATAGTACACAGAAACACACCATTCCCCTTTTCTCTTGATTTGAGCTCTATTTATTTATAAGAAAAAAATTTACCACTTCATTGTCATACCCACACACATAATAAAATACGGCCCTAAACAAGCCAAACTTCAAGAAGGAAGTCAACAGCTCTTCCACTGCAGGAAACTAACAGCCATCCTGCATTGTAAAGTGATAAACGAGTAGGGTTTCTGGGATGTCCCAGCTCATATTAATTCAAATAAAATCAAACCCATGAATGCTGCTGAGGTGTGCATATCTGCAGTCATGACTGTACTATTCTTCTCTTTAAATAACACTTAAAGAAATACAGCTAAATATCGTGTTACACCCACAGTTTCTGCTCCTTCATCACAAAAGTGCTGTTAGTAAGCATCTTTTATTCTTCAGAGCCACAGAACATAACCATACAATCTCATTCCTAGACTGAAGTGAAACATACACTCAAAGATGATTGGTGTTACAAGAAATTTAATGTTTTTACTACAAACAAATCCTCTGTGAAAAATATATTTCACAGCAGTAGCATAAGGAATAACAAAATACAGAAATGCATGAAAAAACTAACCAGTGCTACTTTTAAAAATAGCTGATTAATCATTTGCTTAAAAAGAAAAAAAAAAAAAAAGTATTGCGGTTCAAAAATATGTATGCCAGAGGACTCTGTTTGCAGGAATCCTGCTGGAGGCAAGAACTGACTGGTAGGTGGGGCTGGCAAGTTTAAGCACTTTAATACTGGGTTGCCACAGAGGAAAAAAAGAAAAGTATCATGTCACCATTTTCAGACGTCTAAATTTAGAGAGTTTCTAAAGCTGTCAGTTATCATCCTGTTTTTGATGCAGCATGCTGGGTCCTGGTTGCTCAAATTTCTCCCTACCAGTTTTACATAAATGCTTTTAAAATAGAAGTTATCAGTGCATGAAGGACACTGAATCCTACTGATTTCTAGTTTCCTGGAAGTACAAGGCTGGTTAAGAATAAATTTGGAACTTTCTCAGAATTACAGGAGGGAAGGGAGGAAGAAACAAGTGAAGTACAGCTGTGTTCTCAAAGATATCCAGAGTCAGCAAGAGAATGGAATTTACCTCTTGTAAATACACCACCAAACACTACTACTGTCTAAGAGCACAGTCTCATTGATATCACCGTTAATGTAAGCTAAGGACTCGGACAGCTAGGCTAACAAGCATATTTTAAAAAAAATTTCCCAGCCCTCCTACTGAAATGTCCAAGTTCCAAGGAGTAAAAATGATGTAATTTGTAATGCAGACCAGTAATTACAACTCCAGTAGTTTACTACTCTAATAAATACAAAGTGCTAAGAAGTGCTAATATGGACTTACTCATTCAATTTCTCCCATCACCCCTGTCCACTGCAGACAAGTCTGAAATCAATATTAGCAAAACTGTCTTTGTGGGATCAGGTTCAGTTCTGCTGATGTACTATTATATCTTAATTTTCCTAGACACAAAATCCAACATAATTAGACATACTCTGGAGAAATTGTTTCATTTATTCCCTTACTGTCATTCGTATTGAGATCATGGGGGAAAAAAGAACAGCAACCTGCACAGCAGTGCAGTAAACAATTTACCAAGGTTGCCTTCTAGCAATGTCATTTATTATTGTTTGAGAAGGCTCAAGCCAGTTCATACCAGTTAACAAAATATTTCAGCCAACCTAAAATGATACTCCTCCAGGGCTTTCACAAAAAAAAAAATAATAATTGCTTGAATTCAACAATTACCATGTGTATTTTCTGTATTGCTTTACAGAGCTATGCATTCTTTCATGAAAATGAATCAACCATTAAGCATTTATTATAAAACACTAATCAGTAACCATACTTTCCATTAATAACTCAAAAACATAATAAAAGTTGGCAATAAAATCCCCACCAGTTGATATCAGCCTTTTATTTTCTTGTGCTTACCATTTTAAAGAAGATGATTCACATTTTCTAAAATACTTTGTATTCCATCAAGAAAAAGTATTTGAAATAATGCATTTGGAAAGCAGTACCAGAAAAGATTTTGATTTATACTGGAGCAGATGCCCATTTTTCAGAAGAAAATGATAGAATGTTTCTAGAGAATCTAATAAAAGGTTATTATGAATGACTGATAGACCAAAAAGCTTGTTTTTGATGCTACAGTTAAAAGGCATGTTTAACTTGATACCAAAAGATTTTACTTCCTAACTTTTCTATTCTTTCTGAACCACGGGATAAGTGCCCTTTCTGTGGGGACAGCTGAACAGCTTCACGGTAGAACCTTCCTTCTGCACAGCCCAAAGCAAAGTTTGGCCATCTTCACAACATAATTGTAAGAAAATCAGACAAAGCTCACTTGACTAAAGCATTTTGCCCATTTTGTTTTGCTACATATATGTGCGCGTGTGTGTGTGTATATAGGTCTCAGCTTTTTCCCATACCATGTTCCCCCAAATAGATGTACAGGAAATACCACGAAGGCTTTACTCATGATCAATTACTGTGTCATTTATGCATGTGCAATCTGTAATAGATATGCAGTTTTTGGCTTGAATGTGACAATTTTTTCATTTTATGGAAACTAAAGTTTTCAGCGTAGGTACAGGCTCCCTTAGTTTGGGGAGGGAGGTTACAGATGTAAATAGCTTGCCTTTCTCAATCACCTTTTCTAAATTCCCTGGGAGGAGTTCACAAGGCTCCCCTAGGCCAATATAACACAGCATTTTATGTTCTTTGTGTATAAGGAAGTTAAATGTGTGAATATTTGAAGGATCATGGAAACTAAACCCTTATCGTTACCAATAAAACAGACTTTAACATACATCAGACTGCCCAAGTCATGCCAGTACCAGCTCTACCATTCTGATCAGACTTCAAATGGAAAAGTCCACAGGATAGAGGAGAGCACTTCACTGTGACTACCTGAAGGTAAAATGAAGCTAAATGGCAGAACAGCACTGCAGACTAAACAGGCAAGATCCTCAAAATCCTAGACTGCCCAAATCTCTGCATGATAAGACATATGCAGGAAGTTACAGACAAAACCCAAGACAGCCTGTAAGCACTTGGCCGCAATGGCTACCCTCAGCACAGCTGTACCCACAACTGACATGCTTTGGTCTTCGGTCCCTTCAGTGCTACACAGCAGAAGTAAGGTTTTAGGCCTGCACAATTATTAACAGCTGACCAAGTTTAGATGCATTCCTTGATTGGTTTGTTGCATCAAAGCCAACACATTTTTGTAGTGACTTAGGACTACAGGACTGCTACTTAGATCCTTGTAGACAGACGCAAAAGCCCCATTTTTCTATCAGCCTCCCTCATTAGATAAAATCACAGTACTTTGTGACTAGAAAGAATTCTGGTAATAAAAATCAATCAACTCTTCCAGGTCTGGATTAGAGTTACTGTCACTCTCAACCTTGGCCTTAATATTTTGAAAGAGTCATTACTCTAGATTTACCTAAAAATACTGGTAATAGACATTGTGAGTTAAATCATCCGCACTGTCTCACTTCTCAAATGACACTGGCAGTTTTCACAGTGAGTATACTTGGAAGAACACAATCTACCAATGTTGACTAAAAGCATCAATTAACATTAAAAAAAGCCCAATGCAATATTAGGTGTTACAGTGTGGTTGTTTTCCTTGAAAACAGAGAATTGTTAACAGCAACCTGTTTTTTTCTTACTCTATTTAAATAAATAAAGCCAGAATGAAGTAAATTCATTATTTGGATGACAGTAGACTAAGCAAAAAAAAAATCAATCACTCTCACAGGATTAAGTAGAGCTTCAAGTTGACCAAGGTTGCTTGCCTTTGAGAAGAAACTATTTTTTAAAGAGACAAACTTAAAGACTTAGAACAAGCAAGTTACTTTCAACTAAATGAAAGCAAGTTTTATATTTTATTGGATTTGTGTTTGCTATTTAATGTGGTAACAATGAAGCATAGCTAAACATTTAGAATCATAGAATGGTTAGAATTGGAAGGGACCTTAAAGATCATTGAGTTCCAACTCCCCTGCCATGGGCAGGGACACCTCCCACCAGACCAGGTTGCTCAAAGCCCCATCCAGTCTGGCCTTGAACACCTCCAGGGATGGGGCATCTACAACTTCCCTGGGCAACCTGTTCCAGTGTCTCACCACCC
>JAHREE010000308.1:2947485-3048772 GCA_033628505.1 Tringa tobata | reverse complement strand
TCTTCATTCTCAGAGCCCCTGTTCTTGCCTTCCGTGACTTGGGCAGTGCGGTTAGAGCCCTTGACGGTGAAGACTGAGGCAAAAAAGTCGTTCAGTAGCTCAGCCTTATCCATATCCTGGGTGACCAGGTCTCCCATTTCCTTCCGGAGGGGACCCACAGTTTCCCTCGTCTTGCCTTTATCCCTGATATATCTATAGAAGTTCTTTTTATTATCTTTCACATCCCTGGCTAGATATAGTTCTGCCTGGGCTTTCGCTTGCCTGATCTGGTTTCTGGTGACCCGGACAGTTTCTCTATATTCTGCCCAGTCTACCCTTCCCTGAATGGTAAATGAAATTAAATAGAAGGCATCTTTGATTTGCAGAAAGTCAAATCAAGTGCAATTTTACTTTGAGCTAGAGGTATAATGTGGAGCGGGTGCCCTCAGAAAGCCTCTTTACAAGTTTCCTATTAGGTTGGTTTTAGTTAACTATCAGTTTCTGGTTCTGAGGTTTTG
This sequence comes from Tringa tobata, assembly GCA_033628505.1. NCBI lineage: Eukaryota > Metazoa > Chordata > Aves > Charadriiformes > Scolopacidae > Tringa > Tringa tobata. The sequence goes on along the minus strand of JAHREE010000308.1, from coordinate 3,048,275 downwards.
GGTTATTCTCTTTTGAATGTATAACAGTGTAACTTAGAGGAGCAGCATTTCCCCGCTGCCAGAGTTCTTCCAAATGGCTGGACAGTAGATGTACTCCTGCTGAAAACAGAAGCCATGACAAACGCCACATGTCAGTGGTACTGCAAAACATATCACATCCCCACCATTTTCTTAAACACATGCATAGATACATGTCTGAAGTTGCTAGTACACACTCATGGAAATGAAGAACCTATCTGGGCCAAAAATACCTTAAACTATTAAGCTTATAGTTGATAAAACCTTTCAGTTTTATAAAACATCTTTCTTTTTTCCCCATCCACTTGCAAACTTTACAAGTCACTCATTATAGAACTTTTCTTCTTTGCTTTAACATTCTGCAGATGATAGTACAAAGAGAATATTCCACCCCATTTTCTCATGAGTTATCCCACACTGCTGTGTATACAGCATTTTACAGCACCACTGTAGTTACAAACTTATACCTGGCCTGTGTTCTCCTCCATTTTAAAACATCATAAATATTTACTTGGAAAATTCAACCAAGTGAGCTTGCACACAATTCACACAGCAGCTCTCACATCAATGAAGCACCCTTCTCCTATATAAAATATTTTTTGAGTTTAAATAACACATCTTATACTTAAAGATAGGCAAATTTCTCTTAAAAACTAAGTTTAACAGACCAGCAGGCAAGTTAGTTAAGTAAATGCAGTGTCCGTTGCACAAAGGCGTTACGCATGGGCTCAGGTTCACAGGCAGACTTGCACTTTAAAATAGGGAAGCTTAAGGGTATTTGATTTTGTTAGGATACTGTAGGATGATGCCAGCAGGAAACTGATAAGGAATCTTTAACTTGAAGGTGAATGAGTAAATAACCCAGTAATGATTTAATATTTATTTAACAGCATAGGTATTTTTACTAGCCAGACACTGTCTTCAGATGAATCCTTAGAGGATTTCTAAATCTTCTTCAATTCATCAGTCTTTATCATCCTAACAAAACCGTATTTGATTCATCTCTGATGTTAACCAGGCCAAATCTGATTCATTCACAAACAGCTGGTGCTTCCATGCTTTTCCATTTTCTTTCAATGATCATATGTCCTGATGGGAATAATGTCTTAGCCAGATTTTTGAAATGAGTACATTCTTTCTCTCTTTCCCTCTCTCTCATGCATATTCAGAATTTGTATTTCAGTGTGAAAATAGTACTTGGATTAAAGCACAAGAAATTTCTCAGACTCAGACTTTGAACTGAGCTATTTTCTGGAATTGATGCTAAAGGCCTATAGATGCTGGCAAAGCTTCACTGCTGTCCAGCAAGTCTCCAGCTTCATGCTTTTAAGAATCAAAACCACTTACTCTGTCCAGTTGTCACAAAGATACAAGGATGGACTGAGGAATCAGAAAATGGGAACCGTCTTTAATCTCTGGGGGAGAGAAATTGTCATCTTCTGATATATATGCACAACAGATTTTGACTGAGGATGATGAAAATCCCTTTATTATAAAATAATACTAAAAATATATCCTCTTCATTTCTGCTTCTGCTTTAGAATTATTGAATCTAGAAGAGCAGAAGAAAATATATTTTTTGACAGGAAGCCATGATTTGTTCTAAAACAGAACAGTGAAAATCCATTAGAGAATAGCCAGACTACCTTCTCTGCTGCTGTAATTAAGTGCTAACATGCTTAACCCAAGTCTGCAAGGCAAATGGTACTTATTCATCAATGTGATTTGGAATGATAGATTTTTAAATATCCATGGTTGAGAGCAACTAAGGCTTTATTTAATCTATATCACCAAGTCTTTTAGTGCAATTAATGCATTGTACCAGCTGGTAGCTCAGGTTCCTACATGTGCACTGTATGTGCTTCACATATCTTATTCTGGAATAGATTCAGTCTTCTACCCTGGTACCATCCCTAAATAAACTACTAAGAGGCATACAAGGGGCCAATTTTTTGTTTGGACATTTCTTTTATGAGCTAAAGTGCATTTTGTGTACCCACAGAAAGAAGTTTCAAAATTTGTTTCCTTTGAGAAGAATCTGCTTTACACTTCTAAATGCTTTATGGCTGTAGAGCAGTAAGTGGGGACAATATGGCACAAGTGAGAGCAATGAGGGCAGACACTCAAAACCTGCTATCGTTCTGAACTACAACGCTAATGAAGACACAGTCAGAGACAATTACTATAGAAGTGCTCTGCCAAATAAATAGCAACTAAAACTAGGTACGAAGAATATGTGGAATTGTTGACAAGAAAAGAAGGTAGAGAAGCTGGCAGAGAAGGTTCAACCACCAGGATGTAGCCTGGGCAGCAGAGGGTTGTGATTAGGGGCACAGAATCCAGCTGGAAGTCTGTAACAAGTGGTGTTCCCCAGGGGTCCAGTCTTCTTCAATATATTCATCAATGACCTGGACGAAGGGATGGAATGTACCCTCAGCAAATTTGCTGATGACACAAAACTAAGAGGGGTGGCTGACACCCCAGAAGGCTGTGCTGCCATCCAGCGAGACCTGGACAGGCTGGAGAGTTGGGCAGAGAGAAACCTAAAGAAATTTATCAAGGGCAAGTGTAGAGTGCTGCACCTGGGGAGGAATAACCCCAAGCACCACTACAGGTTGGGGGCTGACCTGCTGGAGAGCAGCTCTGAGGAGAAAGACCTGGGAGTCTTGGTGGACAACAGGATGACCATGAGCTAGCAATGTGCCCTTGTGGCCAAGAAGACCAATGGCATCGTGGGGTGCATCAGAAAGAGCGTGGCCAGCAGGTCGAGGGAGGTTATCCTGCCCCAGTGAGACCCCATCTGGAATACTGTGTCCAGTTCTGGGCTCCTCAGTTCAAGAAGGACAGGGAACTGCTGGAGAGGGTACAGAAAAGGGCCACAAAGATGATTAAGGGCCTGGAGCATCTCTCCTACGAGGAGAGGCTGAGTGACTTGAGTCTTGAGAAGAGAAGACTTAGGGGGGATCTAATCAATGCTTACAAATACTTAAAGGGAGGGTACCAGGAGGACGGGGCTGGTCTTTTTTCAGTGGTGCCCAGTAACAGGACAAGAAGAAAGGGGCACAAACTTGACTATAAGAAGTTCCACCTAAACATGAAAAGGAACTTCTTTACTGTGACAGTGGTAGAACACTGGAACAAGCAGCCCAGAGAGGTGGTGGAGTCTCCTCTGGAGACATTCCAAACCCGCCTGGACAAGTTCCTGTGTAACCTGCCCTGGGTGGACCCACTCTGGTGGGGATTTTGGACTAGATGATCTCTAGAGGTCCCTTCCAACACCATATGATTCTATGATTCTAAGATCAGGGGTAGAAAAACAAATCCCAGTTCAGTTCTTAAAACTTTTTTCATCTGTTATGAACAGACCTCTAATAGGCTATAACCAATTTAAAGGTTACCCTGTATCTACAGCTAGGTATTTGTCTTCACTTAGACTTTTCTTTTCTTCTTGAACTAACAAAATGACATGGATGAATGAATTTCTACCATGTCTAATGATAAATTAACATAAAGGTTTCAAGGTGCATACAGTGATCCCATATAACAAGAAGACAGCAAACCTAATGGCTCAGAAGAGGGTTTCATTTCTTTACAAGCAATTTCCAAAACCAAATTCTCCCTTAGTTGCTTCACAACATGATACAGTAGTTGCCAATTCCAACTTCATCACCATGGTACCCATTGCAGGTACCCTGCAAACCACCATCATAAAATAATGTGACTACGCAGCAGTGCTCTTCTGTTTCTATTTTCATGTATTATGCAGACAGGTATGCAGGCAGGGAAGTTGACTTTGAAATAATCTCTGAAGTTTCTGATTAGATACTAACTATTACTTATCAGGAAGTATCAGAACTAAATTGACTGTTGTGAACAGAAACCATGCAAATATGAAAGTTTGTGGGTAGGGTATCTCCATGTGCATGACACTGTCCTGGCTTGTTTCCTGAAGAACAGCAGTGTTACGACACCGTAGAACAGCAAGACAGTACCTCCCTCAAGAGAAACCGTAAACCCACAACCAATGCTAGAGCAGAAGCACAAAAAACTCGCTATAAATTCTGGATATCATTAAACATGAGAGATACCAAAATCTTGGTTCAGGAAGGAATATACACAGTAGGCATTTAAAAAATTTAGATGCAAGAATGAGGCTGCACTCCTTTAAATTTCATTTAACTCCTTTAAATTTCAAAGGCTGACAATTCTGGAGTTTTTTCTTTGTTATCCTTTCACAGGCAGTACTTACGGTTGGTGATAGTCTAAGGCTTTGTACATAAGAATATATTAAAAAATGTAGCAAGTCAATGCATCCTGATGAAAAAGTAATAAATACATGCTACAAGCCCTAGCAAGGGTTTAGCTGTCCCTCAGGTAGAGCTAAACTTAGCCCATTAAAGCATTACTATATATCACAGCTGCAAATGCCAATCTTTCAGTCCAGCCTGAGCATTTTTCCCTATTTTCACATGCTCTGCTTGTAAGTAACAGCTGCCAGGATGCAGTTTACATGAGGTTAATGCCTCAAGCTTTGCCTCTACATTTTTGTGTCCAAGCATAAGTAAATAAAGCAGCAGATCGTTCGGCTTTCAAATATGGTACCCACACATGACTTGAATCACACCAGCAGTGTTCACTCAGCACCACTCTTGCTCAAATGCTTGTATAAAGTCACCAACTCAACATCTTTCATGCTCATCCATCTGGATCCATTTTCAAAGGCCACATAAGGTGAAACATTGTGACAGGGCTCCCTGTTAAGATCTAGGTAAGACGCCTTTTCAGGAAATAGGTCTATGATGATTTAAAATGTGTTTAGAGGCTTTACTGTAGCAATTACTATAGTTCACTTGTTGGCAAATGCCTTCTCTGTTGTTAATCAGTTAGTCATTAACCTTCCTAATATCAAGTGTTGTCCCCATGAATTCCAAATATTTGAACAAGCCATATAAAGCAGGCTACAGTGCTTATGCTGCAAGATAACGCTACATTGTTTACAATACATACAATGACTCCATATGGACTGTCCTGGATTCTTACTATTATTTTATTTGCAGTTTTCCACCTTTACTTTATTCAACTTCATATTTTATTTAGATAATTGACAGTGTAAAACCTGGAGGACAAACCTGATTTCAGCAGAGAACACAAATAGTACAGTGGTAATTACACCAGACATCAGGCACATTTATAATACTTAGTGGTGGTAGTTCAGACTAAGATCACTTCAGACTAAGATCTTATGTTGACCTACACAACATAATTCATAGTTCATGTACACAGATGAAATAATATGTATTTTATACTATTATTTCAAAATATAGTAAATTAACACTGCACTAAGTTAATGCATACTAATATTCATTTGGGCACATCTGTATCACGCATCGTTCTTCCACAGTCCTCTAGCTGCCCTCTCACTGTTCTTTGTAGCACCACAGGACCAATGTGTGCATACTGTATACCCCCTCCTTCTACTCTAAGGTCACATTGGCTCGGTATTGCTTCTTTCTGGCACATATCTCTTCTTCTAGCTCAACAGGCTGTTTTCTTGGTAGCAATAATTATAACATATTACAAATTGAATGTGATGTTTATTTTATTCAGCTGAAAAGTTGGATGCACTCACTCTGAGCAGATGTAAGATTCCTAGCCCTCCCTTCTCTTTCCCAGCTACCACTTCTGGCCTTCAATCATGGCAGCCTCTCCTTTTTTTCACGTGCTCAAAAAGCAGTCTAGCTGAAAATACTATCATTGTAATGAAAATTTAATACTTGCCTACACTTGAAAGCATACAAGCCAAACGCCTTAGGAGACTGGCTGATCTGTCTGGCATCACATCACAGTAACAGATTTTCCTCTGGGTATTCATATAGAGGCAATATAGAGGCCAGGTTTAACACAACAATGTCTCAATGACTGCATCTGCATTAGTGATTCCAAGTGCACGGGGGCTTCTATTTGACACAAGCTTGCCTTGCATCTCCACTGTTTGAGAGAGATGAGCTGTGAGTGGTACGTTCAGAATTGCGTTGCCTCATGCTGTAGCCGAGCACTTAGACACCGTACGTAGTGCTCCTCTTGCAACATGGACACAGCCAGGAATGGTGACTGGAGTGAAGAAAGACAATGTCACCATGAAGTGCTGGAACCATAATCATAGAGTCATAGAATGGTTAGAGTTGAAAGGGACCTTAAAGATCCCATCCTTCCTCTTTTGCACTGTAGTCAGTAATGCTGACAATCGAAAGGTTTACCTCCCCATGGCCTACTAAATGCAATTTTTCTGCTTGCTCTACATGTTCAGAAATCATGCTTCTCAGTTGCATTCAGCTTACAAGGTGTTAAAGGAAAATATTCATTGCATATACTGCTAACACAGAACAATGTTCATTTTGATATTTGATTGAAATTTGAGAGTACAACTTTCACTATCTGTTACAAGGTACACATCAGAATTAAAATAGCACCACTGAAAATAAATAAATAAACAAACAAATCTTTCTCAAGTTGAAAGCAACGCGATTTTCCTGTAGTACAAGAGTATCTGTTTGGAAAAAACCCCACACCATCCATGTTGCAGAATTGTGAAAATGCTACCAATGTGCCAATAAAGCGGAAGAGTGAGAAAATGCGACACTTGAGAACTGAGCAATGTTTGCACAATTCCATTTATTTCATTATGATCTTCATAATTTATTTCAGGGAAAATCAGCTTTACCATTACACGACAGAGCTGCTTTGTCATTTCTACAATAGGTAACTATCTCTAGGTCAGGCAGGTATGAGACAAAAACTACTTGCTGAATAGCACTCAGGGACATTTTGTTGGGATTACTTCTGACTTCTTTTCCTGTGCCTTGGCTGCATTGATCAATAACATGTTCTTCAACATAAAGACGGCATCAAGGTGCGCAAATTAAAATGACAATTTGACCTAAGTCATGTTTTCTCTTCCTCTCTCATATTCTGGTAAGCCCAACCCTTCAATGCACTGCTGTAACATGTAACTCACCTCTATGCTGCTGCACAGCCACAAGTAGCCATTTGCACTAACTATATACTCTAGAATTTACCAAATTCAGCGTGTACTGAGAGATTTATCTCTCTAGCCTCCAAAACTAAGGAATCCATATCAACGGAGCATCAAACTTAGGGGCTAAGAATTTGTTGTGTGTCATGAAACTTGGTAGTGAAACTTCAGACCTGGTACTGTTAGCTGAATGGTTGGACTCAATGATCTTAAGAATTTTTCCAACCTAGAAGATTCTATGATTCTTTTTCCAAACTAGAAGATCCTATGATTCCAGACCACACTTGACTGCATCCTTCTTTACCAAGATCAGTACTCAAGCATAACAGATCACCAAGTCCACAACTAAAGTAGCAAACACTATCATGGATATTTGACCACGAAGAACAGAAGCATTCAACAATGACTGAGAAACCCTTGCCAAGCCAAAATTAGTGACTTCAAGCAGGGATGAAAAGTAAAAGAACAGGAACACAAACTGGGACTGAGAGCCGGGACTCTCTGGTTACCTCTGCATTACAGTTCCCAGGAAGTCCCAGCTCTCAGGCCTGGGATAATCTCAGGCTACATGCTCCTTCCATGCTGACAGAGATACTCCTCCACTCACTCTTATGACTCCTGCCCATTAGTTTCTATGGGAATAAAATCAAAGTATTGGAGCAAGAATTGAGATGTTGTCTGCTCCAGCCAGATGCCACTTTGGACGGTCAAAGAACACAGCCTATAAGGAATGTCAATGGTATGCATCAGTTAACCAAACAATGACAAATTCATAATGTAAAAGCAGCAGAGATCATGAACATATAATCAGCTTAGTGAAAAAACATCCCATGATAGCCTTTCCCTACTTTTTTCTGTGGCCCAAAATAAATTGCCTAGCAAGCTCGAGGGCTGGTCCAGTTTGTTAGAGAACTAATTTCCTGAAATTAGCCTATGCATTGCTGGAAAGGACACATATTATTTCCTTTTCCATTGTTAAAAACACCATCAGGTATTGACAGCAATAACTTCTGGAACTCCCAGAAGCCATCCTTCCTGATAGGGAATTTATGAGGAAAATCCTAAAGTTTCCTGGAAGATAACTGTTTAGAAGCAGATGGTAAGAGGTGCAACCTGTTTCAATGGCCATATAGTACTTCTTCACTCGGCATCTTAGCAGTTGACTAACATCTACACTACTGCAGCCAGTAACTTTGCCCTGTTTTGCTCAATTAAGAAAAATGCATAACTTTGGAAAGTATTATCTAGTAGATGAAAAAAATAACAGCATTTGAAAGATTAAATTTGCTCAGAATTCCTCACTTTTTGTCAAACCTGAAGAGTACCAGCAATCATGAAAAATATTTTAAAGACTGAAGCATAAATGGTTTAGTTTGTGTTAAAACACTTCTGTTACATTGTACCAGGAGATTCTCAATCTACAAGACTTGCATAAATTTATAGTTTGAGTTATATGGTGCAGCAAATAACATAGACATTTTGCTGTTCACAAGGTAAATACGAGAATGTGGTTATATCCATTCCTCAGCCTCCATGCTCTTTCCTGATATCTCTTAATCAGAAAGATACTACAGTAGGACGCTCAGGACAGCCTGCAGGAAGGGAAACCTCTAGAATTTTAATTAAAAGAAGAAATTAGCTGTCTGTTCCATGTGAGACTGATCTAATGACCTGTTTGTTAAAGAACAATTGTCACTTAGAAGAACCTGTACGTACTGAAGCTTCAATTTGTTTTAAGATAATTCTGTTACTTTGGTCCCTTCTTTTTTTCCCTATCCCACCTCCAATAATATAAAAACAGAAGAAATGGCCCCTACACTGTCTGTTACTTGACTCCACCTGTGCTGAAAGAGCACAAGAAAGGTACTGTGCCAGGGAGATTCAACCTCTTCCCCGTTATCAAGACCTACAGCCTGCACACAGCGCAGTTTTTTGCTTTCTAGTGCTGAGCATATTTGTGACAAGCAAAATTCCCCAGGAACTGGCTACAGAGGTAATCTGCAACTATCTGAAAGATAACTTGAGAGGGACAGCAGGTCTTTTAAAGTAGAAAACCTAAATAAAACTGGCACTAAGACAGCTTCCATCCAATCGCAATGCTAGTGGAGACACAGTGGTAGGCTGCTAAGCCCTAGATTAAGTTTCTTGTATCATTTGGTTTATTTCTCTCAGGTTTACATGATCAATGAAAAAAAACCATTTAATTCCGTATCAATTCATTAATGACACGGGTGGCAGACAAACTTGTCTTTATCAGTTACTGATTTTATTTCTTTCTGTTAACACTATTCTCTGGGTAAAACCAAACAACGGAAAATCTCTGCACATGATCTGTTTTTGTGGCGAGCTAAGCACTGGCACAAGATTCAGGTGATCTGAAGGCAGAAATTGATGACCCTAAACAGCTTTAGCCAGTTAATGCAACACTGAGTGTCTTCAGCTGCGATATACTGTTTTTACAGTTAAAAGTATCACCTAAAATATCCATGTTTTCACATGTGCAAAAAGATCATTCAAAAAGCCATTGTATCAAGCGCGCCTGTCCTGCTGACTGTGAAAATTCATAATACACAATTGTGAAGATACCAATGCCAATTACTTTCCTCCTCCAGGAAAAAAAAAAAAAAAAAGGCGGATTTAGTGCTGGCAAAGATGCCAAATTGACAACCAATCTTTCTCCTGGCAGCCAGAGCATAAACAGGTGGATGTAGCTGGAACACACTCACCCAGTGACAGCTCAGAGAGAACCTGGCACTCCACCAGTTATAAGGGCTGGCAAATCACAGAAGTAAAAATCATCAGCTTAAGTCTCTTGACTCCAACCAAATAATCCAATGGAATAAGAAAGGTTAAGAAAGTAAAATATGTTACAATCCTTCAGAATGATGCCAGTGCTAAAATAATCACTTACTCTTCCTAAAGGCAAAGTCAGCAAGGTGGCAATCAAGTCTCTCCAGCATATACACACCTGCCACATAATGCTTCTGTTAACTAAAATACTCTGTGTGAAAGCACCCTCTCTCTTTACTGCCTCAGGAAAAAGGGCAATACAAATGAATCCACAGAGATTTTATCAAAACAAGACAGAGGACTTCTCAGACATCCGCCTAGTTTGTTAGTTAGGAATACCAGCTGTCTGTGCTTGATGCTGTACAGAGCTGATCCAAGACAAAACTCCTCCTTTAATTGTAGGCTAGATAGGGTGCTCTCAAAATCTATGATTCACATCAGAATCACATGCTGTGCAAAGAAATCCAAATCTACATGTGGAAAAGAATTTATTACATGAAATAGAATAATTACTAGCCCGGCAGTTATTTAAATGCCTTAGGGAGGAAGAAGAGGAGTTGAAGTAGGCTTACGATGTTTTGGAAAAAGTAGCCAGTCAAAATTTTCATTATCTGTTTACCTTCAAGGCATGCTGCAAGGTAGATCTGTTTGGTATGAGTGCTGCACAAGTTTTCTTTGAGACAATGAATTAGTGAAGGATGTTTATGTTCTGACAGCTGTTTACTTAAAGATGGATCTGGTCAATCTGGCTTTTGGACAAATACATTAACTGTCAAGTTTTGTTCACCTAAACTTGATATTTTATCTAAGTTAACTATGTATAACTAGCATGTAATTTGCAAAGTGCAGTTTGAAAGAGATTTAAAATATTATTTTTATACCATACTTCCCTTTCAGGCCTTCTTTTTAAAGTAAATGTAGGATTTATTACATATGCACAGCTGAAGTGCGACAGTCAGGCTGGGAGTGGACAGAAGTAATGGGGAGTCTCAGCAGACGGGAATTGCTAAGCAGTGTGGAGATCGGCAAAATCTAGGGAAACATGGAGACAACAAATCCACATTTCACTCATTTTTGCTTCTCCCTCTACTCCTGCTTAGCATATTTGCTGTATGAAAAACAGCTTTCAGGAATTCCTGTTTCTCATGCAGCTTCCTGATTAGCTCTTAATAACATGACTGTCAGCCTGGGTACCTCTTGCTCCGTGCAGTCTGCAAAATTAACAGCAGAGGGAACGACCATTCAGCACACAACGCAGAGAACTAAAGCTACAGTTTTGTGACAGGCAAAGGGAAGATGCGGAAACAGCTGAGAGATGTATTTCTACAAGACTAGACTGAGAGGTATAGAGACAACACAAGTAAATAGAAGATTGATCAAAATAGATGCACAAATACTCCGAAATCATAATCAACGTTGGTAAGGTCAGATGTTATTACATACTCAAGGTTTTGACTAAGGGAGTAGCCTGCTCTTCTACAGGGTTTCCCTCTTACACAGGGTTTCCAGCCAAGGAACTAGTGAAAAAAAAAAAAAAAAAAAAAAGAAAATATATGTAAGGTAGAAGAGTATATTTGTATTACAGTTGCTTTGTCTTTTCTAACATACAACTTCGTAGGAGAACTCTTCTGTGTATGTGTGCATATACAGAATTTTGTTTGTATGTAAATGCCTGAAAAATTTGGAGCTAAAACCAGTGACATGTAAAACCCTGATGAAAAAATAGCTGCTTCTGAAAAGGGGGTTTTGATGAATTTTGTATGATCTCTTTAAAGATTCTCTAATGTATATTTCAAAAGATGTTTCAATACTGTAAGTTTTAGATCAGCTCATAACTGATAATTTAGATTTTTCCAGGACTATTCTCCTGTGGTATCTAGCTTCCAAACTGAGACTCAAATGTATAGTACTTCTGAATGAAATCATAGGCAGAATATTAGATTACAGCATATAAAGCATCACAAAATCCTTTGTTAATGCTAAATTAAAACCTCAGCTAAGGCAAACTTACTAAAAGTATCTGGGAATACCTGCAATAGAGGCTTTTTGTGCTTAGCAGTTTTCTTGTATGATATGTTTCTACTGTCTCTGTATAAAAATGATGAAACATTACCAATGACTTTAGATCCTAAGACATCCACAAATTGCAAAGAAATACATTATTTCCAAATAAGGTTATTTCTTATGAAAATAACCCCAGCAAATAAATAGCTACAAAATTTCATCATCGTATGGGTGTGTAGGCTTTAACCTTGAAACAGTTCCTGGATATTTTAGATAATTTAATATTGTTAAGTGAGCTCTAGGCATTTTACTGACCTTAAACTCTCCTGCCCCGCTTCCCCAGCCCCCAAGGCTGTGTGTCCCCTGTTCCACAAGCTGAAGTCAACTCACTTCACCCCGGTATCAAAAGGGCAATTTCCTACTCCTCCTGCTAAACCTGGCACAAGGGAGCAGGGGCTGGAAGAGGAGTGGGAGTATGAGCTCCCGTGTTAGGCAGCAGCGATTAATTAGATTGGCTCAGCTGCCTTGCAAAATTACAGACTCTGTTTCCCCACTGGGATCAAGACATTGACCTCTTTTGTGAAGTGCTTTGAGGACTTCAGATGGAAAGCTATGCCTCAGTCTAAGCCCTACATCAGGATGCAGTCATAGTGCAACTGCAAAAAAAATAAAAATAAAAGTAATAAAATAAAAAAAGCATAGGATATAATTATCTTTGTACACAAAGAAGTTAAGGCTCAAATTTCCAAAAGTTCTTAGTTCTCACTGAGGCATCGAAACAAATGGTTTCAGTAGGAGCTCAATTCTCTCGGGAAATCCTGCCACACATGCGGCAGGGCTACCAGCAACTGAAAATCATTCTTGGGCACGTTAAAATCTGTTGCATCACTTGAGTAACTGAAAGCAAAAGGGAAGTCAACAGTACCACTGCTTTTTATCTAACTCTTGCTTTGCTGTCTTCCAATGCAACAACAAATTAGCTTCAAATTCTAGCTAACGGCAAAAACGTAAATTAGTTTTACACTCTCCTAAACCCATGCTTATTCACATCACACTTAGTTTGCTGTGCCTACAGCCTGTATTCTCCAAAAGGCTGAAACACGGTTCAGGATAAAAGTACTTTCAAGGCATCACGATAAATCTTTCCCAACGTCTGTCTGCACCACAGAGAACAAACCTAGGTCACAGGACTCTCAGCCATAGCACAGGCACCCATTGCTTAGCTCTACACATCATAGCTCTTAGCTCCACTGGCTGTGACCACAGGATGAGTGCAGAATATCCAGGAGAGAGCTGCACTGTAGACAAGAAATCTCAGGTCCAAGAGGATAAGTCTGCTCTAGATCAGAATCAAGCTATTAAGTCTCTCAGCTTCATAAGCATTATATCGTTCACTATAATTATGTATTTAAAAAATAAAAGTGTTAGGTCTATTTGCTCTGTCCATTAACAAACTAATGCTCAGAGTATTTGTCAACTATTTTAATTCATGCTTTAATACACATAAAATCAAGATTGCAAGTAAATCATAAATGAACACAGAAATGTGTTTTAAACCTTAGTTCCCCTGCCATGATAATTGCTTAGTATCTGGCATTAACGATGTTTTTTCTTAAGTCAGATAACTGATATTTAAACACATTTAAACATTAACGTGCAGGCATTCATGCAGAGACAGTGCCTTATTTAAACAGGAAGGAACAGTTTTAGAGACAATCAAACAATAAACATTCGCTGTCCCCCTGCAAAGGACAATCTGATTTAATCAAGGTTACATATGTAATACATTTTCATGCTAGGTTTTATAGCTATAGTAAATGTATGTATATTTATACGTATATTAAAAAGGTGAATAATTTCAAATTTAATTTTTCAAATTTAATCTGCCTATAACATGCCACCTTTCACACTTTTCTGGAGCATCGAATGCAGTTAATTCTAAATCACATTTGTTTAGTTTGCCTTCTTAGTTTGCAGCACGAGTTGGGAAACACTTATCTTTCAAGATACAACTGTGTAAAATTCTTGAAGATGGAAGTGCTGCTTTTGCTTATATTAGGACATAATATATTTTCTTAGCCACTGATCCTATTATGCAAATAGTAAGAAAAGCATACTTGAACTTTCCTTGTAGCTAATTGCCAATCTTTTCTGTCCAAATGACAAGCTTTTTGCTGATACTGTGCTTGGCCAAGTTTGACTGTCTGCTGTACAACAATGCATTGCTTCATGCTATTGCTAATAATGACTAAAGGGTTGTGTATTGGGAGTTTCAACGGGGTTTAGAAGAAAGTCGTTCTTAGCTGGGGTTCCCTGACAAAGGAAGATTGTGACCTGTGCAATTAGTCTCACAAAACCCATACACACAAGAATAATTTAATTAAATCTCATGTTCTAGAGGGCCATTTATTACAGCAGATGCCATGGCTCATACTAGAGGTGCTACAGGTAATGAATGGAGGAGACAGCAGAAAAAAATTATAAAATTAATCAATGGTGTTAGATTTTACTAGAAAGGAAATAAACTTAGAAGGTGAGCCATTGTAATTCTTTTCTGAGTTTACCCTCCTATTTCAAGGAATCGGGAATAAAAAAGCTCATAAAGTCATAAGAGTTTAAACTTTTTCCTTAAGCATAGGGCAAAACTGCTAAGGGGCTTGCATTGGGCTCTGTGAGAGCAATGAAAAATCCCTAAAAATGTAATCAATATAATTAACGAGCATAAATGGAATCAACAGGAATTTTGACCTTTACTTATTTTAGACAAGGACTTGGCTGTCAGCGCATACTATTTCAAAGAAAAGTCACTAATGCTTCTGAAATAGTCTGGAGACTGCATTCGCCAGAGCTAAAAGAAATACCTCATCAGACCCAGGGACCTGATTGTTTAACAGATTTGGCGCAGGCGCTGGCTCTCAGCAAGGGGAGGAAGCCCCAGTGACTTCAATCTCTGAATAATAATAAGGAACTAGACATCAGATTCAATGCATATTGTTTTGAGCTAATTCCACTAGAAGATAAGCCACTCTTAAGACACAAAGCATTTTTTCATCCCACAATATGAACATTTAATATCTGAAACTCTTATTTCCTGTGAAACCATAATACCCAATTGTTACAGCTCTGTGAGTGACTTATTTAAATTTCTTAATTATTGCAAGCAACTTTGTCAATAGTGTAACATTTTCAAGAGATTAACTTTTTTTTTTTTTTTTAATAATAAAAGCTTTTGTGCCAGCCTGCAAACCCTTAAAGGGTTCCATCTGCTTTGCATTACTAAATGGCCAGAGCAACTCAATATTCAGAGACAAAAATAAAATGTTTGAACAAGGTACCGGTTGTGACACTGCCCAAGGAAACGAGTGAAATTCTACGTTCGCTTTCCAAACAACAACGCAAAGATTTGTGCATTATGCAAAGAGATCTGCTAGGTTTTTTTCACTCACTGCAAGCACAAACTGCTCACTGAAAAACAAAAAAACTAAACTTATATTTGAAGCGTAGTAATTTCTTTTGCACACTGATATACAGATAAGCTACAAAACATAATGTTCCTCTAAAGTATTTTAACAGGAAATGAAAATGGGAAATCTAATGTCTTTAATGTTGCCTCTTCCATCATATTTTCTAAATGTAGCTCTACAGATACTCAGAAAAGAACAATGCTTCATGGTTGGTAGTAGAGACAGCTTTCATTTAATTATAAAACATAAACTTTACATGGAATTTTGTTTTAAGAAAGTAGAATTAAGAGCATTTATGTTTCATCGCTCATCATTGCATCAGTTCTCCATGGAAGCAGGGTTTCTCAAAACTGATTTGTGTTTACCTGCTTTCTTCTCTAACTAGATATTCAACACACAGCTCAAAGAGCTGAACAGCATCTGGGAGCTACACTTGGCAGCTCACCAGAGCTGGCCCAGCACAGCACAGCACAGCCTGCCGAGGGACACTCGCACCTCTGAAGACTGGGTCCAACCACCATTTCTACACCCATTTGTGCCTTTCCCTACCAGGCACTCATCACCTATCTTGGACTTGCTGAAATGTCTTTGTTTCTGGATAGAATGCATAAGCTACTTCATCTTTTCTAGCAGATTTTTGCATGGTACACACGTGTTTTGCAAATACACATATGTATTCACTACGTACATGTGATTACAAGTATCAAAATTTCTCTTTATTTTGAAGAGAAAATCAGCAGATTTTGACTGCTCTTGAAAAAAAGATCTCTGATGAGACAGTGAATTTGTATTCCTCTGTCACAAAAAATAAAAAACTTCATTTTTGGAAAGTTTAAAATACAGAGGGTAGACTTGACAGACTGTCATCGATTTGCTCCAGACATGAAGGAAGCATGCCATAACTATGTCATTCTGCTTCAGAAAGCATATCCAGAAAAGTATATGTAACAGAGGAAGAAAGAGACTTCTAGGGAAAACTCCCCTATTTCACATACCCTCAAAGTAGGCTGAAACCATAAGTAAGTGCAGTAGGTTGACCCTGGCTGGATGGCAGGTGCCCACCAACGCTATCCTAGTGCCTCCCCTCCTCAGCTGGACAGGGAAGAGAAAATATAACAAAAGGCTCATGGGCCGAGATAAGGACAAGAGAGATCACTCACCAATTACTGTCAGGAGCAAAACAGGCTCGACTTGGGGAAAATTAATTTCATTTATTACAAATCCAATCAGAGTAGGGTAACGAGAAAAAAACCCATAAATCTTAAAACACCTTCCCTCCTTTCCTCCCTTCTTTCTAGGCTCAACTTCTCTCCTGATTTTCTCTCTGTCCTCCCCCTAAGGGGCACGGGGGATGGGAAATGGCGGTTATGGTCAGTCCATCACGTGTTCTTTCTGCTGCTCCTTCCTCCTTAGGGGGAGGACCCCTCACACTCTGCCCTGCTCCAGTCTGTGGTCCCTCCTACTGGGGACAGTTCTCCATTAATCTTCTATGAGGGGCAGTCCTTCAGGAACAGACTGCTCCAGCGTGGGTCCCTCGTGGGGTCACAAGTCTGGCCAGTAAACCTGCTCCAGTGTGGGCTCCTCTCTCCATGGGTCCACAGGTCCTGCCAGGAGCCTGCTCCATTGTGGGCTTCCCATGGGGTCACAGCCTCCTTTGGCCATCCATCTGCTCCAGTGTGGGGTCCTCCACAGGCTGCAGGTGGATGGATATCTGCTGCAGCATGGGCCTCCCTGGGCTGCAGGGGACAGCCTGCCTCACTACAGGCTTCACCACAGGCTGCAGGGGAATCTGCTCCAGCGCCTGGAGCACCTCCTCTTCCTCCTCCTTCACTGACCTTGATGTCTGCAGAATTGTTGCTCTCACCTACTCCCACTCCTCTCTCCAGCTGCAGTTGCCCAGCTGGGTTTTTTTTTCCCTTCTTAAATACGTTATCCCAGAGGTGCTTCCACTGTTGCTGATGGGCTCAGCCTTGGCCAGCGGCGGGTCTCTCTTGGAGCCGGCTGGCGTTGGCTCTATCAGACATGGGAGAAGCCTCTAGCGGCTTCTCACAGAAGTCATGCCTGTAGCCACCCTTCTACCAAAACCTTGCCACACAAAGCCAATATAGCAAAACAGGCATGCTTATTATATGATACAATAGATGTATATACCTATTTGGGCATTTCATTACATATGTATTAAATACTTGAGATGTATGCATAGCTAAAACACATATACAAGAGGCATTTATATATAAACACACACATATATGTATAAATACGGGCATAGCAATGAGATCAGAGACAGATTTAAAAAAGGTCGTTTTTAAAGTGCAGAAATTCTACCAAAATAAGTCTTATAAAGAACTAGTTCATAGGATGTGAAAGAAATTAAGACCATTGTCTAATAATATAAATGGCATGTTCTTTCTTGATTTCAATACATTCAGAAATCCTTAACTCTACACCAGAAAATCTCAGGCAAACAACCTAACAGCACTATACCACAACTTTAAAAAAATCTATTGTTAAAAGATCACATTTGAACTGGTTACAGCACTTTAACAAGTGTCATTAAATTT
Source organism: Tringa tobata (assembly GCA_033628505.1). NCBI lineage: Eukaryota > Metazoa > Chordata > Aves > Charadriiformes > Scolopacidae > Tringa > Tringa tobata. The sequence continues at coordinate 3,030,405 of JAHREE010000308.1, read as the reverse complement.
CTATTACTGCTCATCATTCAATGCCATTCTTGATGACCTTGCTGTTTCCAAATACCTCAGTCTCATGGCAGCTCTCCAGCTAATTACACCTGATTACCATATGGACTGGCGCTGTATAACCACATATTACCCGAACTAGAATATAATCTAAACTGTAATGATATAAAACTACAGTATCCAAACCAAGCCATTCCATAATCTCACCCATGAAGTAGAGACTAGTAAAATTCACAGGCTCAGAAGTGAATTAATGGCTTCTTGTTTCTTTTGGACAAAATGCAAATGCCCATGAGCAGCAAGTTTGTGGAAGGAGAAACAACAGGTTCCTTCTCTCTTGCAAAATAAACAGGTCCAAACAGTCAGAGAACTAATATTTCAAGCTGCTGCTTAAAATGATGCCACCATAGCAGTTGGTTATTCTAGTTCATCTCATGAGAGATAATGATTAATATTAAATACATCTATGTATCCGTGCATTCACACAACAGCAAGAGTGCCTAACAAAATACTTCAGCACTACATGAGAGTTTGCATCAATGCTGATCTGTATTCTACTCTCTGTTTTCTTCAGAAATGGCACAACAGTTGGGTGAACGATTTGATACTTGAAACTGTCAGAAGTTCCCTGGATCCCTAAGAGAGCAATGATCTCTAGGGAAAAGAAACAACACAATTCTTCATTGCCAAAATACTAAAATCTACCAGTGACTTCAATATAACACAGAAGACCTACTGTCCTTAAAGGCCTGTTTATTACTGTAATTCAGTTTTGAAAACTGCCACCTAATTTGTAGCTTGATTCACTGGTCTGGCAACCAGACCACAAGGTTTCAGTTCAGGCCACGTATGTTCTGCAAGGAGAATGTAAATGCTAAATGAATCAACTTCTCATTTATTAATTGCCATAGAAGGACAGGGAAAAAAGGCCAAAGACACATTTCTCTATTGAGGTGATTTCCAAATATTTCTATTCCCATGGACCTTCTTTTTAAAGCAACCTGCTCAATTTACTGCATTATGAATCCATCTTCAGCTGATTGGTATTTTATGAAAAAAACTGTGAACATGTGGACAATTATACTATGTGATGATATTCACGAGGCTCTAACTCTCCTATTTGTGTAAGAATTAGATCTGATAGACAAAAAGAACACAAGTCTAGCTTGCAGATGGTTAAATAACTGAATTTATAAAGCTGACTGAGCAAACCGGCTCTATTCAGAGGTTTCACTTTTAAATCTTGTTACTGCTCATTGGTGAGGATTTGCAAACACTGTGCCTGTCAAGCTTCCTGATCAGTGATAGCTTTGAAACTGAGCTAAAGCAGCATGGAGAAAAAGCCAAAACTGGATTTAGTCTCATTTCAACAACCATTTTAAAGCTGTTCTCACTGAAAAAATAAAAGTTATGATATTTTCATGCTTTAAGTTTACTGCCTATCTTTAGCAATAACCTTTGCCTGAAAAATAAAATTCAGCAAAGCAAATACAGAAGGGAAAGGTCCTGAAATTTTTCTCTATTAATTTCTGGGGATTGTTTTTGGATGGGATTTTCACTGACAATCAAGAGAGCTGAATCAGATACCTAAATTTGGGGAATCATTACATGCACGATTTTCTATAGCATGGTCAGCCCTAAAATTTGCTGCTTTCATAGCAAACTGTTTAGACAGGCGTTACGGGTTGATTTACCTCTCCTCACATTGCCAGGGTAACTGAACATGTCCCTCACAAAATTGTTAATAGAAAATTACTTTATAGAATTAAATCTAATATCATCGATTCCAAGATAAAAAAGTATGGGAGGATATAAGTGAGCAAATGTACATCTTCAAATGTTTGTAATCAGCACATTTTGCAAAAGTGGTAATTAGGATGAAGAATATAGAATATTACTTTACCTCAGAGAACACTGCTTTATCCTTAGATTTCAGAGATAAAGAGAGGAAATAAAATTTTTGAGTGAAGAGCAGGGTTTGAGGGGTACATAATTACTTGCACATCTTAATGAAACAAGAGGATTCTTGAATGCAGGAAATGTCCTGTGATATAACCATTACAGTGGAAGAAATAGTGTAAAGCTGCTTTTTTCTGCGCAAAACTTTACTTATATTTTCCCTGTCCTCTCTCAAAGAAGTGATGGAGACTTATCCTCAATGATAGGCTCATCCTCCTTCGGGGGTACTGGCGGAAGGGTGAGCATTTTGCTTTTCTTTGAAGTGCAAGCACACATTGGAGATGAAAGCAACTGCATTATTGTCTTTGATGTTTTTGATACTGAATTTCTCGTTTGATTTTTCTTTGTAGACTTTCAGAAAGTAGATTTACTTCCTCAATCAACCTTACCCTAAATCCTCAATAGGTACTTATCCCCTTAAATATCTGAAATTGATATCACTATTTTTAAAAGTTTGAGTTTGGAATACTTTAATAAATGCAATTAATTCTAAGTCATGCCACAACCTCTTTATTTGTGCTGAGTCCTTAATCGCACTATGTGCTATAAAAAGAGAAGAGACAAAAGAAATCCTTATAACTTACATGAGACACCACAAAGACAACACGCTTGAAGTAAAAAAGCCTTATTCACAGCAACTCTTTATGCACAACTCTTAATATTTGGAAAAATGTACTCATTAGATAAACTGGGAAAAAAACAACCAACCCACCCTAAACCCTAAAAGCTGTTCTTCCCAGCAGTCAAGATTTAAAAACTAAATCCTTCAAAAATATATTTATGCCTCCAAATGGATTATTCAGTTGAGTGACTACCCGAATGGCGGGCTCTAGGACTCCCTGACAGGAATAGCAAGAAATAAAGGACAGCTGTAAGGAAACGGATAGCAGATGGGCTACGGATTCATATGATATGAGAACCACAGAGATTGCTTGTCTTGCACATATAAATGGTTACCTCCTTTAAGAATCAAAATTTTACACTTTGAGAGCCAGGTATAAAAAACCAGGGGGGATGTGGGTAGAATACTACCTTCAAATTTGTCTCATGTATATCCATTCCCTTTTACGTATGTTTAGAAAGGCAGCTGAATCTTCAAACTGAGTAATTATTGTTTCTTTCAAAAGGTATTTTATTTTCTTCTTGCACATAAATGTATCAAAATATAAGTGGTTGAAATCTTCCATATGATTTAGCACCTCCTACTCCAATTTAATATGAGCCAGATACATTCTTCCAGAAAATAAAGAAAATTTAAATCCACATGTAATCACACCTGGCTGAGGAAAGCCTGCCAAGACAGTTGGCATCATTGCTTTTGCTCTCTGATCAGAACAGAATACATCCAGCAAGCATAGCAGGAGAATTTTTAAAACTAGCGTGCTTTACCTTACTGACTTTAATTTGAAGGTGCATCAGAGAAGTATAGAAGTATATTACTTAAAGACCATTGGCAGACAGAAAAAAAAATAATTAAAAGGTGAAAATATTAACAGCTGTGGCAGGAACTGGCAAACAGAGAATTTTTGTCATTCAACACCCTACAGGACTGTCAAGGTACCTTATGATATTTCTAAGTAGCAATGCCATTGCTATATGATTTTTACAAGCTTGTAATATAATTGAGAAATAGCATGAAAGTCATAGTTGAGGATGTTTTCATCTTTATGAAAAGGTGTCTCCAATTTACAAATTTCTCAAATCAAGCTCTGTCTCTAGTGTGATTATAGGAGCTTCGCTACTGATGAAGAAGCTGGGATTTAATCTTTAGAATGAAAAACATTACAACAGAGAACTGCCAAAAAAGCCTATTGGGTATTTTGTTGAAAATCGTGGTCCTTCCTTTCAGAACTACACGGACCTCCTCATGGGTGCTTACACCTACGTAACAGCTAGAGTAGCTACTTATACAGAAAGTTAATTGTATCTGTAAGTATTTGCAGGCAGTTCCTACATACGTATTGTGCTTTGTTCACTTATAGTACATAAAGCGGAGAGAAACTCTCCTTCTCTCTCTGTACACCCTGCTCCTATCAAATACATGTAAATCAAGATGCATGCTAAGAGAGTGACTCAACATTAAAATGTGTCTACAGTAATTCTCTCCAACTGGCTCTATAGTTTTAAGTCAGCAATGTCCTTGGTCTAACTAGATCAGACACATTTGAAGCCCACCACCAGTAAGGAGGCCAGTCACCAGTGTCTCCAAAGCTCTCATCACCTCCAACAGTTGACTCCTCCCAAGTCCAGAACTAACTTCCCTGGCAAGGCAGTAGGGAATAAACAGCCTCCCTAAGGTAGCTGCAGCCTCCTTCTGTAGCAGTACAGCCTCCCTCAATCAACTAGAGGACACTGGATTAATTGGGCATAATTTTGGTCATAATGGAAAAATTGTTGGTAATCCCAGAGTACCTGCGTACAGGCAACAGTCATTCCTTCCACAGCACAGAATCCTGTGCCAGAGTACACATGAGGAACTGGCAGCAATTTCTCTGTACCAAACAGCAGCTTATCCGGTGAATTAATAGTTTGTCATCCTGGGCTAAATGGAGATAAAGTAGAAGCTAGTTCTTAAACACAACTAGATAGATGTGTAGAGAGCAAAATACTGCCAAAGGAATTGAGACAAGAATAGCAGTCTAGTACAATTTATCGAGTGGCTCCCAGTAAAAATACAAGTGCTGAATAATTTTTTTCTGTAGCATCAGTACAAGGATGCAAATCTAAAGTGCATATGCTGCTTCTCAACATGAATGCTCACAAGCAGACCCTGGGCATACATCAGTCAATTCAACACCACACTTAATAATACACTCGTGGTGGTACGCTCTGTAACTTAACTTTGAGATGCCACAATGCTTTCTCTGAGAAGTTTTAAGTTCACAGCCATCCTAGGTTTGGATCAGCCAAAAAGAAGGTTAAACACATCTACTGCTGCCACCTATAGCCTTCCTACCTCTTTTGGCACACAAACTGATTATCTGGCCTGCACTACATTTCTAACATCATTTAGCAAGCAAGAGCTAAGGAGAAACGCTAGTTTCCTGTAACACGCTGAAATTCTCTTTCCTGGATCAGTCCATAAGAAAAAAATACATTAAATGTAATACCATAATTGACTATCTTTTCAGGGTCAGATGTAAAACGATGCAGTCTTACTGACCAAAGAGCTGTCCCTTGAATGTTCTTACATATAACCGTATATTGTACAAACCAGAAAGGTTCCCAGGAAAAACAGGGTAAAGCACGTGGTTACCAGGATGAACTTTTTGTTTATTTACAGAAGATAAGCGCAGTTTAGTTTCTTTTTCTTCTTTTATTCTTAAAAACCGCAGCATTTCAGATTGCAGTTGTACACACATACAGATAAGACAACAGATACACAATTATTGGCCCTTTCAAGAACCAAAATGTGACAAATTATTTAAGACATCCTTTTCTGGAAACAAACAAAACTTACTCCTTTATCTTGAATCTGCAATATATAAATATAGATCTGCCATTTCTGGATCTCTTTCTAAACCACCACGTTATAAACGCACTCTCATACAAAAATACATTTACAGCCTTCACTGCATATATGAATTGTAAGGCTAGTTCCTACCATTTCTTGTTACACATTCAGTAACCAAAGTATTTTAATAAATTTCAATATTTCACCCTGCATTCTCTTCTATATTAAGTAAATAATTCCGATGAATTCCTTGCTCTTTGAACTCTGTAATTAAAATTGCTTATATTTGTTAAGAAAAGCCAATTATTTGACCTCTCACTGTAAGCCACAAAGACGTTAGTTAAGTCTAACTTTATATGAAATCTGCACCTTTCAAAGTAAAAGGGTGTAGAATAAAACTTTTAAATCCTACAGAATATGGGCATTTAAGGGTTTGTCTCCTTGATTCCTACCTGAAAAAAGCCTCACATGTTGACTGTTTTTATTTTCAATGGTGACAAGAGAGGACTTAGTTGATATTGGATCTAAACTATATTTAGCACATTTCTTCTCTCCAATAATTTGCTCTCTCCATTGAGTCAGGTCAAAGACATCATCCTTTCAATACAAGTAACACTGGCTAAACCGGAACACGGGATGGAATTATTCCATTTCCAATGTCAGGAGAGGGTGTTGTAGCACCCAATGTGCTTACCATCTTGCTTTGGCCAAACATTACTGCTGTTATCCAGCAGAAAAAACCGAAGTGCCTGCATCACCTCTTCATCAGTCAAATGACAGACTCTAGTTTCAAATGGTGGGGAAAACTCTTAAAGCTACCTTGGCTGACAGTGGACTGGAAAGAGCTGGAGAACATCTCTATCACCCTAGCAATCAGACAGACAAACTGGGCAGGTTTTCTTATGCTGGTGGGTAGTAACATATTTAACAGCTGCAGAACATCATGGCTTATGTTTGCAAACAAGGGTTTCCATTCTTTTCTAAGAGAATGAGCTGGCAACTCCCACTTTACAAATTAAATATGCACCACAATAGCTAGGTATCAAGTGCCTGCAATGAATGAAAATGGTAGCTACCGTGTTTAAAAACAAACTTAAAAAACAAGAAAGGAACAAGACATAAATCAGTATGTTGTAAAAACCTCTTCAGATCACTAATCTTTATTCTGTATTCGAGCTGTGCTATGCTTTAAAGGCTGAGCAGCAATTCATTGAGGAAACTGCAACCTAAACCCCTAAGACACATTGACCACTCCAATATTCGGCTACAGCCTTCCCACCAAGGACTGCTTACATACACATTTCAGTTACTAGTTTCTAACAGCTACTGAAGAAATCAGAACTGCATGACAATTTTTTTCTCTAAGACATGAAATAGTAAACAATGTTACATGACATAGTAGATTAATGTTATTAGTGGCAGCAAATCTGCAAAAATCTGTCATAAATAGCCCACAAAGTAGATACTTTCTAAAAAATTACAGAAGTTTTCTTACTGTCTAGTCAAGTTTTTTACTAACATCAGAAACTGCTCAAATAGTCTTCTTGAAATAACTGCATGTCTAGTGACTCTAGCAAAACTTAACAAACCCTTGCAATTAGACCTAAAAGAAGACGGATGTGAAATCTGATTTTAACTGATAGTTAAAATCTGTGTTTACAAAAAAGATATTTTCACTATTTTATTTGTTATTATACTCATGCAAAATTGCTTTGCTATGCAGGTTCTAGAGAGTTAAATTTCTGTAAGAATTTTTCTATTATTTTTGTAAAAAAGGAAAATGCAACAAGGAGGCTAAAGAATTGTACATTTCACTTTTTTTTTCTTCTCCTTGAGAGAGAACACAAGAACTTCCTTGGTTTCTGAAACTTTTGGTCCCTTCTCCTGGGTGACGATAGGCAGAATAGACAGATCTCTAAAAGAACGGGTATGTCACAGGATGCAAAACTCACAGATGCAACTCAAACTAAGCTTACAATAACTTTCTGTAGCTCATTGGAAAGAAGTCAGAAAGTTTAAAAGAGGATCCCCAGCCACATTGCTAACTTCCTCTGTACACTTTTCTTCCACTTCCAGCCTAAGGAACATGGCACATCAGTCTCTGATGTGTCTGCTACCACCATGTAGTGAACCTAAGTCTATTTGGTCCTTAAGGTCTTTTCTTTCCCCAGGGAAGTGTGTATTTCAGAAACCATTCATCCACAGGCAATCTGTCCATAATTCCAGCATCTGGAGTACGCAGAAGAAAAATCCAGTTGGGGTAAACTCCCGCTTATTAGCGGAACAGAGCTGTTCTTTGAAAAATGATGGTTTCAGTGTAAGACAGCTCAACTATCCCTTGTTTGAAAATGAGGAAGATATCTAGCTGAAAAGAAATTGTATCCATATTATTGTTAATTACTTTATTGTTTTTCTTTGGCAAACATAAATGTATTTTCCACAATAAAGGGGCATAGATAAACTTCTAAAAACTCCTTAAAGCAACAGGCCAATCTGATGTGGTGAAACCATTTGAGTCAGTCATTTTACTAAGAGAAAAAAACCCCACAATAAATAATTCTTATAAAGCTGCATGCCTTCAGCTTTGTTAAGCTCGATAAGTTTTGTTTTAAAACTTTTAGCCAGACAAAATTGTTTCTGATTATGGAGGTCCTAATTTTTCCAGCTTATCCCAGGAAAAAAAAGGAGTTATTTCTTATCTTTGAAAAGCTCTAGAGACTGGAACTAGAAGAAGCTATTGCTCACAGCAGAAGCCTGAAATACTCCCTAGCCAAGTAGAGGTAGGACCTCTGAGTGATATAAAGGTAAATTAAGAGAGCTACACCTGGGAAAAAGGTAAGAGGCAACACAAGAAACCCCTATGCGAGCACAGATGAATGAAACTCCATGTTTCTATGCATAGATCAATGGAGCTGGATCTCCCACCATTCTACCCATTCTTGGGCATCTCTCTCAAAGAAATTACCTTATAGTTGATAAATAGTTAACAAAACACAGAGAGATACCAATCGGACACAAGTTTAGGAATGCACTAGTTAGCACTTCCACGATGCCCCTTCTTGCAGAGGCGTAAGAGTTTGACAGAAGGTACTCCCAGTAACTCAATAATTTACTTAGAAAAAAATTACCCAACACCATTCACAATGTTCTCTCCCAACTCTTAGGCCTTTAAGTCCTAACAAGCTCTCTGATAGGTGACAGGCACACACAACTCTCATTTTAAGAAGGCAGCACTCCATTTCCCTACTCACAGCGGTTACACTCCAGCATTTTACTGTTTAGGACTAAACGCTTAACATCTCAGTGGGATTTAGAGCTCTGTATGGCATGACGTCCAAACGTAAAAGAATAGAAATAGTCTTTCTTGTTCAAACATACATCATTTGTGCTTAACATAAAACAATAAATAGATAGCTGAGTAAGTATTCTAAATAGGTAATGACTAAATCATACTGGCCTTTAGGAAGTTCCATTAAACACTGTTATTATTATAATTGGAATTGAATAAAAGTAATTACTTGATAGAATTGCTTTGTTTCTTTGTTCTCTTTTTTTAATAGAGACCTGAAAATTAGAAGCAAACAGAATTGTTCATTATGAACAAATCACAAACTTTCCTGCATTAATATATTACAGCTATTCTGAAATAAACTAAACTATGAAACTTAAAATTTAAGGATTATCTCTATAGTGAGGCATTTATTTTTAATCCTTTAAAATAGGCTATTTCTTTTTAACTTTTGATTGCCTTACCAAAATTTACATCTGCATTCTGCACAAACTTCCTTTATAGCATATCTAACGATATTTAATTGCTTCAGCTGCTGGAGAGTTATACCTAAGATCCTTTTTCATAATACCCTCTCTGCTTTCTAAATAAACAAATGGTCTCTTCCCCCAGTAGCTATTGGATAATTGCCAGCAGAGGTGTTAACAGATGAGCAGCTATGTAAGCAGCTTTTCCAGTGGGACAGACACTTGCCTTGCCACTCCAGATCTGAGTAACACCCCCTCATCTTTGCCAGACAACTGCTCGTCTGTGTCTTGCATAACCTCTTTTAATCTGTAACACGCAGGTTATTTTAAGCAGTTTAAAAAGAGCTCACTTTCACTAAACCACATCTTTGTACTCTAGTAGATTAAGGAGAACAAACATAAAAAGCTCTGCTGTCAACCGTCAAAGAGTGATAACATGTGGCATGTGGGAAAGGTTGTTTCAACCTATCACGGTAAAGGAGACCTGTCCGCAGTTTGATGTGTTCAGAAAGGAATCCAGTTCTGCAAGGAAACAGAATTTTGTTTTGTGGAAAAGTGATTGGTGTGTTGGAAGACACTTGAAGAGTTAATACAAGTAGCTTTAACTGCACCTGGCAGTTGACTGAATATTAGGAGCTAGCTAACTTATTGGTTGGTTGTTGTTTTATGGGTTTTTTTGTGTGGTGTTTTTTTTTTTTTTTTTAAATAATCTATATTTACCTTTTCCGAAAAGTAAATATAGCTTTATCTGAAGAAAATCTTTCAAAAAAAATAATAATAACATTTCTGCCTTTGCAGGCTCCCTACTCCTATGTTGCAGTGTGACAGTATTGGAAGTAGCTTAATCTCAGCCTCATGGAGGGGAAGCAAAGCAGAGTTGGAAGTAAATGAAATTTCTAGCTGTGCAAGGAGGGCTGACCTGCTCATGTTTATCATACAAATAAAACTTTGCTTGGACTAAAAGACAGAAAGCAAAGGAAAAAGCAGGCAGAGACAAAAATTCAACTCAGTTAAGAGGAATGTGCTGAGATGCTGGACTTGGAGCCAAACCCATCCTGCAGCATGGAAGCTCAGCTCGCCTAGGAACAGTGGGAAAAAGAATAATCTTGGCAAAAGCAATGACTGGAAAAGAACAAACTTTTTTTCTGAAGAAACTCTGCCTTCAAGGTAAGAAAAGCATTGGGGTAAAAGCCCAAAAATACAGGTAATCTGAAATATCACTGGAGCTCTATCCAAGAGTAATGACAGGATGATTTTCCATGCATCTTACAAAAGCTCAGCTTGTACTGAACAAGCCAGTGTCACCGAATGTTGTTTCAATTGCAGTTCCAAACTATTCTGAAAATAGTACTGTACAACCTTCACAGAAGTTCTGAACCTTCACAAACGTTAGAGAGTGAAAACCACAGGTTAGACGTCAAGCTCCTTTATTCTGCCTGACTCACAGTTTGCTGTGGACAAGATGGATGTCCCCCTCAAACCACCCGCCCCCGACCACTGAGACGCTTCTGACTGGAGCAGATCACTCTAACTGAGAGCAGCAGAACAGGTATCCTGAATCCTCTACAACGCCTGTTTCCCCACTGCAGCCACACAGACATGTATGAAGTATTAAGCTGTCCTTATACAATCTCACCCAATTAGTGCTTGAGCACCTCACCATTTTTGCACGTTAAAGTTTACACCAAAGCCATTTGATATGAAAATGCTATTATGAGCATAAGTTACTACAACGCAGAGAGGCTAAGTCCTGTATTTTAGTCTCAGAGAAGGAACTCAGCCTAACAGTCACATCACCCAGCTTCTACATGACTCTTTCAACTGTGTTCCAACTATCATCCTTCCTATGTATGAGGTGGGAGTAAATCTTTTTTCCTTCAAACACCTGATTTAATTGTTGGAAGAGCATTTGCCATTAATATGACATTTACATGACTTACTAAACCTTTCTACAAGTCATATTTCAGGAATCTCATTTCAAGTGATCTGAAAGTAAGCAAACTTTATTTTGGTAGAGTTTGTTTCCTTAAGTCCGAAACACTAAAAAAAAATTGAAAAATTGTGTTTGGAGACCTTAAAAGGAGTTTCCCAACTGTGAAGCCTAGTATTGTTGATTAAAATGGTATCTAGAGCAAAGTTAAATAATACTTCTGGGCTTAAATGCTGCAGTTACTAAGCAGAGAGACCAGGAAGAAAGCCAAGTTTGGCTGATTTCCCCAAATGCATCACTCTGACCATCTGTGAGAGAGGTAATGTTCTCTTAAGAGAAGAAACAATTATCGAAAAATGGGTTTTGGGATTATCTTGATACGTTATTTTGTTGTTGTTCAATTAATTCTTCATTTATAGTCTTCCCAAAGCACCAAAAAACAGACAAACCTAAACACTGTTGGCTCTGTTAACGTGTGAAGTTTTTTTTAGATGTGGGTACGCACACAGTGCAACAGAGGAACCTCCCATAACTCACCACTGCTACCTGTGGCAAACCTTTTCACTCTGCAATGTCTGATCAGCTCTATGAACATAACATTGGTTACAGATTTTTTTTTAAAAGCAGGAAAAAATCCACACCTATCAACGTGATCTATGTATACGTGTAAACCTTGTGCGCGTACATGCTGCCTAAGTTACACAAAGTGAAAAAAGGAGATTCTACTTTAGAAAAACAAATTCAAAACCTGAGAGGTTGATGATTGTCCATCTGTAAAGCTTGTCTTAGATTTCCTGAAAGGTATTGCAGATATCAGAAACACACCTGCTGACACTGAGCAAAGTGTCCACTGTATTATCATTATGATATCTACAAAGGCAAGATTTCACTTATCCTTTACATTATTTCTAGGGTCATAAATCATTGACCCTGAATGGTAGAGGCTTATTACTTCCTGACTGCTCTCACCTGCTGGGCTGGCCGCTGGGACATGTCACATCCCTAAAGCAGTCCTAATTTGCAGGGGTTACTGAATGGATTGCTACTGGCCTTGGTATAGAGTACAGAGCTGTAGAAATACGCTGTTGAGGCTCCTTTGTCTAAAAATTCATTCAACCACCAGCACAAAAAAATATGTTAAAACAATATTGAGCAAATCACACCATCTTTTTGTTTTCAAACTCAGATTTGAGCTTCCTGCTGCATGTGATCTTATAAACACAGTATTTTCAGGGACAGAATGAAAGTAATTTTCTAATATAACTAATGGCCCAAACCATGGTGGCTTTAAAAATTCTCAGAGCTGCACAAGCTTATCTGCCTCCACTCACACACATTTCTGTTGCCCTTTAGCACCAAATACAACGTTCTGATTAGTTTATCTCTCTACACATACTAAGGTATAGCTTCTCTAAACTAAATTTAGAAAAAATACAAAATAAAACATTCAAATATATTTTTTATGATGCAGAATGTTACAAAGAGAGCAAGGACTACAGAATTAACCACATGAATCTAAGCGTTATTTTTAATGCAGACAGCAGAAGATATGATTACCCAGCCTAAGGCTCAAATATTACTATCCACTGAGATACAGACATTAAAAGTAATCACCAGAAAAAATGTTCTTCATCAATTACTTAAAATACATTGGACACTCCTTGCTATTTCTTCTTGGGAAAGGACAGAAGGAAAAGTATTTTTAAAGGAAAGGTATTTTTAAAGTATCTTTGTTTTTTCCTATTCTTGTTCAGTGTTTGGTTTTTTTGGATACTAATTTGTAAAATATGAACACTAACAATTAGTTAGATTATCTTGAAATACATTCTTTATTTTTCCCTTATCTGGATTTCTCTGTTGCACGACAGATGATCAGAAGTAAATGAATCTATTCATTGATTAGATGTAAAAATATAATTGAAAAGTTAGCCCATAATTACAACAAATTACTATGTGTTGACGTTTTGATATCCACTGGATTTTAATTATATGGATTGAATTCTGAGCCATGGATTCCCCAAATTTACATTATTATGCATGGAAAGCTGTGTCAGCTATGATGTAGTTATGACTATTCACTCAACCCATTGATAAAAATTGGTCATAACAAGTGGGGGGAAATTAGATTGTTTGGTGTATATTCTTTATGATATATTCCCTAATGAAATGGGAAGATACGCAACTCCCATTGCTCACTGCAATCTCTTCCTTTTATTACCAATTACTTACACATATCCTTAACTGCCAAGAAATCTTAGAAAATCATTGAAACATTTAGAATCAATAGATCATTTGGGAATAACAAATACCTTTCAACTGGGGATAGGTCAATTAATTTGTTTTAAGAAAAAAAAAGTCCCACAGAAACTTGAAATTGAATCATTTAACGTCCTGGCTTTAAAGTTAACATTAAGTTAGGCAAAAAGAAAATAAAAAAAAAAGAAAAAAAGGAAGGTTTTCACTCATATTAAAAAGACCCTTTTTTTCCTTTTTTGGGCACACTTGAACTGTAGTCTCTTGAGATGCTTGCCTGACCCAAAGCAGAACAACTGCCAAGATAGTGACACAGAAGAGCGTGGATAAAAGGGATAGAACATAAAAAGAGTGACTCCAAACAACCATGAAATGGAAACATTTTTGCTTTTCCTGTCATAAAATAACTCTTATTGCATAAAGTACCTCAAGATACAGTGACAGGAAAGGGTAGCAGGGCAGTAGGCTTACATGCATTTCTGCCCCCACTTCCCCAGCAGCGAAGGTGTGGATAGAGACTGTGGCAGTGCCCAATACAGGAGTGATTTCATGAGCTATACATGACAGAAGCCAAGATTTTAGTAAAACTGAAGTAAAAACAATTAAGTGAAACTTCCAAGGAAAAAAAAAAAAGATCCTGCAGAATTAAGGAAAGGGTTGGGATTTTTTTCTGCTTTCATCCTCTCCTTTGTAATTAGGAATAGGCTGCAGATACAAAGTTAAGATTCATTATACTTTTAATTTACCATGATATAAAATTACAGGAAGCCATTAAGAAAAAGCATCTTGTCTGTAACTTAAAGTACATTGTCCTGCAAGATTTGCTCACATGCACACATGCATTTATTATTTCCAGTTTATACTACCTCTGATTTTGCCTACTGCATCTAAATTTCTTTCCTTTTCAACTAGGATATATTGTCTTCATATATTACACGTATAATGAGGCTGTGCAGGATTGTATAATGCTATCTTTTGATGAGGACTAGTTTGTAAGTTATACGACAGATTGTTTGATCTTCTTACACCTTCAACCTATTTATTTGCATATTTTTACATGTTAAGTTTCAGCTATTATCAACATTTTTACTATGAACTTATTCTAAAAATCTGTTAGCCTGCATGAATACATTTTGTTCTATTTTCTTCTTGTATTTATTCTACAAATTCATAAGCTGTATGTTTCCCTCTGCAATGGCATGGAGCTGGCATTTTTAACCAGAGTGGGATTAAAATTTCTGTGTGATCATGAAGCATTAAAGCTTTACCACAGAAGACAGTCCTCTCCGACCTCAGCTAGAGAAATGGAATAACTTTAAGCATGCTTTTCCCAGGAATACTTGCCCCCTGCTCCCCTTCAGGTCCCCCCTCTGTTACTTTTATTAATGCTGACAACTACTTTATATCTTGCTGGACCATTATTTGGTTCTCTGTTTTTGATGATGCAAAGGTAACTGAACAAATCAAACCTCTAAAAATTCAGAAATTTGACTTGAACCACTGTAGGCATAACAAGAACAGCTTTAAAGTCAGATCACAGAGATGGGCAGTTTCTTTAAGAAATGAGCAATATTAACCTTTTATTATTTCTTGCAACACTCAGGTAACTCATACATGAAGTATGCAAAAAGTCTAAGCATTTTCCTATCTACATTTTTATTACTATTTCTCCGTATCTAGTGTTTCAGTTTATTTTATCTTTTAAATGCGAGGCACTAACCCACTTTTCCCACCTTCTGAATCCAAGACCTAGAATTTATGCCCCCAACTTTCCATCTAACTCCATCTATTACAAGCTAAACTAACTGCAGTCCAGATGCTCTTGCAACATCTGCTGCTCTCCAGACCATCAAGTTCTCTTGGAACTCTCTCCTCTAATTATTTTCCTCCCATGATGCTGGGGAAATGTAAAACTCTGTCGTTTCTAAAACCCTAATATCACAATCTCCAAGCAGAGCTTACAGCCTAGATTCAGGAGAATTACATGGAAAAAAAAAAAGTAGATAGTAAGAGACAGACACTTTTTGCAAAACTTTGGAATTCCAGTGATTGTAAAATAATAAGTAATTAGTTAATTCTCATTTGTTTGTAAGAAAATTACAAGCAGCATACTTTCCTCACAACTCTGTAGGCTTCACCAGTCTGAAAAGGTATGGAATCTCAGCATGTTGAATAGGCATAAATATATGACTAGACAACAGCAAATTCATGCCTTCCTCATGGCCACTCATCCAGGCACAACATCAGCTGACACACTTATACTGCTCCTTGGACCTGAGCTAACGTCTGCCACAGTGCTGCAGTGGGACATAGGGCCCACTGTCTCCAGCACAATGCTGCAGCAGGGCCAAAAGCCAAAAAAGCAACATGTACTAATGAATAAAGTACCTACCACACGATAAATGAAAACAAACAAACAAACAAAATGAACAGTTTATCCATTACAGGATATTTGCATCTACAGAAGTAATTTCTATTCTAATTTTTTAATTGAGATTAAGTCAAATTTTAGGCATCATTAACTTTTACGACCTATGTTTCAGGCCTTTGAAATGTTTTCTGGTTTTTAAGAGTTTCAGTCCCACGTACTATAAAACTGTTTAATGAATTGTAAAGACAGCACTATGAAATAGGTGAGAAGTATTCACTTCCACATTGTAATTGAGCAATCAGGCACAAAGTCACAAACAAGCACAAGAAAAGTAAAAGGAGAGAGAGCTATTGAAAGATAAACATCTGATAATTATTTTATTGTCTCTATCCTATTGGAAGACATTGGCTTTTTATATATCTATAAAGCATTCTTCTGCCCTCTGAACAACTCTATTATAAGAGATTAGTATCTGCCTACTACATTTTAACATGCTACATATACACTACCAGAACAGACAACTGACTGTTAATAGACCTTGTTTAGGAACGAATACAAACAATTACTAATTTTTTTTAAACACTAGATAGAAATGATGGTAAACTCAATGGCTTTAAGAAACTTGTTTACCAGAGTCAAAAGGAGAATTCACAGAAACAAGTTCAACATCTCCAAAACAGGAGGACAACAGATACGAACGTGTGGTCTGGATACTTTTTTGTTGTTGTTGTTTTAATTGTCACTTTAATGCAAATACTCCACAAATCAAGGAATGTACTGCATTATCCCTGTGATAATATATTCAAATATTTGACATTTACATTAATTGGAGATAATGAAGAAAATATTTTTGTTGTTCACTGGATGAGACTAAATGGACTGGAAATTCAAATGAATAAAACATCATTACAACATACACTGTACACCTGTTCCTAGCTCTACTTACAGCTTGATATTTTTATTAGGTGCAGGCACAGCAGTACGGTAACAAATGACCGTTTTCTCACTCACAGGACAGAAGTAAGCAACCAGAGCTCAGTGCGTGAGGTCGCTTAAACCATAGAGCTATGACAAGTGCTTAACTAGCCCCAAAATGCCTCCACTTAGTCATGACTTCTAATTTTATAAATTATTTACAGTTTAGTAGGTGCAAAGCTGGTGGAAAATGCCTTTTCTGGCAGCTTGATTGACAGTATAATTATACTGCGTTTTTGTTTTTAGCACTGTTATGCAGAATCATAATGCCATAAAAACAAAATATGAATGTTATGAGCTTTTAACTTTGACAAGGTCATTGTGAAGCCTACCAAAGAGATGTCATGAAAAGCCATAGCTGTCATTAGCCATGCCCTATAAGTACAGCTGTACCTCTAGTTGTATTTTAGTAAGACTAAATACTTATTTCCATATCAATTTTAAGATTTTTTTTTAAATAATAATCAAGACAATCAGAAGAAATAATTCAGGTATTTATCAACTTTAATTAATACTATTTCTTTTAAGGAAGTGCCTAGAACCACTAGTGACAAGTTGGATTCCTCTGTACAAGGCTCTATACTTCAGTTACTGCAAGTGCCTTGCAGAAATTTCTACAGAATTTCAGCTGCAAAACAGTACGATTCAATAGAAATGAGACAGCCCTATAGAATTTACCTTTCAAAGTACTTTTGATCTATGGCTTATGAAGAGTCATGATTACTATGGACTTCAGTGAGAGTACTCAGATCTTCCAAAAAGAAATGGATACAGATTATTTTTTGAATTTTTCAATATGTGAAAATAATCTCATTTCAAAATACAAAATAATTGCACCCTATAAAATATCATTATTTAACTTTAAATTACACAGAAAGCTCACATACGTCTAGTTAGGATATGCAGGACTTCCCATGAAGAAGCAATTTTCCAACTTGCAAGAACATCATTCATCTTGTGAAGTGTTAGCATTGAGCTGGCCAGATCTCCCCTGTTGGCCTTGGTCTTCTGGCGATACAGGAAACCTCACTCCAAGCTGTACTGAAAAGCTGCCAATCTCTCATGGTTTGAGCTAAAGGTTTCAACTCCCCTTGGATTTATGCCACATGGGGGTTCTTAATCAAAGGCAAAGCCATCAGGCTGCTCCTTCAAACTCAAAGTGGCTAATAGTACTAAACCAGGAAAGGGACACAGAAAAAAAATCCATGAAAGAATAAACAAAAATCCTTAAGAGGCACACTTTATTGCAGGCCCATCTTTCTAGCAATTACAAACTATGCCAAGGGACTCCAGTTCTCATCATTCAGCTCTTAAAGAAAATAGAGCTTCACCTTGTCTCTTAACTTCTTTTTGTCTGCAGCTTTTAGTACCACTCACTATCAGACTCTTCCGTTTCCAAAGGAGAAAGAAAAGCAGCTGGGAGAAAGTCAGCTCAGCTGAGTGAGCTTACCAGTGATGCTACAGAACTACATTATATGCCTTACTGTGATATGATGGCAAGGGCGGGCTTGAATTCCACAACTGCTATTGTCTGAAATAGTTAAAATAATATGCATTCTGTTGCACAGAGGATATTGAGAAAGGGTTATATATGCAGCACTTTATTTGCAGGGTCTGTAACTGATGGCATCCAGCAACTCTAACAAGAACGTTACTTTGGGGGAAAATTAAAAAAGGCTGCAAGAAACATTAACCTGCAGTTGGTGTGACACCTTCAGTGGATGGTCATCATCAACCCCTTCACTTGTATTTATCCTTACACACAGCGAGATTACTGGCATCTGTTGTACTATCAGTCCTGCTACCCATATAGCTATACTGTCACGTAACAGCCGCATGGAGATTAGAAAATTGGTGTTACCACACTCAACTGATCCCCCACCTCTACTTTAGGGGTGGGGGGCAGGACACCAAATGGGGAGCCACCCTGGAAGGCAGACCAGATTGCAACATTCTTCCCCTTACATACAGGTCACAATACATAGGTCCTTCTGAACAGCGGTCAGGGTTGCAAAGACCAACCTTCTAATGCCTTTCTAATGCTAATTGTCGGCCATCTGAAATCTCTCTAACACCTTTGCTAACAGCTCTTAAAGTTTGTACCTAGTTCCTGTGTTTTTCCCAAAGCCTGCGTGGCAGTTTTGTGCTTGTTCTTCTCATACTGTTGTTTTCATGCTGCTATTCTTATAGCCTTGCACTTGCAAACCTCAGTACTGTTGGGGATGTTATTCTATGTTGTTTTACTGTTCTGTTGGGAAGCAGTAACCATGGTGTGAGAACAATGGTGATGCCTAACAAAGCAGATAACATGGTAAGTATACAAACTACAATTCATCTGATAAGTAGTAGCCAATACTATATATGCATGGAAGCTTGAAAACCAGTCAGCATAAAACATGCTAATATCATTATAAATAGGCACAGACAATGATGTTTGTGCAGGTCCTGATGAAAAGTATACAGTAGTAGGGGTAAAACATGGTGGAAAGCACTATCACATGCATTATAACCACATGCTGCGCTCCAGAGAACACCCAGACAAGGACACTTCTCTGGGGTTGCACGCACTTCTCTCCCCAGGAGCCACTGGAGAGTTTTCCCCTTTTCTCAACTCTCCCCTGTGTTTAGGATTTAGGTTTTGTTTCCCCAATCCCCTTAAATATTAACTCTCACTGTTTATGAACACCAGCAGCTACAGAAGCTACTAATACAGCCCTTCGCAACATCCTTTGTGCAGAAATATAACAACAAAGTAAATAAATGTCTAAATTTCCTGAAAATTGTATTTTTTATACAAGACACAAACACATATTTTCTCATGGTAAACCAGCATTTTTTTCTTTACTTTTTAGTCATAAAAAGCACAAGTTCTTTTTCAACTCTTATCTTACTTTTTAATTTTCAGCATTTTTGTTGAAGAAAACATAAAAACTGGAAATAATTTATGACAGCAATAGCTCTAATGCCATTTTAAAGACATGCAATGCCTTCTTCCTACCCGCATTCATACATGCTCTTATGCACATTTTCTGTTCACGCATCACCTATGGGTTAAGACTCGTTCTTACACACATTACTACGGCATGTTTACGTTCAGTAGGTATCTATTTTTGTGCATTTGTGTTCTAGGGACCCACATACAGCATCAACAGATACCACAGTCCACCATTACATCATGCCCTTTCCTATCTTTTGATCTTTCCATATATTTTCACTCAACCAGTTCCATGACACATTCCCTTACTCAGTAATTCCATTTCCTTTTGGCTGGGTTAACTAAGTCACAATACAGTTTTGTGTCCATGTCTTTATTCACCCCTGTTGCTACTCTCTCCTTCCAACTGCAAACTTGATTAGCAATTAAAAGATTCAGATCATTGGTAAAGATACTGAATAACAAGTTGCAACAAATCTGGCAGAAATTAGTGTCCCCTGATGCCCAAACCACCCCAAACTGTAAAGCAATAGTGTATATATAACACTCTGAGAGCCAAGGAATCTTCTGAAGAACAGGTCTTCGTTATCCTTTATTGCAAAGGCTACTAAGAAGTGAATAGATTTCAGTGGCATGTCTGTAAGGACAAAATACTCCACCAATGGCATCAAGGTATTATAAAAGCATAATACAGAAAAATGGATGCATTTATTAGGTGACCAGTAATTTTCTGCCTGATGCATTTCCCGGTCAGCTTATTTAGTATTGTAACTTCTGCTCATGCCAGCAATCCAGGAGAGAACAACAACTTAGTCAATACGCTGCTGCCCTTTTTGCATGATTCTGGATCTATGCCTGCGGCGATTGAGAGACGGGACACAGCTTGATGCAAGCATAATGGCAATAACATCTCAGTAAAACCAAATACTCTGCACGGAAACTTACTATTCTCAAGAATGACTGAAAGAGCAGGAGACTTACAAAGACCCAATACCAAACTGTATGGAGCAACGAGAGTCACTCTTTTTTTGTCCATGAGTACTCTTGATCAGCTTATTCTCCCTGTTAAGAAAGATTCTCATTTCCTGTCCTGACGGACACCTTCATAGAAGCTCAGTATCTGCTCTGCAGCTGTTAGTTTCCCTCTCTTTTTTTGTTCTCTCCCTTCTGTTGCTCCTTTACACACCTGCCCACATGCATTATACATAAAATTGTGCTCATAATAAAGCCTCTAAAAGAATATCATGTCAGAAGTATCAGTGAAAAAGAGAAACAAATAGATTCTACTTCAAGATATCTTATTGCTTATTACGTCCAAACAGTTAAAAAAATAATGTTCTTCCTATCCACTCCTTCTCATCAACCTAAGCACTTTTTTATCTCTCAGAAACACTGCAGGCAAAGTACATGAAGGAATGAATACACAAGTGATATCAGCAGGGCTCAGCTATCAGTTTGGGCTTCCCTGTTGTCTTTTTAAAGACAAAGAACTGTCTATAACAGGCTTGAATGAATGATGACTCACCAGTGCTTCTCTTAAATCATCTACTCTAAGGTAAGCTGTTCTAAGAAGTGACCTCTTCTATTATCACACACCCAGAAAAAGCACTGTTTGAACTCTGGTGTGACAGGAGATCCCAGATTTCAGCCTAGCACTGTAGTCCACTGAAGGTAAATGTGATGGTTCACATGGAGGCTTTCACAACTGGTCCACAATGGTGGGCCTCTCCCGCTTTAACACTTCTGCAGAGAAGCCAACTCCAGTAGTAAACACAAAAGAAATCTTATAGACACAGCAGCTACACTGTGCCTATGCTTAGTATTTTCAGGTAGAATCAAAGTCTTATAAATAGTTATGACAGATTAAGAAGGAATAATATCTAATACTAGCAGAAATATTATTTCTCATGTTAAAAGCAAATATGGAAGGCAAATGTGCATAATACTAATATCTTAAAAAAATTATACTTACTGTAATAATTCTAGTAATATCCATGAAGAAGAAAGGTGCCTATAATGTTTGCTGCTGTTATTAAATATTTTATTTAAGACAGACTAGAAGAAAAAATGCTAGGCATTTTGTCTTTTCTAATTCTCACGAGCAGATCAAGCTCAGTCAGTCACCATTTCTTGAGAAAGTATAAACTTTCCTTCATTAAGAATACACAGTTTAATGATTCATTCAGTGCAGCAATGGAGGGAAAGGTGTTCTCCCAAAACACTGTATTCTTTCGAAGTATGTCAAGCAAATGCCAGAGAGGCAGAACTGGAATTATTTTAGTACTGACCCTGAGTTTTGCCTCAAATACAAGCTACATGTGCTGTTATAACTTTGTGTACTTGGTACTTGTACTTTCAGTACTTGGTCTAGTATTACACTGCTAGTAGGGCACCCATGGACTAAACCTGACTAAGTACAAAGATCCTTTTGCTCACTTGCATATGCAGTTACATTACAGAAAGAATGGGTGGCCTATAAGCATTACAAAGGAAAGTTTAGATTCATACGATTCCGCATAGTGGTCTGTATAGCACAGTCTAAGACATCATGCCATCTGCAAAATAAGAGGTGGAGGTGAGCTCACAAACCACGTTTATGGATGCCCATAAGCTATGCATCAGTTCCTACTGGAATAAGCTATATCCCAAATGCTGTATCTTGCTAAAACCAGGGAAGCATATAGTCACAACTTATCTCTTGGGAGTACCAATCCTGGTAACTTAAATAAACGCAATTAAAATGATAAACTTATCATTTCATAAATCAATATATCCTCATTTATGCCTATTACCTTTCTGCTCCTACTAACAGTGATGGTTATTACGGAGGTTTTTTTTCAGACTGATTTGGTCACACATCATCTCAAAACACTGAGCTGCTCTGCCCAGGTAACATCGATCTAACATAAACTAGTCTGAAGCTGAAAGAACTTTTACAAAATAGCTTTAGCCTATGCAACAAAATACCAGATCCAATGCAAGTCAAGCTTTACATTAAGATGCAAAAATACCAGTAATGGACAGCAAAAATAACCCCTATCTATCATTGCCATTATGACTGTTGGACTTAAACTGTTAAAATGTTATTTAAATTTGAAAGAAAAAGTCGGGGGTAAATTTTCAGAATCATACGTGTTACTCTAGCTGTCCTTATGTAGAGCACAATACTTTGTTTGATATATGCTTTAAGAAGAATAGGGATATTGCAACTATGCATGCAGAAAATTTTAAATTCTTAAATTTTTATTTTCCTTCATTACTCCTCAGACAGCAATCTAAACTTCTTACTGTGCATGATGTACATAAATGTAGGGGTACCAACAAAACAATCCTTTACATTTGCCTTAGTTTATACAGTAGGAAAAAACCCTAATATTTCACTCTGCCTGGTTCCTGATGCAATGTCTTGAATTGTCTCTAAGCTGAGAATCAGGCCTTGTTTTCCCTACAGTGTAAGTCGGGTTTAGCTCAGAGAAAATGAAACCTGTGTATCACAATAGAACTGAAGGTCAGGAGGTTATTCAGCTTGCTGTGGCAAGTAGCGTTGATCTAAATCACAACCACCTGATCAGCGCTACTCACACAACAGGAAGAAGTGGAAGGGAGGTTGCACAAAGCCAGTATCAGGTTACTTCTAGCTCAGTGTTTGAAATAATTTTCTTATTCCTACAGCCTTGTTTCCTTTATAATGTTCATAAACTAAACTGCCAAGGAAAAAAAAAAAGAGATAGAGAACGCCAGGAAATGGCATAGTTGTCCTCCTATATGTATATGGAGGACATGACCTCTTTCCAAATAATAATCTAATTAAAAACGGCTTCCTAAGGCACTCAAATTCTCCAGCTAATGTAGCATCATTTTTGTCTGGCACAGACATTCGTTTCACAATCGTTCACAATCATTTTTGTCTGGCAAGCACCATTAGAGAGAGGAGTCATTCTTGCTCTCCTCACCCAGAGGCACTTGGTTGGGTTTCTCCCTGTGGTGGAAGTGCTCTCGCAGTCACAGGGTGAGGTAGGAAATGTATTCTAGCTCAAAATCACAGCAGCAGCAAAGTTAAATTTGGGCTAGATCAGTTCATAGATGAGGGCTGTCATGTGTCTGTGTGTGAATTTCTGTCACACAAACACAGGGTGCAAACAATGTCTAGGGACACACAGAACTGCAGTGGTTCCAGATGAATTGAACTGACACTGGAATCACAGTGTGAAGTATCTTCATCAAGACAGGCCACAGGTTGGAAACTAAGCATCTTTTCACTAGCCTGGAGGGAAGGCATTGAGGGAAGGGCAACAGAATCACTCTTCTAGTTAACTCATTCAAAAACATAAAGATCCCCACCTGGTCTCCAAAACTTTACATAAATATGTAAACAAATAAATAAGGGTGGATAAGACTGTTCTTATTTGAAAGGTGAAAACCCCCGTGGGCAAGCCTGCCTTGAGAGACAGCAGTGTGTCCTAATGCGGGTAGAGGTCAACAGCTCGGGCACACTGTGGCCATCAACCAGGTAAGACTTTGGCTTTTTACAACACACTTGCTATCAACTGTTTTCCTGCAGCTTCACCTCTGAAGTAAGACAGTATAATTTACATATGTAGTAGTAGACAGAACCAGAGATATCTATTTGCAGTATTTTACAGAGCAATAGTAGAACAATTTTGAATGAACTGTGGCCTAAATTGAGGAAGGAGTGAAAAGGTCAATAAACAGAATGAAAATCTCCTAATTTGATCCATTTGCTGACAACAAACACAGATTGGGCAAACTACCAGGCAACTCCAACAGAACTAGCAAGGTTAATGGAGCTGCTGCTATAACATATTGTAGATCTAGTAGTGTCAGTGGCGATAGTGATAATGCTGTAAACACAGTTTGTTTTCCATCTGGTGCGTGGTATATGCCCTTGATAAAAGGCTGCAGCATTATGCATTTCTTTTTCCTAAATTTATTTATTTGTAAAAATGTGTAAGGATTTTAATAGCCATATAGGGAGAAAGAACTTTTAAAGAATCTTTATAGGAGATTTTCCTAATGAGGTTAAGGACAAGATTAAATCAAAAATATTCTCATAATAAGCATGGGATTCTACACCCAACTCCTCCCCCCCCCCCAAAAAAAAAAAAATATAATCCCAAACCAAAACAGTTCAACTACTGCAGTTGAGCACACTCACAGTAGTTGATGTGAATGCTGCCAAAATCTGGAATGGAGAATAATAATATTTTACATTTATATTCATCCCGAGCACTTTACAAATTACATAAAACACATTTTAAAAACTATTAATTAAAACTATAAAAGATCTATGTTCCAAGGCAAATTAAAATCAATGGAAAGGCTTACCTTCATTGCAACTGACTTTGGATCAGGCCTTGAGAGATCACTAATACAAAAATATAAGTACCTTTCAGTAGCATTTCATGCTAACATGCAGTAGTTGGGAGTCTCAGATTCAACTTCATCCTGTACTCGTAAGGATACACACTGCTGAACATTTAGTTTTAAATCTCTTAATCAATGTTTTTAACTAATACTCTGTTGAAGCCTTGATCTGAAATATAATCGCTCTTTTCATCAAAATATTTACAAGAGGAAACCTGAAGCCTTGAAGATTCATGTTTGAATTGTGCATGGTATCTATGGTTACAATGTATTATAGATGGTAAGAACCAGTAACACACTGAGTGAAACGGAAAGAACTACAGTCAGAAAGAATGCAAGACAGCCTAAAGGAGCTATATATTGCCTAGAGAAATGATGCGTATATTGGAGCAAGCTGATTAGAGGGAACAAAGCAAAGGACTGGGCAGGGAATAGGGGGTGGGACACGATGACACATGACTGCATACAAATAGTCATCTGCTGGCATTAAAAAAATAAGAAGTAAAACTTCTGGGGTTGTGAAATGGCCACAGGGAGAGGCCTAGCCAAAGGTGATGAGCTATCTAGGAAGGCAGGTCAAGGTGACTTGCCATTCCCCCAGGACCCAGGCTGCTACCTTGACGTATGTCATCTCCCCTTGCTTCTGATGCTAGCACATGGGTCAGTATGCTACGGGAGAGGATAACAGTACTGGGATGGATGCTATTGTAGAGGAAAGGTTCTCTTTGTCACTGACAGAACATCTTAGGGAGTCAGTCTTGTCTGCTGTAAATTTTGTTAGCAAGACTGAAATTGCCAACAGCAACGACTAACCAGTATGTCTGAATTTTGCTGTAAAAGTGTTCGCTTGAAGTCTACTATTGGAAGCAGTGCAAAACTCCACATAAACATCTGTGAAGTCACAAGTTCTAACTATTAGTTTGGTTTTAACTTTTTAGAGCAAACACTTAGTTCTGCTGACAACCACTTTGAACAAGCTATGCCGACTGGCAGTTCAGTGGGAATGTGTATTTCAGAGACAATGTCCAGTAGTGGGAGTGAACACCTGTGCAGGAGGGCAACAAATCTGTGGATTGTTCACAGGCAAGGGACAGAGACTTTTTAGAAGAAACTAGTATAAAAGCTTATACATTTACGTTAATCTATATGATAGCGGGGTGGTGTACTCCAGTGACACTGTAGAAGTTCTACAACACATTCTGTTCCAACAAGTAATACTTAAGGAAGATAAATGTGCTGACTATAACCAAAAACTTTCTTCATCAGTCTAGGGCCTGAAACGGGCAAATGGAGACTGCACGTATTTGCTGCTGCCCACGTTGCTGCCCCTGCCCTTATCCTCAAACAGCTTCACAAAGATGTCTTTGCTCTGCCTTCCTCTGCTGATTTCCTCTAATTTGGAATGGAAAACAGAATCCCTGCTGCCTACTTCGCTCAAAACCACCAGAGAAATGATACGGAGACAAAGAACTGAGGAAACGTCAACAGACAACAGGAATAGGCATGGGAAGTAGGAACAAGGAGAAGCTTTCCCAGTTACTGCTTCCACTGTTTTTGCAGAGAAGGTGATACACAGGTTGTATAAGACGTTTAGTAGGATCTTTTCTGATTAAACTAGGGAAGGCTTGAGATACAGAGCAAAGGATATCACGGCAGGTCTTTTATTTTATGTTTTTACCCCTTAATCTGAAAGCCTATTTCTCCTTGGACTTGAAAATCCAGAAAAATAATTTCTTGTCAACAGTAATAAATCCACATACATGCTAATATATTTGGAGAAGTAGAATCCTGGTTTAAACTTTAGCATTTATAACAGACAAATTAACATAATAAAAGTAAAAAGACATTAACAGATTAATTCCATCCAATATGAATTACTACCTGTGGCTGTACCTCAAAGGTTCCATTGCACAATCATAATGAACTTGCTTTAAATGCAAAAGTATAAATTAAACTTAAAGGGCTGAGTTTTCACTCCAAAACAATCAAAACACAAGTCCAGCCACTGCGATCACTGAGACAAACAATTCTTCTTATTAAATGTTCTCTTCTAAGAAAGAAATTATTTTTTTCTGAAATAGAGATTTTGTGACAAGCTTCTTTTTTTCTAGAAAAATGGAATCTGGATTTTCCCACACTACACCACTGCCAAGCATTTTGTCATTTAGTAGTAGTACTACTAAAATGCTAAGTTTTCCAGTTCTGCATTCTGAAGCTCCCTTCTTTTACCCCTCCTTAGGGAAACAGCTGAAAGAAAAAAAAATTCAGAAAGCAAGTATCTGTCTTACTAGCCCATTTTTCCCACTGGAGAAGGTGAAAAATATTAATGTGAAATGACATATAAAAAATGACTGAACACAGTTGGAAAGAAAGGGAGAATTAAAAAAGAGAGAAGAGCTGACGTTAAAAAATTCTCAAATATCCATATTGAATTGGCAAAAAAGTGAAAACAGATTCAATGAAACTAGAAATGAAACATGTTTGTGTTCTCTCAAACATTCTAAGCATGCGATAACAAAAGAAAAAACTTTAAAAATTCTGTTCCATTTGACTACACTTCCTTCATTTTGTTCAGGTTCATAGAAGAAAAATTCAAATATGGCTTGGTTATTCATTATGTTTCTTGCCAGATAGAAAGTATTCCAGCTGTTCTGAAGAAGCTTTTGAGAGAAGAATTTTTCTGAAAGAAATAACTTCCTTAATTGGAGAATCTGAATCATGTGCTCATACTCCAAATTCTAAAGTAACCTTTAAAATTTTAAGAAATACACTATATAGGTTTGTTTAGCTAACAGGTTGAGTTATCCAGCATTTATTACACGTTTTTGAGAGAAATTTTGAAAATCCTTAATTTTCACTGGTAGACCTAATGTTACAAGTTATTTTCTACTGAGAGGTTGGAATAGGAAGTTAATTTCTCAACAATGCTACTCCGTGTTACTGACAACACACCCACACCGCCTTTTAACAAAGTTTTTAGATTACAGCAAAATAATAAGCATGCAAATGCCATGTTCAAATGATAGCATATTTTCAGCAAAACTATTTACAAGGAAAGCTATTCATCTCAGACAGTTATCAGATATACAGACGACCTATATATTTAAGTTACATATACACCAAATTCTGTGGCTGTTATTATGTAGTGGTTAACACTACAAGTGCCAAAAGTCACCAGCAATGATTAGGAGTATATGGCACTGGAGCTATTTAAGCAACTAAGATAAATACACTTATTGTAATAGGTTGCTGTTCACACACACAATATGCATTAGCTTTTGACCTGATGAGCATGTAGTTTAAAATAGTTAAGACAGAAAGCATAAAGGAGAAGACGCATTATTACGAGTATTACACAGCAAAATGATGCTTAGACAGTTACAGGATCCTGACAAGCACAGGAGACAAACCCATATTACCCAAATTCATTAGTCCTTTTACTTATTTTATCTAAACATATGATTACACCTAATTACGCCACTTTCATCTAACTCCTTGTCAAGATGCACTATCATGCCCTTGTCATGTATGATGCAGTTGAGTAGGATACCATCTTTTTTCCTTAAAATCCATTTTCCTTTCCACCCTATTCCCCACTTCTGCTTTTACAATCAACATCTAGTAATGACTAGTTTTTACAAAAATTAATACTGGAAAACAATTCCTGATATAACAATTTTTTTTTTTTTTTAAATCAAGAGGGAACAGGGGAACAATAAGTTGTTTCAATTACCTTAGCAATATAAAATATTTCTGAGCATTTAAAGCCTCTGAAAGTGAAATATATAAGCTTGCTTGTTACTTAGACTGAGAATCCAAAAGAGTTAAACAATGTAATGACACATATCCAAAAAATTCCATGGTATTAAACATGGTAACAGCAAAATCTATTGTCTATCTACAGATTAAATTCTTCTGGATAGAAAATTTTTATTCTGTGCATATACAGCACCTAATACAATCAGGTTTTTGATAACAATTAGTATTTTTACTGCTACAGAAATAAAAATTTTCTCCACGGTGAAATACAAAGGGAATAGCACAGTCAGTGATTAAGTTAGGTTATGTTTCTCACTTCTTATTTAACAGTGGGTATTTCAGACATACACACGAAAGATTCTAGGTTTGTAATACTAAAAAGTAACCATTTGTTTAAAGCTTGAAGTTTAGAAATGGAACAAAAATCTAAGGATATTCACAAAATCAAGACTTTCATCCTGCAGTATATTCACAGCACTCAATGTTGAGATTTGTCATCCTAAATATGACTAAACTCAAGTGCATCTGAAATATTATTTCCAACATTCCTAGTTATAATATCAGAGTGCAGTACTTGCACTATCAAACATGCCCAAACTACAGCTGTCTATAACTGTTGGATTATTTTATAGTTCCAACACAGCTAACTATAATTTCTATGATATATATTATTGCACAGAACTGTGACTTCCAATACACAGTCAATTACACCTTTGCATTTCAACAGTCTTTTCACTTTGTGTGGAAGAATCACATGAAGGAAATTCCCGAGATATTTTCCAGAAGCAAATACAAGGAGAGAATTTTATTATGTAACTTGGGTTGTATGGCTTCAGGCAGCAAGTAGCAGTCCCTGCACCACTGCTAAAACATTGCCACTGCAACACTAACAATTCTTTATTCACAGCTTATCTTAGAATTTCCCCCAAATTATCTCCAAGAGCAAAGACTGAAAATTAAACCTGAAATATTCTCACGTTTTCATCCAATGTTTTTACCAACATATTATTTGTTGTTTGGTACATACTTATTTCCTTTCCATCTGCATTTTCACTTGGCTTCCAACAGCTGCCCAACTTGAACTAAACAAGAGTGACATCTCCAAACTGAGTATATGGAAATCTAAATTACTGCACCTCATGCAAATACACACCACACTTCATCTTCCCCGTAAAATTGTAAATCAGTTTCCTATTTCACAGAAACTTCTTCAGCAGGACACTGCAACATTTTTGTTGGATATTTAATGTTCTATAACTCTACTGTAACTAATGGAAATCCTCTTCTCGGAAAATTGAATGGGCAAGACAATCCTGTACAGTATGTGATTTCCAGACAATGTTCTGTTAATTTTTTAATGCATCAGTTAATTTGATTTATAATTGTAGTGAAAGATATTTTATTAATTGCTTTTCATTTATGCTCTCTGCTACAAGCAAAATCAGCTGTGGCTCTTTAAAAGGACTATTTTCCATGCATTTTTTACTGTGATGCATAACATTACACAATAAAACTGTTCTACCTACATGAATCACAAGTGTTACCTGTGATGTGGAAAGCATTTGTTTCACATCTTGTTTATGTTAGACCAATACATTCCTTAAGCTGAAATATTCATCATTTCTTTCACTCTAAAACTTTATCACCAACATATTATTGAAACTTGATTGATATACATTGTGAATGGGGATCTTGTATTTAAAAACTCTTTACAACAGAACTCCTCCAAAGTTTGGTGGATCTTACCAAGTGACTATTAAAATGACTAAATTGTAGATCAGTAATATGTGCATTTTCCCACTGACTATCCTGGAAAAAGAAGACTACAGTAAGAGATACATGTTCATGAAATGAGGTGTTTCTTTTAAAATTACTACATTTCTTTCTTTCTTCTTCCCATAATTTTGGATGAAGCCTTTAACTACTCCTTTATACTACAGTCATTTGTAAAGCACATAATTTCTAGAATGTTTTCTTTTACAATTCCAGGAATGTTTCCTTTTTAGATTTCTGCTTTTAATGGAATCAAGTAATAGCAAATATTCTGTAAAATACATGTGTATATATATTTATTTCTCAGTTGATCTTTGATTCAGGGATCAAGAGAAGGGTTATTTAATGAAAAACTACTTTATATATGAATTATCTGCCACAAACCTGTCTAGTCTCACATTTAACCATATTTTATTCCTTATGTAGGTAATGTCAGGGCTTGATTTTCCAACAGTCCTAATCATGTTAAACATAACTCTGAAATTTACTTGCTATCTTTACTGCGATGACCTTGAATAATATAAATGGCTATGCACGTTTTCTGGATTGCAACCTTCTGCCTGTTAGGCACCAAGATACAAACATTGTCTGTGTAGTTTGCAATTGTCACCTTGCTTATTGATTTTTAAATATGCAGTTCTTGGAGTTTTGTGCCACTCCTGAACCGCTTCAGAAAAAGGATTTGTATTGACATCACAATGACAATACTGAATTTCCTTATATGCAGATGCAGTTAAACATAAGTATCACATAAACAAACGTCCAAATTGAAAGTCAAATTTGAAATGTTAATTAAGTACGTGAACTGTACCTTTTTTATTCTGTTTGCAAAACACTAAATGTGAGGATTACTAGAAACTTCAAACTAACTTTATGACATTAGCTTATCTTGTAAGGTGACTGATGGGGTGAAATTGCACCTATTGATATCTGCAGTACTTAGTAAGTGACACTCATCAAAGAAAGATCACCATTTATACCAGTTATATCCACTGCTGGACTCCAATTAAAAATAAAACTGAAATAGTATCTTACAGGAAGCTGAATCATCCAGGCTTATCTATACTCTAATTCAAAGATCAATCTAACCCATGGACAAGTTCTCTGGATTTTATTGACTTCAAAGCATTTGCAGAGCAGTTCTACAATAGTCTCAAGTCGATCTAGGAGTACCCAAAGCTGCTGTTGATTTGCTACTCCATAACTCTCTCTCCCCCTTGCACTGGCAATAATGACTGCAGAATTGTACAGTAACATCAAACTCAAACCCGTTCCTAAAGGAAAAATTTGTTCTTACGGTTTCAAACTGACAGAGTTGTCTGGGGCCCAGGGGGCAGTGGTTTGGTTTTCTTGGTAGTGGTTTTTTTCCCTTCTCTGATTGGGCTACTGTGCCCTCGCAATTGCCAGTCTAAGTAGGGAGAAGGAATATGGGGTCAGAGATAAGGAATCAAAACTGCCATTCTGACTGCAGCACAGGATCAGAATGTTCTATGCAGTCTTAAAACTTCACCTTAAGATATTTCTGCCAAGATATTCATGCATTCATTTCTATATACCATTTGTGCTGCTTTTTCTTTTACTTGGGTTTTGCATGTGACAGATGATGCTTTCAACAGCTAGCACACTACCATACTAAATTTTAGAACCAATAGAAAAAGGAAAAAACAAACTGAACAAAAATATGAACTTCAAAGCCTAGGCGTGGAATAATAAACACAGGAAATTACGTCCCTGCCTTCTTGGTGTTTCAAACCTCTCTTTTCCAAAGACAAACATGAGAAAGAAAGGTCACAATGTTCTGACCTCAATGGTTTTTCATCTATTTTCTCACATTCCAGAAATTTCTGTCCTAACTATTAGAGTGTAGAGTGTCACATTCATTTATTTTCTTATTATTACCAATATTAAATATTTTGTACAAATAACAACCCATTCAGGGTTGCGCTCATCTCGCCTTGTAACATCATGGGTCAAAAAGCCACTTCTAGGTGATCAGAGAATGAATTTTTAAGCTTCTCTCTGCCTACCTGAAAGTAGGGATTTAAAGCCAAATCTGTCCTTACTCCATTCCACTCCAGAATATTCTGCAATACAGCTTTAGCTCTTTATTTCATCTGTTGAGGGAATCCTGAGGGGCTGCATCTGCTCTACTTCATACAAAGCACTTATTTGGAACATGAATTACCATTACTCCTCAAATCTGTGCGCTGACTCTAGAGCAATTAGATCACACTCAAAGGGAGGTACAAGAGGTGGGGATTTGCCTGAGATCTTAGGTCTCCCCTGTCAAGTCCTATTACTAGGAAATACTCTTAATGGGTGACATCTAAAAAAAGAAGCTACTGGATCCCTTGGCTGGCAAGGATGTGTTGTGTGCCAAAAGAACATTCATAATATCAGTCAATAAATTTAAAATGACAAGTGTCTAAATCCTGTTCTCTTTCTTAATTAAGTTTCACCCAATAGTTCGGAAAAAATCAATAGCGCTACATCTTTATACTTGTTGATCCCATTATATACCAATGCAGTAAAGACTGTTATTACTAAGCATAAGTGCCTCTTTTCTGCAAAGGCTGAAATTCATAATGCATTTTGCATCTAAAATCAATCTCCACACAAAAAAACTCACCAGCATAACACATCAAGAATCCTCATAGATGCATGTGCCTGGAGTGCCTCATAAAGGCACTCTGCTAAGCAGCAAAAATAATTTTGTGCTGAACTGTACAGACCATCGAATCAAGCAAGCACACTGCCAAACACTTTTTCCTTCACAATATATATTCTGCACTCTAAATTGAAAATAAAAATTAGTGTCTTAATACTCACCAGTGTTTTCTTCTTCTCTTGCCAAGACTGGTGACAATTCCCTCATTCAGTAATTCTAAAAAAGAACAAAGCAGGAAAGCTTATTTCAGGTGTCAAGGTTAACTTTAAGTTGATATAAATATCCCCAATTCAGCATTTTTGCCATATTTTTGAAGATGACATAGTAAAAAAAAAAAAGTTTGAAACAGCGTTCTACAACTTGCTATAAGCTTTCCCATAACCAAAATCACCACAACAGATTTGAACACGTCTATGCAAGAAAATATGTTTCTCCAGTCCTCTTCCAGTCTCTCCAGTCCTTAAGTAATGATTCATCTACGTGTATTTTGCTTATGGTCTCAATGCAGGTATGCCTCACAAATTACAACTATCTACAGTTTTGTATTTCCAAAATTCCTAATAATTGAAATTAGAGGTTATAGAATTCAAAACCCAAAAGATCATGACTGCACGTATTCAAAATACTCTTCGGCCAGTTATGTTTCCTTGCTGCTCTCTTCACAAATGTAGAAGAGGCTGCTCCTGTCTAACTCAAAGTGTTGCTGACAGTTACAGCCAAAAGAAGTTCATTTCAAAATTAAATAAAAAAATAACCAACTTGGAACACAACCCACAGGAAAAAAACACATTACCTACATAGATTGATATAAAAGTCTGAAATATTTTTTCACAGTTTGTGCCAAAATGTCAAATATATATACATAAGCACTTGTCCTAATACGTTTCTTTTACAACTCAAAACTTAGAAATTTTTTTCCATTTTCTTTCATCGTACAATTTCATTACAGAATTTCAAGCAGAAGTTCATTAACAAAAACTTAATGCACAGCTTAATTAGCTGGGATTTAGATTGCACTGAGAGCTATCTATTCTAGCTATCATGAGGGCTTAGGGGAATGTTTTGGGTTGCTCAGTGCTCCCCACAAACGGAGAGCTGACTGGAATTGCTTTCAGTGACAAGGAGGCTGGCAAAGCTACTTTTCTTTCCTACAAATATGTAAAATAGCAACAACAAAGAACAGCACTTAAGGAGTAAAATGAATTTGTATACAATATTCTGTTCTGAGGCAATTAAGAGTTTCATTTACAGCAGCTTGTTACCAAAGTAGTGCCAGCAGTGTTTATTAATTAAAGGTGTTTTTTTATCCTTAGCTCCTCTGTGAAGAAAGTGAGAATTAGCCTACTGTTTCTGGGGAATTAGAGTTTTCTAATCATTTAAAAAATGAGGGTGACTAGTTCTGCCACCTTTTTGCCCTGCAAACATTCTGCCTCTTATACACGCCAGGAATTCTGACAGCTCTCTTTCAGACTGTCTATACATTGCTTTAAATATTTCTGTACAGATTTTGAATTATTTTTTACATCAACTAAAATCTGTGCTGGTGTTCTTCTAAAGCAACTCTGCTCTTTGCTTTCAAAAGAACATGTTGTTTCATTCCCCTAAAGAAGCTCAGAACATCAAGGAAAATAACATCAAGTGATAGTGGGTTCAAATGTATTTCTAATCTTTACAACCCTTCAGTACTTACATTAAAAAAGTGAGGCATAATTTATTTCTGATGAAACAGAGTTGCTCAGCTTTC
This sequence comes from Tringa tobata, assembly GCA_033628505.1. NCBI lineage: Eukaryota > Metazoa > Chordata > Aves > Charadriiformes > Scolopacidae > Tringa > Tringa tobata. The sequence continues at coordinate 2,995,446 of JAHREE010000308.1, read as the reverse complement.
TGCTAATAGGATCCTCAGGGCAAAAGGGGTAGGGAAAGCACTGATAAAAGAAGAGAGCTTCATTTTTACTGTTTTATTCCTAGTCTGGAAACAATAAATTAATAATAGTGTTTATTCTGATTATCGTTGATTTAGGATAAATTGTTCTCATTTAGCAAATGGGGAAATGAAATTTAGTGCCCAAGGGACTGAGCATATAAATCTATGCCAAAGGCTACAATTGAACACACATTTACAGACCCTTTCTGAATTTCTGGATTAGTTCCAATCATTACTGATAGTAGGGAGGCTGATATTCTAGTACCATTTACCAGTGTAATGATGCAAGTTTGCACTCTTTTCCTCCCCTCTCTTTGTTTCCCCTTTTGCTCTCCTCATGAAACTTTTATTTCTTTTAATCTTTGAAGGGTCACCAGCTTTTAAGTTTCTTCTTCTTTTGGGAAAAGACAGCACAATTCTTTCTGAGCAGTACACACCTATGTTTTGATACTGTTCTTCAAAAATTCTTCTTCAACTAGCCAATTCTTATTCAATTAGTTACAAGGAACATGTAAGAACCTTGAAATGGCACGCTGTCTTATTTAAAAAAAAAAAAAAAAGAATAAAAAAGGAACTTCTCAGAAGAAGCATCATGAAAGCAACAGGAACACCATTACTCAGCCAAGAAGATAGCTTGGACTAAGTATACTGTAAAAAGTGTTTCCATTTCTTTAAAGCTCTGTATTATCATCATACTCCAAGTGCTTAAAAATAATGAAAGAGGATACAGAACATGGTACTGAAGCTGATGGCATATGGCAAAAGCTTCAGGCTAGTACTGCATTTCCTCCTATGGAAGTATCACCGTTTATTACCACTCATTAAAATTTAATTTTATAGAGCATCTTTAAAAGGTCATTTTTTTTAAATGGGACTATTGTAGCCAACATTACTGACTAGTTAACCCCTTTGAGAACACAAGTCTTCACAGATTTGTTGCTTTGAATTATTAAAGATAAAGCATAACTGATTAATTCAGCTTAATTTTTTTAATAAAGAGTAGCTTATTTTTTTCCTATTTAACTAGCATAGCCATTTGGTTTGGTTTATTTTCTATTGATAAATACCTTAATCTTATAAATAACATTCTGTTACCACGATGATGTTTGACTATGTATTCATTACCTCACATTGCATTTACTGTATTCTGAGATGGCACGCACCTTAATGTTTTAGTCACTGTTTTCACAGCTAATACATTTATCATTTAAACACCGTATATAGAAGTAATGAACTACACCTTCAAAAATCAAACCAAAGACTTGTTTAGAAAACAAAAAGTGGATACATGGCTTACCGTTCACAGTGCCCCCTAGGCATATTCCAAAAGCATATTAATTACTTGAGTCTTAATATTCAGTACAATTTGATGGTGCTTAGAAATCCATTCTGACAAGTGTTAGTACCAAAATAGGCTTCGCAGATCACTGTTTACAAGGTATTGCTGCTTCCTACATAAGCTATCAATGCAGCCTACAAATACGTATGATCCATATTTTTCAAATTAAATTTAATTACAAGTGCATAGAGCATCAGGTTTAACCCTTAAAAACATGAATTTAAACTTGAAACTCAATTTCTTTAGTGCTAGTTTACAGACATAGTTGTGAGCTCTAACTTGTTCTGACAGGTTCTCCCTGTTGGTATGAAGACTGTGCTGGCTGTTTGAATGTTGTCAATGCATTTTGGCACCCTCGATTATGGTTTTTAAATGATTAAATAATGACACAGTGGGATAAGTTTGATATACTTCTTAGTGGCTATGTTTTTACTTATAAAATTATTGACATACTCTTTTATAGGATCTTCCTTTTCAAACTCAGAAGCTTAACAAAATGATGCAACCATATGCAACAACATTCTTCTAATCCACAGTATTAACTTAACCGCAAGAGTGGAATGCACACTGTTATCCTCTAGATGAATTACTGGCCATGACCTAAACTAAACACATATTTGTACTATGCTGTTGGACTAGATAGTAGTAGCCAGGAAACACGTCATTTCCACAGCGGGAAACAAGAAAAAAGCCAGAGTAAGAGAGACGTACCCGTGTCACAGAACAAACTCATGGCTAGAAGATCTGTAAAACCTAACCTATGACTCCTCTTTCTCGTCCCTCCAGTGGCACACCCTACCACAGGAATGTTTTTTAAATATTTAGAAAACAGTTTCTTAATATTTCAGGATAAATTTGCAAACACGTTAAAATAAAACTTTACTCATCTTTCTTTGGCCACAAAGCCTCTTGAGAGTCTTACTGAGCACTAGCTCATATCAGGTAGATTGAGGATAACTTTCTAAGACCGTGAGTAAATTGCTTAAGATGCACGTTCATTGCCTTCTTAGCCTCACCCCAATTTATATTTCAGAGGGAAAGGGTAATACTACCCAGATTAAAAGAAAAATAAATAAAACTGAAAAGAGACAAGCCCTACTATCAAATGGAGGCTTTCTAGGATACTCAAGACATTTAGAATAGAATGTAATAATAAAAAATAATCACACATGGAAACTAAAGAACATCAAGACTGAAAGGTGTAGATTTCACCTTTTTCTCTTTAATATGGTTAACGTGTTTACAACATACTCTTCAAAGAACAGAGAGACATCTGTAACAAATGTATGTTCCTAACTTTCATCTACTAGTCTTGAAAACACGTGCTTAGCTCTAAACTCCATGCATCTTTAAAATAAACTTTAAAATAAAAGTTTTCCCAAGGTTTTAAGCACATACTTCTGTGTCACTAATTGCTGAGGTTTGTGCAGCACCACAGAGTTTCAAATCTCGTACAAGTCTAAACCAAGCAGAAATTAAGGTTTCCTCTATCCAAGCCTCTTCACAAGATCAATCCAATAGTTACTTTCAGCATAAGCTTCAGTCGGAGCTTCACACAAAATGTTTTTAGCAGTGAACATATTTTTTTTTTAATGCACAGCCAGAGAATACCGAAAAAGAGTACAGCCTGGTTAGCAGCTGGAACACACACACAGAAGCCATGGGGTGCTTGGATTAAACTATTTGTTTAGACTGACCGGATTCAACCTCCAGATAGCAAACTGCTCCCGGCAGAATGAACTAATAGGTGTATGAGCTATTCTGACGGTGAACAACTTCAGTCCTTGAAACGGAAGGTATTCCAGACTGCTACAAGTAATGCAAGATTCTGCAGAATGTGTGATTTGATTCCTACTCCTCGGACTTCATCTACATTTTACACTCAAATTACAATGCACACGTTATGATGGATGTATTTGACTCTAAACTTATGTCTTTCGAGGTATTTGCTTTCTACTGGTATTAACTCCTTGACAGCATGCTAAGACATGCGCTGCAAGGGCTCTCAAAAAACAATTTCCACTACTTCTCCACAGAAAGTAGCAAAGCTGCCTGAACACTGACATCCCCAGAGTTCTTGTTCACACCATTTTCTGATGACCTTACGTATTATTCTCATAAACTCTTTTGCATATACATTTTAAAAAGTCTTTTCTAACTAGGGCAGGTGGTTATGGACAGCATAAGAATAGGATGCAATCATTTATATCAGGAAGCAAAACCTCCCTTCAGATGCAGTTTGCAAACTCACCCTTGTTTGCTCTCTATTGCCTATTTTTTAAATAATGCACAAATCACCTCCAGTACCATGGAAATAATCAACAGAGAATCAAAACCTGGAGCTTCTACTAGAGCACAAATCAAAAGCTGCTGGAATCCAACAGCTGGAGCCTGTCTCATTATTTCACTGTGCTTTGATGTGCTTTTCAGCCAAGTATCTTAGAGAATTACTTGCAGATATGTCTATCTATGAATTCTACATTGCTTACGTATTATAGTTTCCAACAGAGATAAATACTGTAACTGAGTTCTCATTTTCAAAAAAAAACAACTTCTTTTTCTTATCTTCTATTAAGCACAAAATCCTGTAAATAGAGGAATTTAAAATCAGCTGCATCTAATAAAAGATGCAAGTTTGTTATTGACTTTGAGCTGGTAGTTTCCATTAGATTATCCATCATACTTTTATTATGTGATCAACTGCCTAATTAATTTTGTACTTGTGCATTTAGGCAGAATACTGTATGTTTCAATGGGGTTTACTATAATCCTGCACCTGCGGCCTCAGAGATTTAGACAGCTCTCTATCATAAGTTTATACTGTGCCTATAATCACGTCAGCTGGAGTATGGTTCCAGCTATTCAGTCTGTTGAAATATAACAGCATTTAATTTTTGAGGCACTAGAAAATTTGCATCTGTGGTTATGTGTCTTTGGACTTTAATCAGATCAAAGTCACTGAGAGATATTAAGAGAGTTAGATACAATATTTTGCTCAGACAGTTTTAGTGGATGTATCAGACAGTGTTTTGATTTTCCCCGCTTATCTAGTAATATGAACAGATGCAATCGTGCTATTGTATAATGAATCTTGATTGCCAACAGTATTTGATTTTGCAACCATTCTGTAGTGATAATTAAAGATAACTTGATATCCTATACAGTGATAGTTAAAGATTGCTTTGTGTGCATTATTGTATAAATAAATGCCACAGAGAATGAATGTATTCTTTATAACTTTTTATCTGGCATATATTTCAGGGTAGAAAAGACTCATGAGTCTTGATAAAAAAAATATTCAGATGCAAATGAAAAGTCTTCATTCCAAAATTTGTGTTATTTATCCTTCATTTTCTTCTGGTTTGCGGCATTTACATTAAGTGAAGGTTTAGTACCTTACGATGCATTAACTATAACTTCTATAGAAAGGACAAGAAATGAAGTAACATGAAAGCTATACTCTTATCCACTGATGACACCAGCTCTGCTCTAAAGAGCTCTGTAGCCAATGGGAGTCTCATCTGTGATTACAATGAGCTTCAGATAAGGCTCACATGTGGCAGACATATGTAAGTTTATTACACCATTTAGAAATATTAGGAAGGAAACATCTAAATGTACTTTTTCCACTAATAAACGTTTCCAAAATTCAGACTTTCATACCATTATAATTTTGGCCAAAACATGATGTTCAAACTAAACTATACGCAAAATATGAGACGGGAACGGAGTTGGAGTTGTCCCCTTCTCAGCAGTAACCTAGGGAAAGCATGGATAGGCTCAGATTATAGAAATTTTAATTATTTTTTTTAAAGGCATAATGACTCTACAGCTCTTCTCCCGCACACTGGAGGAAATCTGCCACAACCTGTTGCTTGGCTCCTGTCTGGCACATTCACTGGATAGAGTATATGTGAGATGACACAGAAATGGATCTTTATTCACTCAGGCATGTAAAGCACTGGCACTGTATCCTCTCCATTCCCTGTACACTCAGGAAGGCACAGAAGCAGAAACGCCTTCCTTTGTACTCCCACAAACAAGTCCTTTTCTGACTATTCTGAATACGTACAGCCTTTTTCAGAAGCAGACATGGCCTTAGCCCAATAGCCATCAACGTTACACCCCCCAACCCTGCAAACCGCTATATGCCAATTAGAGTAAGTCTGCTTTGGAACAATGAAAGTAATTTGTATATGTAAGCATTAGCAGAATCAGGATCATGGTACAGTACATCACATAACATATTTAATGACTTCCATTTAACAGTTATTTTAGTCTCCAGACATCCAAATATTTTATGTACTCCTTTAATAACTGCTTGAGGCTGTGCTGTTTGAGTGTCGTGGTTGCTATATACAGCACTAGATAACTGACAAGCACCTCCAATGCTAATACTATATGTTGCTTATCTCTAGAGTTTTATGTTTCACTTTTAATCATAATTCAATGGACAACACAGCAAGCTTATTAGTTCACTGGTCAATACAGTTAGCAGGTGAACTCCCTATAAATGACAGAAGCACTTTCATTACAGCAGTTCTTCCTGTTTTAAAAAGGATGTGTGTCAGGTGTTGAAACTTGCCAATTAAATTATCTTCATTCTTGATGTATTAGTCATTTGAGTACATTGTGAGCTATATTCCCCCCACCACCACACCACACCCCTGTTAAGAACTGGAGGACTAGCTTCTAGACATTCTCTTCTGTAAAACTGATAATTTGAAGCTGATAATTATTACTGGTTTTCACTAAGAAACAGAAAGCTACCCATGTCTCTGATGTAATTGCAATGTGTGTCATTGTGTATGTCAGAAAGATACCAGTTTTCTGCGATCTAAGAAAGCATTTCTGCTGACTTTTTTCTTATGACTTTTCATTCCAATTTATAAAGTTACCTGTTGAGGAATTCTTATGATACCATCTACTTCCTATAGAAGCTAGCACCTAAGCCTTGATTAGTTCACAGGAGATCAAATTCCCTAACAAGTTACTGTCAGTTGCAGTTTTAAGACTAGAACTAGGTCAGGTTTATTACCTGCATCAATCCTTTCATGTAGCAAAGCAAAGACAAAAAATGGATTCTACAAAAAAATAAAGGAAAACAGGACTGAAAGTCTAACTAACAGATCTAAAAATGCTTCTCATCTCAAAAGTGAAACACCACAAATGATTTTTAAATTACCAAACCCCCAAGGCTAAAGCCATATAGTCTACAGCTTTGTCTAAGAGACCTTACAATATTACAGCAGTTTTTTGTTACAGAGACAGTGTATGAGCAGACTCATTTGTAACATGGAATCCCTTAGATATTCATTCAGCAAAGGCTGTGGAAATGATCTGTGTTCTGATGAGGACAAAAATAGCTTCTGCACAATATTGATCTTTTCCAAGTGTTGGGATTGTTCAGGGTAGTTATGGAGGAGCTACACTACAATAGAAACAGCAGTAAAAGCTTTATAAAGTTGTTTTGTATCATATTTAGTCACTTTTTTTTTTGACATCTCATGATAATACACCACTGTATGGAATCCTTGATGCCTTTCAACAACTAAAGTCTGTTCAGTATTACCCCTTTATTGAAGTGTTTTGTTATTTCACTTTCTGGTATCTTCAGATCCAGCAAATGCAAACACATTGCAAGAGAAGAAGGTATCTTTTTTAGAAGAACGTGCCTTTTCAAAAAGTTAAGGCTTGTGATTAAGTTCCAAGGGGTTTCTTTTATTTGGACTGAACTGCCAATCTGTATGTGACAACTATGTTCATGGCTAGGAACAGAAGCAATCAGAGAATGATACATTCTTTTTTTTATTTTTTAAAAAACTTTTGTTTTCTTTTAGGTGCAGCATCAACAATGTTCACATTTTTCAGGCCATCAGCTATTCACTGCTTAAGCAGATAGAGAAAACAAGCTTTTCCAAAAGCACTAAGGGAAAGAAAATCATGGCTACGGCTGCCACCTTCATAGTTTTAAGGTAGAATTATAATGAACCAAAAAGGTACTAAAACAAAGAGTTGAAAGGAGTGAGTACAGGAAGGTAAAGGAAAAACTGTTATGTAACCAGAAATTCCTACTGTAGTGGTGAAATAATCATTATTAATCCTTCTGCTTGAGCCCACTGAGTTTGGGGATAAGCCATGGCATTAGACGCAGACGTTATTAAGATATACTTTGCAAGAACAGGCATCTCAGGAAAGAACATGACTTCAAAACATTTTTGGGTCATGACTTCTCTCCTGTATCCTCCTTACTCCTGCCAGTATTAATAACGTGCAAGCTCCCACAAACATTGCCAACATGTGTGACAAGCAGTCTAAATGGGAAGATTTTCTAGCACTAATGAAATTTGTGGGAAGTGGAACGAGGCGTAAACAAAGTACCATTATTCTGATTTTGCTATCTATATAGTTAAAGTGCAAAACCTATAAAAATCAAGAAAGAGGCTAGATTCACAATTTACTGATACTACAACTTACAAAGAATAATTAGACCAGTCTGAAGAATGTCTTCCCAATTAAAAAAAACACAACTGTGTTTACCTATCAAAGCTCTTTGAGTCAATCAGAATGCTCAGATCAAATGCAGAATGTTTGTGTAAATCCAGTTTACAACACTGAAGGTCTAAAGCTGGGCATCCACACATTCCAATAAAACCAGAATATACCCATAGGTATATTCTCCCTGTAGGTCCTTTCCTTTAGCAGCTCCATGACTACTATTAAGCATCACCTCCATTCTCTTGTGAGAAATTCAGCAATACAAAAAGGACTAAAGCTCACCAGTTGCTCTACTTAGCAAGGTTTGAGAACAAGACCCCTGAATTGCCAATGAAATTTCTCTGAGATTATACAATCTGTGCCGCCAACCACAATGAGCACAACCTTAAGGTAAAATCTACATTTTCAAAGACTGAATGATCTCTACAAATTGCAGAACAAAACCAGAAAACAAAATGCAGAAATCCAAAATGCAGGAGACACCAGCTGGTGTGAAGACACTGTTGGGTGCCTCCTCTGAGGACAGGATCCCACACTACAGAATCTCACCAGAGGAAGGAAATGGGGTACTCTAACCCATGAAGGAGAGTGGTAGGTGGAGGGGTAATTCCCCTAACACACCTATATGCATGGTAGATTAAGACTGTTTTGCACAAGAGTGAAGTTTTTGGATTGCCTGAGGACGGGAAGCAGGTAGGAAACAGCACATCCTGGATTATTGTGGCAGAAACAAGACCTAGTTTAAAGGTACTGCAGTGACTTTGCTGGAAACTGAACAAACAAACAAACAAGCAAACAGACAAACAGGTGGACTGGATGTTGCCTACTTCTAACCCATAGCAAAATGAAATTAAAAGATGCTTTAACTTCTTCCTTATTAAGGTAAAACACCGCATACTTCCTATTTGAAAACTTGGAGCCAATGCTCTTGCCTAGAAAAATCAATCAATACCTTTTATCATGGTAGGCCTGAAGATAACAGCAGAATGAAGCTGTTAAAAAAACAAAAGCAAACCCCACACGTGGTTATAAAGGAGAATTTGTTTAAAAAGGCAAAAAAAATTATCATCCTGCCCCTAACACAAAGGGGGAAAAAGAACTGAAAGAACCTCTTAAAAGTCTGAAAATGTTTCTAACCTACAGAACTCTTGATGCCTTCTTGCTTGTGAATGTATCTCTGCTGTACTTCATATATTCTGCATCTGTATTTACAGTGATGCACTGTTGCACACAAATCACTCTCAGACCCCTCCTCCTACTGTTTTTCATTGAAAGCATAGAATCCAGCCTTGTAGGAGCCTGCAGCACTCCAGATGGGTCAGACAGCCTTGCCAGCAGCCTTGCTCAACACCACAAGATAATTTTACAGTCTTTTGTTTAAACATTGTGCAGTGAATATGATTTCTGATTCAAAACAATAATGACATATGGCACTGCCTTAATAGCACTGGCATTTTGTGTGGAGTGCAATAGGGTTTTTTTAATTTTATTATAACACAATAGCTTTATTAGCTACTGCAAATGGTCATAAAGAGTAATGAGGATCACCTATTCAAAATGGAAGTTTTGTGGTAACGCATTCTGGGTAAGTTGGCTAAATGACGTAATATCTGGCACAGGAGCTCTGGCAAAGGTCTGATGAGATGGCAAAGCACTATTAACTCAGCATCTCTTTAAATGTAAGAAGTATGGCCACAAGGGTTGTCTAGCTCCCCTCTTTTCTCTTTTTTGGGAGGGCTATCGGAATACTTAATTGGGAATTAAGTATTAAGATTTGGGAATCTTTAACAACATTTTAAACCATTAAAATGTTCTGACAAAAATTAAGTACAAAAGGATTGCCAGCTAAGTATCATTTACAGCTGCAATTAAAGGGTAAAAAAAGGAACCTTTGACGACTGACAAACAATAATTATAGTCAAATAACTTCCCAGTGATATTTAAACTACCAAATAAAAATTAAACAACTGAAATTTTTGTGTTTATCTAAGGGGAGAAAGAGGAAGGACGCTACAAAGACCAGCTTGTCATCTTCAAATCATTGTTCCACTTTTGGAAGGATATGGGACAAATCTGTCATTAAGGAGAAATCACAACATTTAACAAACACTCAGTAGTAACTGGCTAAGTACAGATACAGAAAATGTAAGCACAGTGTATCTACCAGCAGTATCAAGTATATGACAGACCTGCAACCCCTTACTCGGGAATTCACTTAGGCCGCAGATCGGTGGACGCTGCTCCAATTGCCTGAAAAATTACCCCTGTATGCATTTTTAATACTCTTTCCTTAAGTATCCTGTATAAATTATTGTTGAAGACAGAATATGGTATTAAATGAATGTTTTAGATCACTGAAAATGGCCAATCTTTTAATCTATACGCTTACATATGTAGAATTCTTATTAGTACTAATTTTTTAATTATTGTATCACTAGAAATAATTTTTCTGTTCCTAGTTTGGCCTAATCTACCCTATTTGCTCCAGTGCTTCTCCTTCCTAACTAATGCTGTATTTAGTTATACCATGAATGTGCCCTTAAAGTTCTTAGCTCTTCCTTAATTTTTCATTCTTAGGATTTAAGTCTGATATATGAATTGGGCTTATTAATAACAACTATCGACATTCATTGTAAGTTTACTGAATATTTTTATTAGACCTATTCTATGTAACATTTGGGTTACCTATGTCTGTTTGATACTTGCACGACTTGAAATTATCTGTTTATCACAGGTAATATTATCTGAGAGACACGTTATGCTAACTTTTTGTCTAAGTCTTTATGATAACTGAATTAAATGTAGTAGTAATCATTTAGAAGCTGTCAGAGCACTGAAATCAATAAGATACAGTAAAATATAAAGGGTTTCTGAATGCTGAGGATGACTTTCAATCATCATATCCATACCCATACATATTTTAAGTTTTATATTTTATATTCTACCTCACTTCACTCAGAAGTATACCCAGACAAAATAATGAAGAATTAAAAACTCTCTGGTTACTCACAGCGGTTTTGGCCCCTATCTTCTCCTAGTTTTCAGGTTATTTTTCCTCCATCCTCCAAAAAATAGTTGTACGTTGGGCAGGTGTCCTACATTTTATTTTAATTCCCCTTCTATAAACTTGATTACAGTACACCTCCTTTTATCATTTAAACAAGAGAAGAAATTCAAGAGCTTGAAAGTGTTATAAGACTGCAGATCACGACACTGGCAGTGAATGACAACCTAAGATCCTCAATTTCACAGCTGAAATTATATAACAACTATTTTTCATATAGTATAACTGTATAACACAGTAATATCACTTTATTCTTCCCCTGGCTTTCTGGGCTGTGAGCGCACATTGCTGGCTCATCCACCAACACCCCCAAGTCCTTCTCCTCAGGGTCACCCTCAATCCATTCTCCACCCAGACTGTATTTGTGCTTGGGATTGCCCCAACCTATATGCAGAACCTTGCACTTGGCCGTGTTGAACTTCATGAGGTTTGCACAGGCCCACCTCTCAAGCCTGTATTGGTCCTTTCCTTCTAGCATGTCCACACAGCTTGGTGTTGCCAGCAATGGTGATCAGGAACGACCCTATCCTCCAAAACACCTTTTTCATTTGTGAATATTTTGACCAAGAACAATGATCTCCTTACTTATGCTTGTCAAAGATAAAAGCTGCTCCTTCTCCCTACTCTGTGCTTTTCCAGTGCACTTCATGTGTCTACCAGGGAACAGTATTTAGCAATTTTCCCACTTCATCTGAACCTGGTACCACAAACACTATGTATCATCAAGGCTTCCACATGTTCTGGATGAATGAAGCCTCGCACTCTTAGGAGACCATGGCGGACGGTAAACTGTGACAAAACACCATAGATTCAGAACTTCACCTCTTACAAGCCCACTCTTCCACCTTCCCATTAGAAACAGAACATGGAGAAAAAAAACAAGACTAAAAACCACACTTTCCAATCTGCATGAACCCGTCTCACCTGAAAGGCTTCATTCCCTATCAGTGATTTTCACGGATTTAAACTTCCTACTGCATCCATACATCTGACCTCCTTACCTCTTCAAAAACATCTCTCCAAGATTGAACTTTATCTTTTGAAATCTGTGGGCTCTCAATTCTCTCTCTCCAACTCTGAATGGTTGTAGAAAAGCAGCTTCTCATAAATCCTCTGCTTTCTTTACTGTCCGATACTGCATCAGTAATCTTTAACAAAGCAGCTTACCGAATAGCATCCACAAACTGTGGGACAATTTTCAATTCTTGCACAGTGCTATGAACGATCTTAAAGTAAGAAGAGATGGTGACTTATGAAGTAGAAACCTTTCAGAAATTGTGTTTTCCTGTTTTCCTTCCCTGCAGCTTACACTTGAATGGAATTCTCATTTAGCAGCATAATTATAGCGTCAACTTTAATATTTTAAAACCTTGTTCTTGAGAACTAGCTTAATACATATTCTGGAAAATAGCTACTGCTCTTGTGACTAGTATGTGCAGAGTACTGTCCACTGAGAAATGTTTAACTAAAAGGACAATCCTTAGAAACTATTTTGCTTAGTTTCCAGCCTGTAGCATGCCTTGCTTCTGAATTCTACAGAGGGTTGAGAGTAAAGCTACATAATCTAATGTTATTCTTCAGAAGTATTAAAGCATAAAATTACCATTTATTGTGAGTTGTAAGACAAATTAAATAAGAGATAAAATGGACCTTAATCTAAATAAAACTTATTTTTTACTTTTACTGTAACTTCACCTCTTTAAAGAGGCTATATTCAGGTTGGTGATGATCAGGGAAAGAATTAAATAGAACACATAGGATAGTTTGCATCTACTTCAAACAGCTATCACTAAAAGAAAAAGAGTGCTACTATATACTTTTTAAATATATTGTACAATTACTGGAATCACTCCAATGTCAAGATGAGAGCTTAAACTGCATGTGGAGAAACGAATTCATCAACTTTTCTTACTGGATTTGAAGTAGTCTTTTGCTCTGTTTACTTTAAGGGAAGAATGGGACAATACACAAGACAGAATGGAGAGTTTCTATAGGGAAAGACTGGTATTCCTCTGCACTTCACCTGGCACAGAAACTGTGTTTGGAATGCAAAGATAAAGTCAGTAAGAAAGAATACATTACACTAGTCACTGGTAATACATATTGATGAATGGAGACTGAAAGCCAGGCTTATATTTGTAATGCATCTCTAACAGTGCATAACAGAATGATTATAGAAACAGAAATCCCCATTTTCCCCAGGAAATGACCTAATTTTCATAAAAAGGCAATTTTCTGTCACCTTTGTTTGAAAACCTCAAGTTCCAAACTGTTCACCCACATAACTGTTCTGTAAAACAAGCCTAATGTTCTGCTCATCCCTTAACATCTTTCATCTTTCCCACATTGAAGGGCACTTAATGAACAGGCTCATCTCTCCTCGTAATGACCAGGACAATCTAAATGCCACCACATAAAGTGCATCTGCACTCTCTGGTTCTGACGCTCTCACAGATCATGAGGATTCGGAAAACAAAGGAGACAGTTTAAAGATGCAAAATCTAAAATCAAGCAGCAAAATGCATTCAAAGGTGTCTCTGCAATCTTAATCTGGCAATACTGGAAAAATAAACTAGAAATACAGCCTAACCACTTTGTCCAGTGGAAGAGGATAAGGGCAAAAAAAGGTTAGAGTAAGAACTGCTTTGTACTGCATAGCTATAAGGAAGAATCCTCTGGATATCTGTCACTGGAATCTTAATGATCTGTATGTTCCTTTAAATCAGTCTTTTTTAATTTCTCACCCGCCCCAGGATTTAAGATAAGCACATGTCCAAATAAAAATAATTCTATGCAGAATGATATTGATAATTACTTGGTTCATCAGCAGAGACTGAACAAACCAGTCTGAGAAACAAAATTTCAGCCATCTGCTTTCCTCCCTCTTAGTCTGAAATACAGGTGACAATGCAATATAGAAATGCACTGCTCAGCTGGAACCAATGGTTTTGGAAATACAAAAACATTCCTAATAAATGAGCTGGTCTTGTAAGAAACCAAAACCCTAAAAAGCAAGTCACCTTGTGCTTTTCTGTTTATATTCCCCTTCCTGATTTCCCCTCACTCCTCTTCTCTGAACTCTTTGTCTCTGGTCCTTCAACACACACTCTATTCAATCTCCTGCTCCTCTCAACTACCATCCTTGTCTGCATCTGATTAAAGCGTTCCACCAGTTTTCTATTCTGCTGAATACGTGGACAAAATAAAACCTGAAGGAGACATTTTTTGATTAGTTCTAGTGCCCAGCACACAGAAGCCTTCAATAGCCAAGTAGAGCAAAACCAGTCACAATTGTGTTAAAGTTTAATTTACAAAACAAAACCAACAAACACCACACGTGCACACACAATCCCCCACTTACAATTTACATAGCAACCTGAATTTGAGAACTCAGTCTAAATTTACTGAGTATCTTAATTTGGAAGCTGTAATGCCCATGATCATACAGTAACATCATAGTTATAAACTATAGTAAGTATTTGCAGGTTTTCTGTATAATTGGCGACAAACCAACATGTGCTCAATGTCCCCAGTGCTATATTCCTAGATTAACAAAACAACATGATTCTTAGGGTTTGCACACATCTTCAAAGCAGCAAAGAGGTAGTTCCTTCACAGCAGGACAAAGTGGTTCCATAAACAGTTCCATTCATATGATACATTAGCTGCTATGTATACTCACTCCCACTTTACAACTTTCTAACTAACTAACAACTCCATGTTAAATGCAGAGTGGAGATAATCTTCCATTTCAAAGTTTCATGTATTTATTTAAGAACATTGCCTCTGTGGTGAAATATCTCTATGTAAGCAGAAAGCTTCAGGAAAGTCTCCTATGTTCTCTTTCTAATTTAAAATAACACTAATTAAACCCCTTAATCTTCCATTTTAACCTACTGGATAGAGAAGGTGAACACTTTAAAATCCTTGTGTTTTATTGGACACCTGAGAGGTTAGTGACAATTTTGGCGTGCATCATCTTATTCATTTCTGAAAGTCAGTAGTGTCTTTACTACACATTTACAGTACTTCACATACTCGGGTTCTGGCAAGTCACATCATTGTATAGAGCAGCTGAACATGAAAACCATTCTTCCCTCCCAGCTATTACAAGACATACTTTTATTTCCACTGAAAATAAGAAATCTGCACAAAATGTATACCATGCACAACAGATTCAACCAGCAGCAAATACCATGTCATACCAAGTCCTCGTTGATAAAGAAACACCCTTACAAGAAACTGTGTATAGATTACTTCAAACAATTATATATCCAGTGGCTAAGTTTTAGATTTCAAATGACGTAGGAACTGATTGAAAGTTACCATGATAATACGTTTCTACTGGAAAACATCTGGTTCAGGTAGCGCATAGTTTTACAGGAACTGATGTTTCTACAGACTTTTAAGAACTCTTCATTTTCAGATGCTTCATTTTAAACAATGTTTCCTGTATATATACAGAGACTGCATGAAAGGTCTGACAGTGTTTCAATGTTTGTTTTCCCCTTCGTTATTATATCATTCTGATACTGTTTGCTACAGCTGCAACCAGGTGTTACACTGAACCTTACACCCTGGTACAAACAAAACTCACTAAGGTTGTTCATCTTGCTGCTGTGCAACTGAGAAACTTATACCTACTTTCATGAACTAAAGTTTGGCAACCAAAACTCTTGACATATGCCACTGTTGAACTAAGGTTTAGTGAATGAAATTCTATGAATCACTCATTCATTTCATGAATTATTACCTACCACTGTGATTTACTGTCTGAATTACTAGCTTGCAACTGTAAGATCGGCGATCAGTTTTCCTACTAGAATTAGTTTATCATACTAATTCCTAAAAGCACTTGCATTCTGGACCGGGAACCCTGAAGTAAACAAAAGAAGTCTATTAGTTTCCACAAGCAGTAATTTCATCTACCAGTTACCTTGTTTCTTTGGGAAGAATGATGATCCACAAGTTAACATACTAGTAAAATGTCACATCTCAAATTCAGTTTCCAGCTTCACCACAGAATTTTGACACAACATGAACAAATCAGAAACCATAATTCTGATTTTGGAGGATTTCTGTTCTCAAAAAAATAAAGGCACTTCACAACAATGCCTGATGCAAACCCCAAATGTACTCAAAACTACTCTTCTGAACAAAATTCAGCCTTATGGTCTTTAGTTGTACTACCTATAGTGCTGAAGAATGCCAATCTCTTCGGTTTCAACCAGCAACCTGCACAGCACAACGGACTCTGCTATCTGTCCGGTACTCCACTACAGTCAAATAAGACTTTGCATGCAGGAGCATCCCATAACAAAAAATTAAGAGTAATGACAGCACTCATTAGAGCATGATATAAAAAGAAAAATTAAAATTTAAGTCTAAAGTATATCCCCTGTTCTCTTATAAAAGCCCCTATGCTTTTAATACAGGAAACATTTTCCATCACTGAATTTTCATTCTATCAACCCATAAGTAAATCTCTGCTAAGACGTATGAGCACATGTGCATTACAAAGAATTCCTCAAGATACCTTATTTCACATTTACATGTTTTATCTGAATCAAACTCCAGACCTCAGTATCTGTGTATTCACAGGACAAACATTTAAATACATAGGCCTGAGCAGAAACAGGAGGGGGAAAACTAGGGAGAAAGAAAAAGGAAATTCAGGAATACAAAACAGTATCTATTATTTGAGCAAAATGTCCCACTGCACTAAAAAACCTAAATTAGCTTTGTGCAATAGGTAGCAGTAAAGAGTGAGATAGTCATGTCCCGAAGCCATATTTATACTTTACAGATAAGACTGATAGTATGTCAGGGACTAAACTGTCAGTGTCACCTGTTTCACGGAGTTAAACAAAAGGAGTTCTACTATGTGTAAAACCCACACAAGACAGTAACAATCATGTATTTTAGCCTATGAAAGATATCAGAAAGAGGTAAACTTACACACAGTGACTTTGGTTTCTTTCCTTCCGATCTTGTTCCCTCAATATATCACATCACCCAAGCATCTGTTGCCTATACTATAAATCAAGTGGCTTGGTTTTAACGGAACTTAATGTTCATCCTTCTCAAGGTCATTTCCAACTTAAAGAACTGCTATTCTTTTTCCAGTGTGTTGCACTGCACTTACTTACTTTCAGTATCTTGCTTAACCCACCTATTAGGTGGCAATACATTTGGTTTGGACTGGATTATTTCAGTTGGAAGGGACCCACAACAATCATCCAGTACAACTGCTGGAACAATTCTGGGCTGACCAAAAGCTAAAGTGTGTTTTAAGGGCATTGTCCAAATGCCTCTAAAACACTGTTGTGCTTGAGGCACCCACCACCTCTCTAGGCAGCTTGTTCCAGTGTTTGACACCCTCTCAGTAAAGAAACGTTTCCCAATGTCCAGTCTAAACCTCCCCTGGTGCAGCTTTGAACCCCTCCCACACAGCCTGCCACTGGATACCCAGGAAAAGGGCTCAGCACCTCCTTCTCCACACCCTCCTCAGGAAGCTGTAGAGAGCCACAAGGTCACCCCTCAGCCACCTCCTCTCCAAACTAGACAAGCTCCTCAGCCGCTCCTCACAGGACATTCCTCCCAGCCCTTTCACCAGCTTTGCTGCCTGTCTGTTGCATTCAAGGACCTTCACATCTTTCTTAAATTGTGGGGTTCAGAACTGCACACAGTATTCAAGGTGAGGCCACAACCAAGCTGAATATAGCAGGATGATCACCTGCTGTAATAATCTAATCAATTAGTTAAGCAGGATTGTGCCTGATGATTGCATTATTCTTTAAATACCTTTCAACAGTACCCAGTATAATCTTCTCCATAATTTTTCCAGGAACTGAGGTTAGACTCGCAGGTCTGTAGTTCCCTGGGTGTTCCCTTGCGCTTTTCTTTTTGCAATATGGGACAATGCTGACTAGCTAGTTTTTATGACATTAAAACAATACCTACGTACTCGCAGGATTCAAATATAAATAAATATAAATGTTCTTTTGAGAAAGGGCTACTACATATTACTATATAATTCATACAGTGCCAACTACATATTAGTTATTTCATAAAAAAAAATACTGGGGGAACAAATAAATAAATTTGCGTACATTTTCTTTAGAGTGGTCCTTCATCTTTCTTAACTTTGCTTTAAAGTTTCCAGTGTTTGGTCCTCACTGAAAGGTTATATATTACACAAGATGACAGATGAGGAGACAGACAGCTAAGCAGATAAATAGCTACTTGAATCAACAAGTCAGAAGAATAGCCATATATTTGTACAAAGCACAGAAACAAAGAAATAAAATTAAGCCTGCATCTGATATGTCAGTTATTTCAAATGACCTCATAGTATTGCAAACTGCCAAATTCATCAGATTCAAAGCCATGGTGGCAAAATGAGCAAAACGAACTTTAGTCTGCATCATGCTTTTTGAGACTGAGGAAAAACAGGCTTTAAAATTAGAACAAATTTCTTTTCTACATCCAGTCATTTTAATTTACAACCATAATTCACATTAGTATGCCATCAGTACTCAATCACCCCAATGAAGAGATTTGTCAAGTATTTGTATTGTGTAGAAGTGCCCGGGTCAGGAAGGAAGGGGACAAAAAGAAAATCGAAGGGAAAACATCAAGGAGAGACGAAGTGTGTAAAGGAAGAGAGCAAGCCAAAAGCTCCTACGAAAGTACAAGAAAACAATCAAAACTGGTCAGGATTTCTAGGGGGCAAAGACAAGTTGGCTTAGAAGCAATACAGGAGGAACTCATTTCCACTCATGCAAAAGCAAACAGGCAATGTCAGTTAAGTATCACAAATGGCAAGACTGGGAAGTGAGGTAGAAAGAGAGCCTTAAGAAGTGAGAAAGCTAGATATTGAACTGAATGAATAAGCATCAGCATCTATGAAGAAAAGGTACAGAAAAGGAAAAATAAGGCCATTAATCAAGAAAGGGAGAACAGGTAATAGATGGCTATATGAATCACTTAAAAAGTAAGTTTAAAACAAAGATTTTTAATTTTTTTTTTTATTACTGAAGAACATGAAAACAGACATGAAATCAAGTTCAGTTTAACTTGCAAAGATGGAACTTTCACCTGTGCAGCTGAAAGCAAGAGTTGATTCCTCACTTAACACTTCTGTCAAAGTTACTGTATAAAAGTAGTTATGATAATCGCTTTTGAATTTGTCAATTTGTGAAAGCCATATTCTGAATGATCACTGGATATTCAGCTTATCAGCCACTTCACAATCACTGGTTTAGCTTACAAGCTCAATTCAATTTACTTCCAAATTAGAAAATGAAGTTCCACATCAACATTCACCCACCAGACAAGCACGGATTTTTTTTTCGCGGCAAAACAGGGAAAAAAGTGCATTCTAACTTCAAAAAAAAAACAGATTTTTTCAGGTACCAAAGCATTATCCTTGCTTTTTACTTTACCTAAACTATTAAAACTCACTCATTTTGGAAACACCTATAAAATTTCAAAATATATTTAAACATTTCAGAAGACATAATTCCTTCCCCAAACTCTATCTTTTCTAGTCTGTATCAGCAGTTTCATTACAGATCCTATGTATGAGTGCTTGCTGACATGCCACCAGGCAGCTCTTCCCGTTGACGATTCTGACCTTTATTAATTCAAGTCTGTGCAATCTTCACCACTGATCTGTCAAAACTGACACCTTGTCACACTAAGATTTTGCAGGGAGCATTCTGAAATAGTTCACAGGGCATTACACTGAATCTACCTGATACCCAGAGCGGAAATTTATGGCTTTTAGCTTTTTCTTTTATATTTCTCTGGTATGATGGCCATACATGTTGTAATAAATAAGCATGAAGACCAATCCTATTAAGTGGACAGCTGAATTGTTTTCATTTGCTTTTATGAAATAGTTTTCAAATGGAGGTTTTGTTTTCCTACTCAAAATGTATCCCTAATGGCAGCAATAACAAACAAAATAGTATGTCTCTTTATATCTGAATGTTGAAATAGGTATAGTTTGAGGCCCTTACTTGTAGGTTCAGCATCTAAATATGTTAAAACAGTACAACCTAACACTGGCAACACTTCTGCTATTAGCATCACCACTTGCAAAAGAACCAAAATTTGGAGAAACCATTGTCTCAAATATTCCATCACCAGAGCTATTTTACAGGCAACAGTAAAAAAAAATCATTTGTGAATACAGTAGGGAGCTTCAAGACCCTGAGATTTCATAGGGTCTTTGAGAACATCTTCCTCCACAACTAATTTTCTTCTTTTATCTAAGACATATAGTTAATTCTGAGTAGACCTGAGTTTGGTAGCAAAGATATTTTGTTGTTTGTGGATTATTTTTTTTTTTAAATATAGGGTTTTCAGTAATCCGAAATCATGTAATTCTGTGTGTTGTGATCAATTAGTGCAAACTGTTAACCTCGATTTGCTTTCAAAAGATGTGCTTGCACTGATAAAGCGCAGAATTGTTTCTCAGATGAAATGGAAAATATATTTATTGTAAGATATGGATATCACCACAAAGTTAATCTTGTTTAATTTCTTTCAGTATTTCTATTGCTACAAATTCAGCAATTTCCAACCCACTGAGTAATTAAAATTTTTCATATAAGAACTAAGATATTTATTCTCCAGGTTTTTGCCACGTTTTCACTATTTATGTCCTTCTTCCCCCTACCAATTCTAGTGTCTCTGGTGTGGATTTTACTTCAGTATCACATGTGATTTAATTTAAACACTGAGAGAGCATCCTCAAGGGAACTTGAGGTCATCTGCTCTACAGGGGAGAGATCACAGAAGTTTAATACAAAGGAAGAAATCAAATACACAATACCACCTACAAGAGAAAAAATCGTGTATTTCACAATGGCAACAACAGGATTAGTTGTGCACTTTTTTTGAAGTGGGTGGAGAAACAAACCGAGTAATCTCTTACACAATACCCAAGCTCCTTAAAATAATTATGGAACACAATTTAGACAGAAGACATCTTTAGAATAAGCACAGCATGAGTTTTTCTTCATGCCACAACTAACCTTAAAAGAAATGAGACCTCCTTAAAACTATATACATCATAGTCACAGGGTACAGTATTTTTCTCTAGAATAAGAAAGTGATGTTTCTACACCTGAAATTCTAGCCCCAACACAAGTGACAGAAGAAGTCTAATAGACTCAAAGGAACGGCAGAATTTTATGCATGTGGGTTTCAAAACATGTTTTTAACAGGTGATAATCCTACAACCTAATTTTCATACATTGTAGGCAGCATTTCAGCTCTCCTGCTGAAAAGTGACTTGCAGTACAGTGGGACAGAACAGATGCCTCTATCTCTTCAATATAAAAATGGAACCTGAAAAATAATCCGTGACAAGACCATATCTAGTTTCAGGGAACAAAAATTAGAGGAGGTGTACAGACTCTTGTGCCTCCTTACTTGTTTTGGAATTCTTTAAGTTGACCAGATTATCCTGTGATGTCTCAAAAACCATTCAAAGGTTTGTCAGTGCTCTCCTGAATTTCAACATATAATTGAAACAGACTAATGCTTTTAATTCTCCAATTTTTCCATTTTGTAGAAAATGAATGAATAACACAAATGGCAAATATTCTTGACTACATGGTATAGACTGATGCATGCAGAGATGCTGAGCTCTTAAGATTTTTACTATACTCCTGTTCAACTGAAGCACCCTTTGAAATCTCAGAACAGGCATTGAGGACAATTTTCCCTCACTTGCTAATCATGTCTGCTAGTTGGGACTTCTTTCATACGCACATTAGTTTTCAAGAACAGGCTGATCATCAGAAGCAAAACACATACATACCTCCCTCTGTCTGGATGATACTGCTGAACATGATCTACACAACAAATTGTTTAGAACCATATTATTCATTGTATTTGAGTCTCTTATGGTGCTCACTCTTGTAAGTCTTGCACAGTGTGCAGTAAGCTCTGAAGTATGGAAGTAGATGGACACATCACTATACTAGGGCAGACTGACTTTTTGTCTGCTCTAACTCCACTGAAACTAAGCCAAGGAGGTATTTAATTTGCTTGAGCTAAGCCACTTAAGAACATGTAGCCCTTTATTAACAAGTCAATTCTCTATCTAGAACATCACAGTTGTGCACAGTAATTTTTCCCACTTTGAGTATACTCCCATCAATAAGAACATTTAGGGAGTTACATAGCGGCTGCTGAAATCCACAGCCTGGACTGTCTTCACTGACCTCCTAGAGCTTCTCAGCATTCTACAGTCTTTAACATCAACTTGAGGAGAAAATACACCTTTTATTAAATGACACATTCAGAAACAACTTTTCTGTACCAATACACAAGCATTTCTAAAATGGCGAATGCAACTGGGAAACTAATGCTGCTGGATATTTATGTTTGTTAAGAGGACATCCTCTCAGTTTTTATTCCTGACAGAAATTACACGGCTAACATGGTTCTTCGGGACCTTCCCCAAGAGACTTTTTGTTTGTATGTTTTTTTAAAAAATATTGCCTGTCTTTGAAGAGATTAGGGTTTGTCGGAGAAGGCTGGGAAAGCAGAGACAGAATTACAGACTGGTCAGTTTCGCTTCAGCCCTGGGCAAACCTGTGCAACAAATACATTAAACTGACTATTTGTAAGCACCTGGAGAGTAACAACCAACATGGGTTTGTCCAGACCTAACCAATTGTTTGACAGATCAACCTAACTTCCTTCCACACAAACCTGGTAGCTCAGAGGAGAGTGGGAAATGTCGTATCTTGACTTCAGTAAACCTCTTGACATTATCTAGCAAGATTGCCTTGCAGAAGCTTAAAAAACTTGGGCTGTAAGAAAGCACGGTAGGAGAGCTGAAAAACCTGCTGGATTTTCCAGTGCCCATCAGGCACATTTTATTAATTTCTTGGTATTTATAGCCTTTACTAAACTATGTACTTTACTGTCAAAGTACAGTAAAAAATCCTGACTAAATGCTATTAAGATCTTTCAAATTAAAAGGACAATGAAACAATACTGATTTGAATAGCAAAGTCATGGGGAAACATCATTAAGAGAGAATGTCAAAAAGCACAGAGTATTTGGTTTTAAGGATTTTTTACATGATTGCCAAAATACTCAATGTAAGAAAATTGGTGAATTCTCTTCCTGAATGACACGTTTACATTATAGAAATTTCACGTGCACAAACTCAGCAACTGCATTCCTTTCTCTATAAACTCATTCCGTATTTTTTTCCTTATATCAGCCTCATTTGCGCTCTCTCCTAGTCCAACTTCTTCACTCAATTTTCTCATATCTAGAGGAAAAAATTGGTGGAAGCCGGGAAAAAATTAAACTGAGATGCAAGCTGAATCCTGTAAGTGCTTAAAAACCGTATGCCCCTTTTAAATGTAATAATGTTTAAAGTTATTAAAACCTTGATGATAAAATGTATATACACATAAAGCCCCACTTTTCAAAAATCACATTTTCCAATGAGGAGAGTGTTTGCCACTTGCAAGGTATATTAAAAGAATGTACTAGTTTCAGGTGGGATAGACTTAATTTTCTTTTAGGGGCAGCTATGTTTTGGATTTGGTATAAAAAGAATGTTGATTACACATATTGTTTTAGATGTTGCTAAGTGATGTCTACCTTAGTCAAGGACTTTTTCAGCCTCCCACAGAAGCTGAGAGGAAGCATAAACAGGACAAGCTGGCCAAAGGACTATTCCATACCACAGATACCATGCTCAGTGTATAAATGGGGGTTGGCCAGGGGCAGGAATCCATGATCACTGCTTGGGACAGGCCAGGCAATCCATCATCAGGTGTTAAGAATTACTTCTGTTATACTACTACCTTTTGTATATTCTTTTACCATCATTATTATTATTTTCCTCTTCTGTTACTGTTCTATTAAACCGTCTTTACCTCAAACCATGAGGGTTTTTTTTTTTCCTTTCCCCTTCTTTTCTCCCTTCCCCCCCAGCCCACCTTTCGTGGATGGGGGGTGGGAAATAAGCAGCTACATGTTCCTAGTTTCCGTCTGGGGTTGAACCACGACAGGCAAACTCCAAATTAAACACCATTGTTTATCCTAAATACCAATAAATACAGTAATCTTAGGAGACAAGGAAACATTGTGGGAATCCTTACCATGAATTGACTTAATTCTTACTTCCGTTATCCAAGGAAAACTCAGTTTTGAGAGTACCAGTCAATTATCAAATTTTCTTGAAGTGTGGTTCTAACACTTGATGCTAGTGGGATCAGACTGATAGCATGACATTACACTGGATGAGAAGACTGTAAGTAAGCTGATTTAAACCCAACAGCTGCATTTGGACTATACAGGAAGCAGAAAAGTCTCCTCCATAAATCTTAAAAAGATGGGAAGATCCACTACATATAACAAAAAAAGCCAAACAAAAATAAACTGGACATTGCTGTTGGAGCCACTAGGTAAATAACATTATGCCAAATCTCCTGGAAGAAAAAAACACACCTGTACCCTCAACACTGCAGTATTGTACTGCATAATCTAGAATTAAAGTACAAACCACTATACTATGTGATTACTCATCATGAATAATGAAAGATACATTTAAGGGTATCCCAATCAGATGTACTGACACCTTCATCAAAACACAGTGCACCTCTCATACACAATTTACTTCGTGGCTAATTCATCAATACTTTGGGTTAGTGACTTCACGAAGATCAACTACAGAAAGCAAGTCTTTGGCACAGGACCAAAGACTACACCAAAGTACTTGCATTTGTGATGTGCCCTGCACAGAATCAGGGCTGATTGCTATCAGTGAGAAAATGACAATTAAAATCATGAGCCTCAACTCTTTTGAGCTAGGCATAAAACCATACGCAGTTCTATCAACTGCAGCTCATGGATCAATCAGGAAAGTCTGAAGTTAAACGCGTATAGAATTGTAGAATGGTTTATTTCAGAAGGGACCTTAAAGATCATGTAGTTCTAATGCCCCTGCCATAGGCAGGGTCACGTCCCACTAGAACACGTTGGTCAAAGCCCATCCAGCTTGGTCTTGAACACCTGCAGGGATAGGACACCTACAACTTCTCTGGGCAACCTGTTTATATATTTATATATTTTATTTTTTTTTAAATATTTCAACATCTTCCGTAGTTTTTCAGAAGAAACCTTTTCCTTGATAATGCTTTGCTTCTGTACAAAGAATTTACCTAGAAAATTGATCAAAGAAATGATCTGTTAGACATAAAGATGAAACCTCATATCTTCTTTTCTGATACACTATTAAAAAATACCACTGTACCACACGCTTCATGATTCTACTAAAATACCTATCCAATCTACCACTAGATTGTTGTTGGGCTTTTTCCTCCCCTTTTTGAATTGAAAGGGGTATTGGAAAGTCTTTACTACTTGCCTTTTTGTTAAATGTGGCAAGCTTTGAAGCAAGTGTCTCTGAAATGAGGCAGATGGTGTATCCTTTGAAGTACCAGCTTATTCAAAGTAGAAGCAAAAAAAGAGAAACAGCTCTATTGCAGTTACTTTATTATGCAGTGCCCTTTTAATCTCATAGGGATGACCACAGATAATCAGAAGATGAAATCAGGATTCCTCTTGCCACAGCTTTTCAAAAAAGAGTAACAGAGAGAACTACAAGGAATTAGTTCAATCTTCTCTATACGCACTATGGAAGAAAAGCTTAGTTGTAATGATCCCCTATCTCACAGTGGCAGAGAATATGAATACAGTAATTATTTTTAAATCTTCAGGAACTATGCAAGTTCCTGCTTTTCAGTCTAAAGAAAGATAGAAGCTATCTAGATGGTGAATCTAAAGAGACCAGACTGTGTTCTATCAGGAAAACAGTAGAACAGCAATATTACCTATTTGAGTCATCAATATAGCCAGATCCAGAAGAAATTACCTGAATTCCAGTACTACCTCATCGTAAATAAAGAAATAATCAATTACTAAATTAAATGTACTGCTGGGTGACTGCTGATAACTGCTTGCTTTTACATGATCTATGTGTAGGAATACAACAGAAAGAAAATTCTCTGATTTAATGGGAAAGAGTACAATTATTTGAAGACTGTGAAACTATCTGAATTCTCAGTGACATATTCAACCAGAGTATAGATGTTACCCAGATTATCATTACTTAATGCATTTGATTAAAAGTTTGTTCACAGCACCTGTAGTTCCCCCCCTCAAAGTGATAGTTATGTTTAAATTTGAGCTAAATGCTTTTTGAATAAGTAACTTCCTTGTTCCATGAACAGGGCTATTTAAGCAACCTGTAATTGTGCATTGGTAGGAAGAGACGAATTGTCCACCTAGTGCTACATAGTCTGTTTCCTCCAGGGTGTTCAAGGTAATAGTATTTCATGATTGATGCTTTTAAACACTACCACTAAGTCAAAGTAAAGTATTACAACAGAGATGTGTTCCAATTCCAAGTCACTAGGATAACAGCTCAACACGCCTGAAAGAAATTAAAACTTACATTTGTCATCATTATGAAAAACTGCTCAGCACAAGGATAAATTCAGTTTTCTGTCTGGAAAGCCTCAATCTCCATACCAGAAGAAAGCTACTTTTATATTTAATACACAGAATGTTTTGGAATATTCCTGAGAAAAGACAGCAATTCATTAACTTTTCTATTTTTCATCAAGAGATCTGAGTAACTGTCTTTGACAAAGGCAAAACTACCCTACCTATACATCTGGAGTAACTGCTTAAGCCTGTGGAATGCTGGACTACTCATATCCCAGTCCAAAAAAGTTACAGTGCCACTACCATAATATAGCATACTTGTACTTTAGAAGACCTAAAGATAAAAGGAAAAAAAAACCCCTTCTGCTTCAAGTAAGCTGATCCTGCAGGCGACTATCAAAAACTTGCTGTTCTCATTTGAAATGCCAGAGGAGTTACAAAAGTGGGAGTGTACATGCAATACAAGGAAAACAAATGGATGGATTGTGCCACATAATGATAGCAACACATATTGCCTCTGAAATAATGTTATTCACACACTGCTGTATCAGTTCAAACTTCTGAAATATTTTTCTACAATTCTACACTGACTGCCATATTCTTGAAAAAGATGTATTCCACTGCCCTTAAATAAGCCTCAGATCACACATGATTTACAAGTTTCTTTGCAGGGGAAAAACTGTCTCGGTGTTTTGAGGAAGGAAATTTCAAGGAGCAAGTCTGTTACCTCCTGAATTTACTTTGCTGCAGATGGAAATGCTACAAAGATGTTGGAATTACTGGAATTTGCAGAAAGATTCCAAAGAATGCAGTATTTTTCTAACATTGATTCCACACAAGTCAAAGGTAAGTTTGGTTTTAAAGGAGAGGCAAATATGGTTTGGAAAAAAGTTAAAAATAAAGATTATGAAATATTCCACTTACAAGACTTATCAAGTTATTCTACCCAATTCAAATTAGTCCTTCCCAAAATATTATCAAGGTCTTTTTCTAGTCCTCTTAAATTATTTAATAAATGGTGCTTTCATTGCTTTCCTTGAGAAAATAGCACATGTAAAATCACACTGTCATTGTTATCCTCCTCGTGCAATAAGACTAAATTAAGAGAAGTAAGATAAAGATGGTAATGAAGATGTGAAATAATACCTTCTCATCATTTTCTCTTCATGCACTCAGTGTAACTGAGGCATACACTGTCATTTTCAAAATCTGCAGTTTCTACCTCAGTTAACCTTTTATTTCAAAAAGAAAAAAAAAAGGATAAAAATCAGCCTGGCAAGCATCCAAATAACAGAATAATTTGGGTAGCAAAAAAGCAATTCAATTTTCTGACAGATTTTAGGACAATCAAAAACCCAGGAGAAACTAGTAAATTTGTTTTGTTCATGGTCAATTTGCCATAGCATTTCCTCTTCTCCCTCCCATCTCCCAAACTCTCTACCATCTCAACTTTTTGCTCAACAGGGAAGTGTAAGCATCATTATGTAGCAGCTCAACTGGCTC
Source organism: Tringa tobata (assembly GCA_033628505.1). Taxonomy (NCBI): domain Eukaryota; kingdom Metazoa; phylum Chordata; class Aves; order Charadriiformes; family Scolopacidae; genus Tringa; species Tringa tobata. The sequence goes on along the minus strand of JAHREE010000308.1, from coordinate 2,967,505 downwards.
ACTAAAACAGGCAAAGACTGTAATTCCCACAAACAAGCTCACTTATATACTCTGCCTACTGCACATAGCTTCCGTAAATAAATTGAGCTCAGACTACCATGCAGCCACCCAAGTATATTGTGCTGATAGACAGACAAGTTGTAAAAGTTATTTGAGCTCATGCTCTAAGACAGAGTCTCTGAACTGATAGTGAGCTGATGAAATTCCTCTGAAGAGAAATAGGTGTTTGCTGGATAAGGAGAGGGGTGATACCAAAGGGCTGAAACAAACTAGTCCAAGCAGAAAAAGTGTACAAGTGCATACCAGACTGTTTTTTCAGAAAGACAAAAAGTGGGGTTCTCCTAAGGATCAGTCACCTCAGATGCTGCAATAAAGAGGAAAGACACAAGGGTAAACCTCTTTTGGTGACAGCAGGTTCCCACGAGCTGAAAGTGGTGCCTGCTGGCAAAAAATGTTAGCTTGGGATCCCAGCAGGAAACATTCAAGAGCTTGCAGTGGCTAAAAGCTTCTGGTTTTGTAAACAGATATTTTGCCAGCCAGATGGGGTTTTGCAAGTGCTTGCAGCTCTAATATAAAGAAATATTCTAAAAAGAGTAAACAGTGGGTAGATGTAAATACCAAAAGCTCATCTTTTTTGTCACTTAAATAATTAAACCATATCTTATCGACTAATGAAATTATTTAAAGACATCAGAGTAACATTCCAGCCAGCATAAGCAACTGTTTTTGCCTGAAGCGACATGTTCACAGCAGTAGATTTTATTATTTCTTCATAAAATGTCTTCTGTCATTTCTGCAAGAGAGCTATTTTTAGCTGACAGGTACCATGGCAAAAAAAAAAAAAACCACACCAAAAAAAACATACATGCAAACCTTCAAATGAAATGAATAGTGACTCAGTCTGAATCCACTTTTATAACAAGAATACTCAATAAAATAGGATTGGCCAACGGTACCTTTCCTCAACAATAAAAAATACTCAGTTAAGAGTATTCAAGATACATGCAATACAGGCAGGAGTAGTATAGTGTATGTGGCTTGTGTGTGCTAGATTGAAATTAGCTGTGAGGTGGGAAAACTATTTCCTAAAAGGCATCATAGGGATACATTTGCATATCACCCAAAAAGAAAAGAGTCAAATTACTGAGAGTTGGAAAGAACACTGCATTTCACTTACCAAAATTATCAGATAAGATAGCTATTTTTAACTGTGCACCTGAAGTAGGAAATAGGCCGCTATGTCTCCTAGTAATGATACATACTCAGTAGACAGACAACATGAGAGGGGAAAATCCTAGACTAATTTTCTGTCTATGTAACTCATTTCTTTATACAGTATTTCACATATTATTAGTCTACAGCTATTTTACTTCATTCTCTTCCTGAAAAAAGTAAAATGACTGATCCTCTGTTCAAGCTTTCATTAGGAAACAACATTACCAAACAAGAAGAAAGAATTAATTAGAGAACGGATAGCATTCAACTTTCTACTTGACAGCTGTATTTTATCAGGTGTTGGGTCATTTATCTTCGTCTTTTCCATGAGGTATAAGATTTTACAAAACCTACAGGAACGTAGAATAGAAGGCCACCTTACTCAAAATTAGTATCTTACCATAGAAGGTAATACCAGCACTTTGATACAGTCTGGCAAAACATTTTTCATTAGTTCAATCTCAATGCAATAATCAGGAATAGCTAGAGTGCTTGGCGATTAATCAAGATCTCTCCAGTTCCACAGTATGAGTCCTGCTTAGAGAACTCAAGAATAACGTTGAATAAACTTGGGACATCTTTGTACTGTTTCCACATTCTTAATAAATAAATAAATAAATTGGACTGACTTCATACTGATAGCCTTTTTTTCTATAAGCTCTGCATGTTGATTGTATTTATGAGGGAGTAGTCGTGGAATTGACCATGCTTCTTCACAGCTCCCTCAAGATAGAATCAATCCATTTGACTACTACTGGAAAAGGACGATTTGACAATTTTATTTTCTTCAGTACAATCTATCCTTTCCTGGTGCACTGGGAAAATCAGGAAGAAGCATGATCTGAGAAAAACTGAAGGTATTTACAGGCCCCTTAAAGCTTTTAGGGAAAGACTGAAGTAAGAGACAAATTGCTTTTGAATCCCAGGATTCCAAAATGAGTTTTACCCTCTCCACAAACACAACTGACAAAGTGTTCATTAATCTGTTAAATGCAATGAATTGTAAAAAATAAACCTACAAAAGGTTTTATTATGAATTTTTATAGAAAAACAGTTGGGGAAGCACTCATATTTCACTTCACATCTTAAAATCACAGGTTCTATTGAGTTCTAGAATACTGGGAATTTTACATTCCTACCTGGTAATAGGCTTTGACAGCCCTGCCAGAATATTAAAAAAAATCAGATTACAGAGATCACAAAAAACTACAATACTATTACTGGGATAAGTGAAGGACTGTTACCTACTTACAGAGACTACCACCTTCCTATTCCCGTTTTCTGTCTAAAGAGGCTGACACCCACATTCCTTCGCATAATCTGAAACCCTCACAGTTAACATAATTCTGTTACCTATTTGTTATCTGATACAAGTGTAAGTCAAACCTCCTATATTACTAAGAATTATTATTAAGAATTATGTTCATTACCAGGAATTTAAAATGGAATTAACGTTGTTTCGGTTCTGCAAGGAAATTTACAAAGTTCTGTTTGACACACATACACAAACACCCTCCAAGGTTGGAAAACCCAGCAAATGTACATGCTTATATTTCATTCCTTATTTGATAAAATAAAATTTTGTTTTTTCAACTATTCCAAGAAATTCTAATCTATTTCTCCCTTCTGTCACAAAAGGCCATAACTGAAGGTGTAAAGGAGCCAACTCACTTTACCATCAAATAGGCAAATATATTTAACACAAGCCCAGGCATACAAGCTTTTGTAAGTCTGATCTTGTTTCTTATTTCTGTCATTTAGGAATATTTTACTACTTTTTAGGGTAGGTAATTTGTTTGGTTTTTTAAAGGTACACAGAATTTGTTCTTACGAGTTTCATGTTTGCATAAATCTGAACTTTTTCTTTAATCAAAATGGTTAGATCAGTAGACTCAGTCAAGTACCCTTTTTCTATTTTTAAAAAGAAAATAAAATTTAAAAAATCAAGACACTCCAATCTGGTATGAGTTACCCATCAATATAACTCAGACATAATTTAAAAAGCAAACCAATTCATAGAAATGAACTGACTGAAAGAAATTTATATTCTACAAAATCCCTTGACTGTAATGTACACAGAAAGAGTTACAATATGTTATCATAGTAATAAGGCATGTTTTAAAGGTCTTCTTTCCCATCTGTAAGTAAAAAAAGTACTCTAGTTCAAAAAGATTCAAATGACGCTAAAAACTTTTGTAATGGAAATTACAGAATCTCAGAATGGTAGTGGTTGGAAGGGGCCTTCAGAGATCATCTACTCCAACCCCCCCTGCGAAAGCAGGGCCACCCAGAGCAGGCCGGCCAGGAACACATCCAAGTGGGTTTTTAATATCTCCAGACAAAAAGACTCCACAACCTCTCTGGGCAGCCTGTTCTTTCCTCTGTAAGCATTCCAAGTCTCTATTCTTGAGACTGATGATTTTAAAATGTTTTTGGAGGGTGTAGGGGTGGGGTGAAGAGGGGTGGTTTGTTTTGGAGGTTTTTTGTGGGTTTTTTTGTTTGGTTGTGGTTTGTTTGTTTTTTATCATTTCTGCAGGTTTCTTTGAGGTTTTGTTTGTTTAACCAAAAGGGTTCCCTCCACACCTCTATAAATGAGTGGACCCAGTACTCAGCCTCTCCTAATAAGTGATGTGATACAGCCTCTAATTAGGTGGCTCCCAGGCCCCCTGCAAACTTCCTCCACTATGGCCATATCCTTCTTGCACTAGGGAACCCCAAAATGGACACAGTACTCCAGATGCATTTCCCTGCCATGTTGTCTACAGTCATGTTAATACAGCCCGGAATGCAGTTGGTCTTCTTCGCCACAAAGGTTGACTCATGTTCAACCCGTTGTCCAACAGGATATCCCTGCACATTCTTTTTGGCAAAGCTGCTTTCTAGCCTGTTGGTAGACCGCCTCAGCTGTCGTGTGGGGCTACTCTACCACAGATGCAGGAGTTCGCATTTGATGTTGCTGAAATTCACGACATTTCTGTCACACCATGTCTTCAGCTTGCTAAAAATAGTAGCATTGGTCTGCAATGTAACTACTATCCTGGATTTGGTATCATCAAAAAATTGTAGAGTGCATCCCATTCATTCCCATCATCCAAGCTGTTAATAAAGACTTTGAACAGCACTGGCCCTACTGTTGCAAGATGATGCTGTTAATAACCAGCTGCCAACTTTGCATTCTCAAGTCCAGCCAATATTCTACATCCCACCAAACCACAGGATACGCCTCGTCAGAAGTCTTAGTGAAGCCAAGATAAATATCACAAGAGCAAGTAAACTTGTAACAGAAAGCTACCAGGTTGAACAGGCACAATTTGCCCTTGGAAGGTCAGCTGCTCTTCCCTCCTGTGGGTGGCCTGTACCTCCACAGAACCTCCTTGTCCTCCTGAAGCCAAACCAATACAAACCTTCTATTGCCAAGAAGTACAATAATCATGTATGTAAAGTAACCTAAAAATGACATTTTACCTTAAAGACACTGATCTATTTTCATAACTAGACAACCTACGATCTCAGAATCCAGTCAGTACTCAGAAAGAATATTCTTAGTTTTCTCCAGTTCTTCTTAACACACTTTGTACTTGCCGATTCTCAATGATGCTTTTTTCCAAGCTCCCTCTTTTTTTTTCATCGTTTTTCTGGAAACCCGGTAAACGGACAGAAATGCTATTTCAAGTATTTCAGTACTACGTCTAGAGCAAATCTCTGTGTATGCAGTGAAATTTCTCCAGGGCTTGGTTTTTAACAACGGCTTTACAGAACTATAAAATTCACTCCCAAATCTTTCTAATCATTGTTACTTCTTTCTTATATAAACACCTCACATTGAGATATGCTTTTGGACTACGTTATGAGAGAGGAAAAATCCCACAAATTATGCTGGAAAAGTGCACAACGTATTTTTCAGTCCTCAGCAGCTTCTCATTTAGTACCTTCTATGATTCCTTGAACTGCTGGGATTCACTGTGGTCAGACACAGAGAAGAAAACAACCTTTAAAATAATGAGCTAAACCACTTGGCTGATATCTGTTATGCTGATAATGAATACTATTTATTTATATACTTATTACAGACTCTAGCATCAAACATCACTTTTAAAACCTTTTGCAATCCTTTGCATGTCAGGTGACTGAAGATGTGAATCAATACCCTGGTGTCACATCTTTCTTATAAACAGGAAGAGAAGCAGTCTATCTGATACCTATCTATGGCTTTATGAATCAAACCGTGTGGGGCTTTATGAATCAAAGCTGACACCTGAAATTGCACCTAGAATTACAGAGAAAGACAATGCAGCTGTCAGACAAATGATTTCATACATTAACTGCAGCTCTCACCATTCATAAGGCAGGCAACCAGCTAAAGTGTGCAAATGTACATGCTAATTTATAGCTTCTAAATATCCTCTTAAGTAGGTGGTTATCTAGAACACGTTACTCTAGCATAATCAAAAAAATCCAAAGCCCACATTGTTTTAATAGGCAAAGCAAATGTAGCTTTGTTATATTATTAATTTGTTTATATTATTATTATATTATATTATATGTTATATAATATATATTATTATTTGTTGTATTATTAATTGGCTACCCTAAACATACAAAACATTTAACATCCTTCAACCACTATGTGAAAGACTGGGTGAATTCAGTTAAAGATATATCCAGTTGATTTCAGACAGAGAACTACATCTCATTCTGTCATTAAGAATCCTTTTCAGTCCCCCTGCGCTAACTTGATTAAGTTAACACTGTAGCAACACATACATACTGTGTTGCTGAGATGTACCCTCTGTGAATTACTATAGTGAGTTCTACATTCAAGATGTCAATGGCAGTGAAAATAAGGCAGAGGATAAAAATCTCTGCATACAAATCACACTGAAAAGCTCCCATATAATTCTCATTGCCCCTCAGTGCTCTACAGATACTTAAGCAAAATATCAACAGGTAAATCATACAGCAGAATGGGTTAGCTGTATTAATATAAAAGATCACAGATGACTTAAGCAAATATCCAGAAGGATTGCATTGCCTTCCTACTCCCATACACTATAATCTACAAAGATGTGATGAACTGAGACTTGGAAATAAAAAAACCTTTCACCCCCTTTTCAGTGAAAATCAGCATTTTGAAAGATGATGAACAACATCTCCCTCATTTCTTATTAATGACACGTTTGTAATATGAATTTAGGAAGTTGTGATATCTGTGACCTCCCACAGGTCATTTGTAACTATGTCTCCTATGAGTTATGAGCTCTTGCCATCCATGGACTAACTTTAATCTGGTGACAGTAATGAGACAAATATGTATTAGCTTCATGCCTCTGAAATTGTAATGCCCCAAGTGAATCCTTGACATTTACTATTTGCAATTTCCCCTCATGTAAAATGCAGTGTAAAAAAACAACTGAAACGCATGAATGTGTTGGCAAGTTATTTCGACTTCATACTGACTCATTAAAGTTAAAACACAGTCTTTTCCAATTCATTCAAGGAATAAAATTACCACATATAAAAGAGAGGATGCCATATCCAGTAATATGTTCTATGACTTTGACACCAATTTTTCATCTGTTATTCTTTGATTTGTTACAAACTGTGGAAAAACTTTTCTAGTTGACATTTATTTTGATGATCATCAGTCCACAAGCTACTGATTTAAGTGGGACATACTCTGCTCTTCACTTTGAGTACTTCAGCATAAGTACTATTTGCCTCAGCACTGGGGCACTTGCACAGGGTCTCTCCTGCCATACAAACCTCTGTAGGATTCTTTTCAAATACCTGTCCCCATTTCCCTAGGGAAGCAGATGAAAGAGCTGTGGCTCTATCTCAGGATGGTAGCAGACAGCACAGTACAAGGGAGAGGCCAAGACTACCTGAAGGACAAGATCCCTCACCATTGTTGTAGGGCACAAAGCATCTGCACCATCCCATCTATAAGCCACCAGGGTTGGTTTGCTGCATGAATGACGCTATCTGCCCCTATATATTTGTAAAACAGCCAAGATTGTTTTGGTTGCAATGTACCACCAGGGTAAACAATCAACAAAAAAAATCAGTATTTGCGAAACCCGCTTATGTCAGTGACAAAGCATATATTTGAGAAAAAAGACAGTATTTTTGTGAGGCATTAAGTAAGATTTCTGTAGTGCTGGGAAATTAATTATGCATTCTCTATTAACATTTTCAAAGACGCAGCAAGCTTTTAGAAGACCAAATCTCAGAGTCAAAGGACAGATTCTTCACAGCTCGATCACTGCAGGCTCACTTGCTCCAAAAACTCAGTCTTTTTTTTTAAAAAAAAAAAAAACACCACCAAATCTGAAAAAAATTCCTTTCTGGTCTATTGCAGGAATGCATCTACATGGTTTTTTAAGATGTGGGAAATAATTTCTACCTAACTTTCATCGATAATAAAATGTATCAATGTAAAGCTAGTACAAGTATGACTGAAACTGGATCCATGAAACTCAAGCTAGAAAAATGTGTGTCCTTCGTAGGTGTTCAGAAAACTTCCACCACAGCAAGCTTACAAAGTCCAAATTCTAAGACAGAGTCACAAGTAAGATCCCGTGTTGGAGGGCAGGATGACATGACTTAGTCCAATTCGGAATACACTCCAGCCATAATTTCTGCCACCATGCTAAGGGCAAAAGTGGGTTATGCACTCATGGACTTCCAAGAACAATGAATCTAATGATGCGCATTAAAGACATTAAAAACAGTTAAAACTTCAGTGCAAATTCTGCTTGCAACACTTAGAAAGGTAAGTATTCATTCCCTTAAGGCACCTAGAAAATGCAAAGTCCTATGTCAGTTACTTTGCTCCCTCAAGACATAATTTGCCTTAGCATTTCTGGTGACACTGAAACAAAAAGAGCCTTGCTTTTTAATGAAGGAATTTTGCAAATCATCACCCATATCCATAGATTATGCATTTACTGTCTGTCATCAAGAGAAAAATTCTTGTGATAAGAATGTAATTGTTTTGAAAATGCAATTTTTAAGAATAAGTAAAATATCTACAAAGCTAAGACCTTTAATATACCTACAAAGATATCAACTCATGTACCTCTAAGTGACATGCATTGTATCTTGCAAGATGACCAGAAATATTATCAAGCCAAATATAGCACAGGGACACGATTCTGTGGATTCTCCCTACAGTCAAAGCAGAAAGGGAGGTTTCCCCAAGAGGCCACTTAAAACAGGAGCCTGCCTAATTTATCCATTCTGAACCGCTCAGAAGTGCATACGTGATCTCCAAAAACTACATAAGGTACCTATATAGCTGCTGGTCCGAGATTTGAAAGTCAGCCTTGAAGACCTTCTGAGATTATACGCCCTGGTCTTTTGTTGGACCTTTCTGGTTAACACCCAGGAAAATTTGTTCCCCTGCATTTAGTGAAACTGTTCACATGCAGGATTGTGATCTGGCTGCAGGTGCTCTGTATTTTAGATTACTCATATAAATCAAGATAAATCCTGAATTAACTGAACCTTCCCTAACACCAAGGATATCGTGTTTTTCTTACATGGAAACAACTCACTGCAGTTCATAATATGCTATCTCAGAATTCCCTAACCAGGAGCAGAACATCTATTTACAGTGATTCCAAAGAAATCTTTACAGTCTATCGGGTAAATAACCCTTATTTTGAAAATCCTTTTAATACATAGTTTAAAAAACAGAACTGATATTTTGTCTGATGGACTGTAATGGATCCTCAGGAAATAACAGGTATCTTGCGAATTCTCTTTATATATAATTATGTGATGACTAGTGAATTGATGTTAAATTCAAAATGGGTACACAAAAAATATCATCAATCTACAATTACATAGGCAATTTCAGTGTCCAATTCTAGACCACCTGTCAGTAATTATGGAGTATTTCTCAGTTCACACTAAATAACATGAAATTGTTAATGTCTCCAACCATTTCCCAGTGTATTCTACTTGGGCCAGATTCTTTACTCATAATTCAGGCAAAACTCTCCAGCAGGGAGGACAAGGTCCCAATGCTTCTTTATGAAATGTACTTCATGAAGTACGAAACTTTGTCTCCCACCTTAATTCTGTATGAAAAGCCACATAACTAGGCTATTACGTAATACCACTGTACCATACTTGTGCACTTACTTGATAATTTTGAACATATACTGGACCTCCTGTATGTTTTAGAGCAGTGACTGGCGTAAATAAGGAAATTTAAACTGAAAACAACAAACAAGTATTTGCAGGTTCATTCCTATCCTCTCATTTTGCATAGTCCTCTCTTTCCAAGCCTGGATGGAAAGTAATAGTCTGAAGGTTATGGACTTCTGGAAATTGGAAGATTAGTCATAGATTGCTACAAATACTCTGCTTTCCAAATAAACATTACAAAAGACTGCAAGATATGACACACGAGAGAAATGTAGTTCATAGGGCTTAAGTTAACAAGAGGGCTAACTCAACACAGTCATTCCATATTAAAAGTACGCACCCACTACCCAAAAGAACTGACAGGAAACCAGATGTCAAATCAGAAAGGCTTACGTATGCCAAAAGAAATAAAAGGTTGGAATACAAAAAGCTGTTTGACAAGAATGCTCCGCAATTAGCAACTAAATAGGTTTGGCACTCTTCTGCAGGTATGTTTCTACATGGCACTATTATCAGACATATTAAGGGACTATTTAAGCCCTATTTAAGATACTCAAAATGCAGTGACTTTCACTTTTTGTTAATGAGAAGATCTTCACAAAATCATTATGGTTGTGTACTTCAGAAGCAGTATCTTAGCATAATTTAAATGTGCAACAGGACTCTCAAATGAGCTTTTAAAAAATCTTACGGGGCAGCCGTAGAACCCCATAGAAACTCCAAAAAACCCCACATTGTATAGGGTAGCAGAAATGTAAAAGAATATTCCTTTAAGATAATAGGAGGAATATATATTGTAAACAAGGGGATAATTACACAAAGATAAATAGATAGGATATCACAAGTGTGCTATTCTTTTAAATATATGGTGTTGGAATACAATGACAATGATGGCACCTCACCATTCAGCCCTGGAATTGAAGGACACTGAGCATCTTTCAGATATGGGAAGCAAGGAATGATAAAGAAAGGCCTGTTGACTATAACACATTAGGTCCCCTAAGATCTCATCGAAGGCATTATTATACTGGCTTTCCAAAAAATAAACTTCTGGATATTCACGATTCTTGAGAGCTCTAAATTCATTCTTTCATTTGCATGAGACTGAAATCCAACAAATGTTATCAAGCAAAATTTGTTGTTAAATCCTTTCTGAATAACATACAGGGTTTTTCAGTGGTTCTAGCATATTCCACAGCATAAAAATTGCCCAAAGAGTTATATTGTTCTGCTCAAACAAAAGTATTCACATTAAAGATTTAAGTATTTGCATGCCCTAAGCTGCATGAAAAAATAAGTACACAGTTACACAGCAATTAATATACATTGGTGATAAAAAAATTCTCTGCCAGTTACTTTTGCACTTTAAATCCTAATGTCTTCACTACTTGCTTTGTCATACTGCAACATCGCTTTTTAAATATTTAATTATATGTTTTAATATAGAACTGTGAATAACTTCATATTTATCCTTGATTTCTCCCTGCTTTTCAGAGACATTTTCTCCTGCTTTTCAAATACCACATTGTTTCTTGACTGCTACCACACACACGCAAAAATCCACCTCCAGAAAGATAATGATCTCACATTTCAAAGTTTTACAGAAGCATTTAGTAATCTGTTGAAGACTATCTTTTCAAACAGAAACATCCCTCTGCTATTCTCTACTTTGGGAGAAAGACAGCATAAAAAAATAAGGAAAACGGATTTTCTCTAAAATGTTAATTAACATTTTTACGTAACGCAAACTACGAGTCTGTATTTGAGTCATTTGCAAGAGCGCTATTATCAAAGTTAGTATTAGTCATATAGGTAGTATTAAATAAACCCATATAATTGGGGTCTGCACTCTGTTTACTTCAGTTAAACTTTCATTCATTTATAAAAAAACCCACTGTATCTGATGGGTAAGAAAACACAGAAGACTTCATTGAAAATATCCGGTACCTTCTGTTAAGCATTCGAAATGAAGTCTGGCTGAAAGCATGAAGCTATTATCCGCATCCAGATCCTGCCCAGTATTTCACAAGAACTGAACAGAGAAAGCAGCACTGGTCCAACCGCAGAACAGTATATTTGTTAAAAAAAAACCAAACCCACAAACACCCCCCACACTCACACACAGCTCAGTCTTCTTGTGCTCATTCGGAATTTTATTAGCTTTGTACTGCTTTGAACTTAAACAGGATGTGCTCCTACAAGTTTAGCTCAGTGATGAGTTACACTTCTTAAAGAAAGGCTGCCAATCAAAGAGAAGAATTCTAAAAAGTATATTCATGACGTTTTAGGTTCCCCTCTGTAACACTAGCTAAGGCATTCCCTAGGTGTTCACAGAAGGATCAGAGAATATAACTTGTGAGTAATCTCACAGATTAGGGAATTGATAATGTATGTTTTATGCTCTTGATGTATACAAAATGAAGCTGAATCTGATGGTCTCTTTTACTAAGAAAAATGAAAATTATCAGGTTTTCTGTCATTGAAAATACTCTGACTTATTGGGAAAGACAACTTCACTGTTACAGCTCTAGGCTGGGTAGAAAAGAAGAAGACTGGCAGGTTACAAGCAGACTGCTAACAAGCATGGCAATTTATTTTTTTTAATCGTTAAATGGCTAACAGGGAAGGGAATTTTAACAGAAAAAGAAGTTTGCTTAAGGTTCAGTTTTTTATTCAACATTGCTTAAAGTGAGTAGATTATAGTGCTATTTTCATGGAAGAATCAAGCTTAACAATGTGATGTTGGACAAATATACATACAGGTTTTACGTAAGTTTATTCTTGTTTGACAAAAATCCAATTTTAAGCAGGGACTTAAAAACAGTGCAAGAACTGGGAAACTCCAAATATCCCAACTTTTAAAATATGATTTGAGCAGTCATATACGTGCACAAATAATAGAAATTACTTTTATTTAATTCTTATCAGAAAAAACATCCAATAATGTATTAAAAGTGAAAAACAGTTATTTTCAGACTCAGAGGAAAAACTTCTACATAGTGATAAAAGATCAAAAGCTTCTGAGTCAGAGTCCCTGGTATCTAGGTAACAACAGATCCTGGCATCCGCCTTTCCTCATTTATTTGCGTGATTAACAAATAGGTATCTGAGTGCCTTAATCCCCGAGACATCTACCCACCTACCACTACTAATTGACTGATTTTCCGTGGCCCACACAGGACATGAATCTAGGATAAATAGTGGTAACAAATAACACATTTGGAAAACTCGTAAAATCTTTGGTACACAACATAACCTGGGTTGTGAGCTGGAAACTCATTCGGTTATCATAATTTAAGTAATCATTCAAAGTCTTCCATAAAGTATTAATGTTTTTTCACTTTTTATTTAAATTGTACCTTACTATTGTTCTAAAGGTAGCATTTGCCTTCCTCGAAGGACATTCACACCAGGTCAGAAAATTCCTAGTTTCACAGCATTCTGAAATACTTACCTAATTGTGCCTAACAAATTTTATATTATCATTTTCAATTCCCTTTAGGCTTCAAATTCTGAATCCTATCAGTATCTAACATAGCTTCTCAAAATGGTCCATGTATTGTTATAGATGTGGAGTTCTTCAAATGCCTGGCGGTATCCCGTTACTAATACTCTACCAGTAGCACTAAATGCTCACAGAGAATACTTTTCTCCTCCTTCCTTTTTAATAACATTTTTCTTAAATAATATTCTGATTTTGGCCCAGAATAAGCTACTGATGTGGTCTCTCCCCTGTCCCCCCCTAATTGTAAGTTATTTTAGTCCTATCCTAAAATAAGCCTTATTTCATGTTTTTTCACTTCAGAGAAAAAAACAGAAGAACAAAGAACCACCATGTGACAGTCTCATATTGCTCTGCTTTCTGGTCCAAGGTCATCACTTACTCCATTAACATAATCAGGCCACCAACATATTTTTTATATTTCTAAATCTAAAACCCCAAAAATTCCATTCAAAGTTTAACAAATTTATAATTGCCTACAAAGGGTTTGAATCTTTCCCTACTTCTCAGACAACCTCTTCCTGCTGTCATTATATGAGATTATTAAAGATGGTGATGTATCTCTGACCTGTTTCTGATCCTTCCAGTCCCTTGACATTAGATTCCCTGTATGGGTTAACATAGATTTCTTTCCTAAGGAAGTAGCTATAATCCTGTAAGGGTTGATTTATCACTTTGTATTCACTACCCAGTAATTTCTTGTCCTGAACTTTCCCCATCTTCACTTCTTTTTTTTTTTCAGCAATAAGAGACACTGAACTCACCTGCTGTTTCCACTAAGAAACAGAATTCTCTTTTTAAAATTCTCCTCAAGATTCTATTCTGTTGTGCTATCAATGTCCCCACTGCAAGTATTTATAAGCTTCTTAATCACAATATCTAGATACTTCATGTAGACAGAAATAGGATAAAATCCGAAACATTAATTCTAGATTCAACAACTGATGGGCACGGCAGTATTAACTGTACAAAGACAAAATATCTATTACTTTATACAGCACTTTTCTGAAGGATATTTTTCTAGGATACTTGAAAAACTTCTATTTGCCCCTTTCAGAGCACTAGCAGACAAAGATTTTACCTTGTGTATTGCAGATGTCTCTTTGGAAAGCAGAACAACGGACAACTCCCCTTTGCTATGCCATGCTCTCTGTCACAGCAAGATACACCTTACCTGGAGCTTACTTGAGAACAAAGAATCATGGAGCTTTAAGAAAACAGTATGTAATGTCACACATGCTCAGGTCAAATCGTAAAAAAACAAACAAACAAAAGGCACACCAAAAGCATCCCCCCCACGCATACAGACCACATTCAAACACAGATTTTCAAATAATTTTATCTATTGACCAAAGCAGATTGGACTTTTACTAAAGTAAATTTCAAGAGCAAAACCTGGATTACCTTCAAACCCAGACTACAGCACTGTCAGTCATTTTACAAAAGCACTCAGCAACAGCAAACTGAGCCACTTCACATCTTTTAGAAAACTTTCAGCTTCAGTATAAATGCAATTGGGCTGCTTTGAGTAATTTTTAAACACTACCGTAAAATATTCTAAACCATCATTAAGCGTGGTCTTGTGTATTGCACAGATCGCCAATACTGCCAAGAGGCAAATCTGGCCAGTAAATATGGACTGCAGAAGCAAGCCTACACTTTAATTTCATTTCCATTATAAGCATTTTCTGTGAGATACTGTTTCAGGAATAATTTTTGTTTGAGTTGGGTTTGGGTTTTTTCGTTTGGGTTTGGGTTTTTTGCCTCTCACAGTTCCATTTATCTATTCCAATGGACTTTCTGCTTCTTCTCATGTCACCATCTAACTACACAGAGGCTTCAATACATGAGATGGGTCCCACTGATCTTACCGAACTCATAGAGTAGGGCCAAAATAGAAAAATCCTAAATAAGTCCATGTGAATCTGCAGCAACACCAATGAAAATGAAAAAGGGTATTACGAGAAATTGATGTGAAGTATTTACTGCCACTCTGGATACTGGAAAGGATTAGTTATGACTACATGTTTTATTAGGCTAAAGATATTTTCTCGTATCTGTGAACTGCACCTGATAATACATTATCATTGTACCTCAGGCTACACTGGACTTGATTTTATTATGTACTGATTTAGGTAGTTACTTTATTTCTGTTATACATGTTGCCCAGCTGATTCATAGAGCTTACAGCTCAAACAGCACTTGGAAAATAGAAGAGATCAACAGTGTATTACAGGATATGCACTAGGGCACTTTAAAAGATATATGTTAATTTAAAAAAAAAAAAAAAAAGGTGCTCTATGACTCAACAAATCTGACAGAACCTTCTACATAACTATTAATTCAGTCCCACTGCTCCTACTCACATTCTCTTCTGATGTTGTAAAAAGGACAGTCCTGTTTCTTGTTCTTAAAATCCTTTTGCTATTTAAGAAAAAAGGAAGTCAAGTTACCACCACCTATTGCCTAGCCCAGAATGTTGCATATATGTTTACCTTTGGTATGTCTGTGTGCCGTATTTTACTTTACAATAACAATTTAATTCAACTTTTCATCCTGTTTCTTGTTTCTGACCTTTACAACATTGTACCAAAAAGTTAAAAACAATTATACCCCACTATATTCTATTTGACATAAAGGAAAATGAAGACTTATTTGTGACTAATATTTATTTTTAATCACATTTCTTTTATTAATTTGACACTGTCCCTCTATGCTATCCTCTCTTCTTTGCTAGTTAAAACAGCAACAAACTCCTATGCAATTGTGCAAATTTACTGTAAATGCTGGTGACTATCTTGAATAAGATATCCTGATTGAGAAGAGTGGAAATTACAACTTCCAATGGGGAAGAGGGGGTGGTGGTGGAGCAGGAGAGGCAAGAGAAAAGCATCCACTATGAGAACAAAGGATATTTTACTTAAAACTTTCAAACGGAAATTCTAATGCTCATAACTTGCTGTTGGGACCACAAAGCAGACCAATATAAACACCTCAGACAGATTCTTGACAGATTCTTCTATCTTTCTTGTGTATGCAGTTACATTATATCCAACTCCTACCAAAATGAAAGTCAAATAGTTCTTATATTTTACAAGCCATGAATGTTTGCAGACCAACTGAGACAGATTATCGTAGAACTACTGGTCAATGAAATAATTATTTGATGAAATATGAATGTTACGTTCTGGTCTTTATGTAGCCTAAGTACAATACTTCAGTAACCTCAGAGGAAATAAGGAACCAACATCAGCCATTTCAAGCTTTTGATCAGTAATGCATGTTACTATTTTGTTTTCTATCAGGAATTAATTTTATTTTACCACTGCATCTATATTATCTCCTAAGTGAACTGCATGTATGTCCTTTCACTCATATTAGCTTTGTATCAGCAATTCTCATTTGCACTTAACTAAGCAGTTGGACAACGAGGCCAGACAGTAAGGCAGTTCAGCACCTCCAAAAGTTGCTCTGCAGAAAATGAAGACTCAAAAAACCCTGTTCATACAAAATGAGTGAAACATCTTAGACACTAGTGAGGATTTTCCCCACGCTGTTTACCAAACCACTACCTGAAATGTAGTGCAGATTTAGTTAATCTTTTGTGCTTTAGACCTGTGTGATTTAGCATGTCAAAGTTCTCACGTCCAATTATGAATACTGTCTTATTGCTTTTAAATATTTAAGTTTTGCTACTCCTAAACTTCCACAACAATATGTAAACTTCTTCGAAACACAATGAAAAAAAACAAAACAAAACAAAACCAAAACCAAATCCCACCAAAAAAAAAAACCCCAAACACCAAAGAGACCAAAAAAAAACAAAACCAAAATTTGAAATAGCACATTCCTTGCTGGACTCTGAAGCTAATCAAGAATTAAATTTAAAGTAAACCACAATCAAGCACAGTGTTCTGTATTTAAAGAAAATACATTTCCATTTATATGTCCTTTAATATTATTAATAACACTTAGTGACTGGATACGCCACTAGTATATGCCTTCTGGATTCAACTCTTTTTAAAGTTAGTTATATCAAATAATATACCAATATTAGCAAGACATGAATTGAATTTATTCTAGTACTAGCAAACAGGAAAGCTAATTAGTGGCAACAATTTACTTCAGAACAGGATTTTTACGATTTGCTAGGTTATGACCTATAATTAAATGTATTTTGTGTGTTTCTTCCACCAAGATAATTGATATAATGCATAATGCAAGATGCTTTAGGGCCACTTCTTTCCTAAAATGCAATTAAAATTAAACCACACTGTCAAAGACAGAATGTGTTGGACATTTCAAGGCTCCAAACCTTCATGTCAGTGTTACATGGTTAACGAAAACAAAAGAACACAGAAAAGAATAAGCCAATTTGTTTCAAGTGGCACAGATGAAATCATACACTTTCCACAGAATCCCATATGCTTCCATGTAATCCAAGTAAGCCTAAGAACATTAAGAATAACCAACCTGCATAACAGCACTTTCTAAAACACACTAGTGAACTAACTTCTTGTTTTCAAGAAAAACTAAGTACATCACCTGAAAAGATTACACCACTCGCAGGGATTTTCATCCAGTCTTACAAAATGTTACATTTCAACTGAAGAGGTCTTGGGAACAGCCAGATATGATACAGAACATCAAATAATAAAAAATTCTTTGGAATGATTCAATCTAAATACTTAATTACATAATTGAGACAACAAAAAATTAAGCCTGTTTTAAATTGTGTGCTAACAGCATACAAAGGTGAATTCTTTTCTTTTTTTTTTTTTTTAAGCAGCAGAGGAAGATTGTAAATTTTATGAAGCTATCACTGTGGCAGTCTAAAATGTGTTGTTCTTCCTTTCTGAATCGGTACAAGCTGTTTTAAGGTATCTACAAAACGCTGGTTTAAGTTATCTACCATCTAATGTATTTGTTTAAAATACTAGGCCATGCTCTGTTACCATTTAGCAATTAGTATTTCCACTAATTTCAATAACAACTAGTTTGTTACTGAAAATAACTGCAACTGGCAGAACAACCTGAGATACCTCACTGGACTTGAAATAAAATGGGAAATGAAAGGAAAAGTGGGAGTTATAGGTTGAGAAAGACACCAAAATGGACACAACTGTGAAAAATAATAAATATTTAAGATGGCAGTGTGGGATAACACACAAAAGAAGGACATTTTCATTTGAAATCCATGTGCCCTTCAAAGTTTCCAGATGTTTTAAAATAGCAAAGAACTGAGCAGATACAGAATCATATCACCCTTTATTTTCTTGGAATGGACTGGGTTTTTTAAGTCAAGTTAAGATTAGGACTAACTCAGCCAAAAGTTTTACAAAATGATACAAAAGAAAAGCCTGAATTAAAATTCCCCACCAAAAAAGCTCTCCCGCATACTTGATGTAGGTGTCTTAAGAACTGCACTATGCAATCCAGAGCTGCAAAATAACATGAAGGTTGATAACACTAGAAGTTTTTAAAGACTAGGTGCCTGTGAGTCACACTAGTACCCAAATCAGACAGGAAAAAGTCAATGTTAACACGCCTTATCGTAACCATACAAATAGATTTATTATAGAACTAATTTCAGTAAAGCATTCATTTACAATGCATGAATATTGTAAAACTGCTACATTACACAGGCTAAAAACATATAGGTTTTTTTCCTGAAATGTCTTCATTAGAAATAAAAGGATATATAATGTGGTTCACCAACTACTGCGGGTGAAGAGTCCTTGTAACTTGTCCCTGTCCTGTGTAAACAGGACTTCATCGGTTAATACTGAAACACAGGTGATCACTGCCATGTATTTGGACTAATGCTAAGGGTACCTTTTTTTGTACCACCACATCTAGACAGAATTTATGAAGTATTCTTGGGACTTAGAGGCTAGCAATAACTGAAGCTGCAGACAGTCCCCCAAATATGTCCAAAATCTCACATTTTGGCAGGAAGAGAGAACAAAAGCATGAGTGGAACAGACAAATACAGATTAAATATTAATGCAATGGAATCCAGTTGCAAAGACAAATCACTAGAGACATTCTCATGAATATCCAAGCAGAACATCCAGGAACAGGATCCAGTAATCAACCACATTGATCCATAATAATCTACCTCCCTTTGATCACATAAACCACTCCGATTCTTTGAACAGTTATTCTTGATGGGCAATTAACTGCCAACTGAATAAGCTCACCAAGGGATCTGTTTGGTTTTCGGTTGTTTTTGGTCTTCCCCTCCCTCCCCAGTGACAGCAAATTAACATTATCAGTTGATATTATCATCCATGTGGATAAAGCAAGCCCTGTATTACTGTAGGCATCCCTTTGCCCACCATTTACCCAATTTCTTAGCATTTCTTGAATTTATTACCTCAATTTTGACTAATCAACCCATTATTTTCCAGTAGAAAAGTGTCCAAAGCATAAAATGAAAGCAACTAATCACTCAAAACACTGTAAAACATTTACAGCTCTCAAAATATATATATATTTTTTTTTTACTATTTGATAATTTGAATGTATACAAAAAGCCCCTGAACACATACACATTCTATACTAATTATTTATTGGGACAAAATAATGAACAAATAGATTCTTAGAAGTACTGCAATATTCTCTTTCTACATCAAACCACTGCAAAAATTTTCAAATCATGAGGACCCTGACAGTAAGTTAAGTAATAGAATTTTCTATAAGCAACATGTAAGTAAAATTATGTTTTAACATGTAGCTATCATATCTCCTGTTACTTCGTTATGCAGGAAGGAAAAACTACATGAATGCTTTTATTTTGACCGAGAACCTCCTCATCCTCTCTCAGCTTTCTTCTCACTTGTAAAGATGTCTTAGCCCCACTCTGTCAACTTGGAAGCTCTTACTGTCACCAGCCAGAAAGAAAGCAACTCACCGTGTATGAGGACTGTCGTATGCCAATAGATTTGGCTGTCAAGCACTGAAAAGTACTGTCACTCAGTGTCAGCAGACTAACAAAGCAATTATCAAAAAACCCCACTCATGAAGCCCATAACATGCAGATTAAAATGAGACTCAAATTTAGCTAGTTAGAAATACCTCTCTAGACTAAAAAGGTGTGACTTATCCTCAATGATCCCACAAAGTCTCCTCTCTCCCTCCCCCCCC